>OY856186.1:82787664-83387664 GCA_963693315.1 Diogma glabrata | reverse complement strand
AAATAAACTTAAAATTGTACAACATTTTATGCCCGATTTATAGTCGGTAACTTTAACTTAACGTTAACTTAACGTAAAGTATAAATGTATGAAAATGCACTAGAGCATTTATAGTCGTTAACGCAAACTTAACGTTAACTTAACGTAAAGTTTATTTCATTCTATCTTAAAGATTTTGTTAAGGATTTTTTGACGTTTGGTATAAAAACTGAAGAAAAGTAATATTTAATTGCAAGTGTCCATAAAAATAAAATTTTATTTTTTAAAAAATGCAAAGGATATAAAAAGAGCGACTTTAAAGCCAAATATTAGCAGAAAATTAATATGAAAAATAAATTTTATTTTTAAATTTTGTATCAAATGTATGTTTCGAATTGTATTATTCTAAATTTTGAATTTAAAATCAGTTTATTACTTTTGAAGAATTGATTGATTTGTAACATTGATTACAAAACCATAATTAATATCAGATCAAACGTCAATTAATACGTAATTTTTTACCGACTGTAAATCAAAATTTTTAGATGTCTTAAGTTACGGTTAAGTTAAAGTTAACGTTAAGTTAACGTTACCGACTATAAATCGGGCATTAGAACTACCAAAATCTGTAGTTTAAGCGTCCGCAAAAATTGATAAAGAGCAGATAAGTTGGATTTTATTCAACCGGTTTTTGCGTTTTGATTTTCATATACATGATTATAAAAAAAGTCACCCGAAAAACGAAATAAAATATTGAGTTATCGTTACGTTTTACGTTATTGTAACGTAGTTTAATTTTTAAAACGGTATGAACGTAATTATTACTAATAACGCTATTTCATTTCGTTATTTCGTTTTTGCGTTACGTTACGAGTAACGTTTTGCAACACTGATAGAAATACATTATGATGCAAGAGTTGTTTTAAATTTTATAGAAATGCATTGAAATTAGGTTTAATGCAACATTTACTTTACAATTCAATAATAACATGCAACGCATAGCTCCTATTGCAAGACTTGCTTTAAATGTTGTAGTTACTTTTTCAACTGTGTGAAAGTGAGCGGTTTTTTATAGAAAAAAAATAAATTATATTTCCTCTGCTTAAATAAATTTTAATATATGTGCATATTTATTATATATTTTAGAATTATGATATGTAGTTCTAGAGTATTACTTAAATTATATAATATAGCTAGATGTTTAGAAAACAAAATGCCATTAAGAAATTTTATAACTAGTGCTTTATGATTTGAGAAGTTTTTGTAAAGAATAAGATACAAGAATTTATTTGTTATAGTTAAAATGATAGTTTCAAGCTAAAGAAAAACATGGCTTACTTACATGGCCGCAAACGCGGCTTTTTTACAGCCTTTTGGTTGTTTTTGCGATTAAAGATTCCCCTAACAAATTCAACATCAAACTTGTTTTGTTTTTCGCTATCTTTGATGTTTTTATTTCAATATGGCGATACAAATGTTTGCATGAAAACTGGAAATTAAACGAAATATTTTACAGTCGTGGATAAAATAGCATCTTGTATTCGCTTAGGATGATAGGACTCGCTACGCTCGTTCCGGAAAACTTCATCCTCGTGAAGAATTGCCTTAATTCTAAGCTCATACAAGAATCTACTATGATAAAGTGTCAAGAGAGTATGTGATGTGTCCAATATAGTCGATACTCGATCGTGACACATTCCTAGTGTTTTGTCGAGAAAATGTGATAAAAAATCATAATTTTTCTGTCAGTTGCATAGTATTTATCGCACGCACTCATTTATCATGAAAAAAATCAATTGTTTTTTATTTCAAATGTTAAATGTTCTCTGCCCACTAAGTGTATTTTTCGATCAGAACTACACAATACCGTTGTCCATCTGAAAAAGGCATCGGTCCAATAATGTCCAAATGAGCTTCAGAAAATTTTTCCAAATTTGATACAGAAGATCGAGTATGTCGTGAAATTTCTAAAACTGTAAAGAACTTTGGGTCAATTCTCGAACATCTTTTTTTATTGATGGCTTTTATATTGGTGCGTTTCGAAATTTACTATGGTTAACAGTGGTTAACTTTACTCTGTCAAATGTCGTTTCAAAATTAACCACAAAGTAAAAAATTTACTGGATGACAAATGTACCATCGTTCCAAAACTTTATAGTTAAACTGTCATAGTTAAGTGTGACTTCACTATTTTAACTATGTTTTACTCTACTAGATAGTAGAGTTTGTTAAGGTTATAATGTCAAAACGTATAAACCAGTGTTGCAAAACGAAAAAAAAAATCGTAACGTTATGCGTTTCGTTTTTATAACAGTATATTTATTTTTTCGGTACGTTATTTCGTTATAAAACAGAAAAATATTATATTTTATTATGTTATAACGTTATAATTACGTTATTTTAAAATTAAATGTAATGTTTAACAGATTAGTTTTAAACATTACAATTTAATTTTAAAATAACGTAACTATAAAATTTGACTCATTTCAAATTCTTTAATTTTAATAACGACACCTTTTATTATTCACTATTGTTATATATAAAAAACAATTAAAAAACAATAATTTTAAAATTTTTAAGTATATATATTTTTTATAATTCACACTACTATAGTTTTGATCTCGTGGAGATCATCGACGGGCGTAGATATGTAACTGACGTAATTAAAATTAAAGAATTATACAATGGATTATTCAAGTCACTCCGACGAATATTTTGAAATCATTTCATATTAAAAATAATTATTTTTACCAAAACTAAGCAATCTTATCAGGAGTTTTCACAAATCTGATAGTTTGTTTATAACTGTTAGAGTTGCTTTTAATAGATCTTCAGATTGATTTCTCGGCCAGCAAAAAAATATTCTTTCTTAAAATTATTCAAAACACCTGTGATGCAAAACGGCTACTACAGACTTGAAATTATTTAAAATAAACTTAAAATTGTACAACATTTTATGCCCGATTTATAGTCGGTAACTTTAACTTAACGTTAACTTAACGTTAACTTAACGTAAAGTACAAATGTATGAAAATGCACTAGAGCATTTATAGTCGTTAACGCAAACTTAACGTTAACTTAACGTAAAGTTCATTTCATTCTATCTTAAAGATTTTGTTAAGGATTTGTTGACGTTTGATATAAAAACTGAAGAAAAGTAATATTTAATTGCAAGTGTCCATAAAAATAAAATTTTATTTTTTAAAAAATGCAAAGGATATAAAAAGAGCGACTTTAAAGCCAAATATTAGCAGAAAATTAATATGAAAATAAAGTTTTTCATTTTTAAATTTTGTATCAAATGTATGTTTCGAATTTTATTATTTTAAATTTTGATTTTAAAATCAGTTTATTACTTTTAAAGAATTGATTGATTTGTAACATTGATTACAAAACCATAATTAATATCAGATCAAACGTCAATGAATACGTAATTTCTTACCGACTATAAATCAAAATTTTTAGATGTCTTAAGTTAGAGTTAAGTTAAAGTTAACGTTAAGTTAACGTTACCGACTGTAAATCGGGCATTAGAACTACCAAAATCTGTAGTTTAAGCGTCCGCAAAAATTGATAAAGAGCAGAAAAGTTGGATTTTATTTCACCGGTTTTTGCGTTTTGATTCTCATATACATAATTATAAAAAAGTCACCCGAAAAACGAAATAAAATATTGAGTTATCGTTACGTTTTACGTTATTGTAACGTAGTTTAATTTTTAAAACGTTATGAACGTAATTATTACTAATAACGCTATTTCATTTCGTTATTCCGTTTTTGCGTTACGTTACGAGTAACGTTTTGCAACACTGGTATAAACATTTAAAATGACATGTCAACCGATTTATAAAACACATTATAATTTTTTATAATAAAAGAAGTGGAAAAATAATGAGAAATTATATTGTTTGAGAAATTATATCGTATATTTAATTATTATAAACTAAGTTATAAAAATTGAACTTTTAAAGAAACAATATTTTTAATTTATGCCGGATAGCTCAAAAATGCCTATATGAAACCTGAAAACACGGAATTTATAACAAACAAACAAATATCACCCTTGGAAATCTCTTTAATCTCTTTATCATTTCGAATCACAGAATTACAGAAAAATAATTAATTGCTACTGACATGAAAATATATTTAGCCAAAAAAAAGTGAATCCACAATTATACAAAATAAAACTTAAAAACAAACCTTGCGACCTTTGCGACCTTTAATAAAATTAATGAAATTATAATTGAAAATGAAAATTATTATTTTTAGAACAAAATTGAAATAGTCCTGGCGTTACAAAGTATTAAATAATTTTTAGTGAAATGTGTTAGTTATTTTTATTTGACTCTGGAGACTGAAAAATAAATTATAGAAATAAAAATCATTCACTACATTTTGAGTTTTATTTATCGTAGCTAGATTAGTTTTTATTCATTTTGAATTTTTGGCGGTCTTTTTCTTTGACAATTTAACTTTGACAACTTTACTATAGTAATTTTCATTCAATATTTGACGTGACTATTTTAACTATGACATTATTACCATTGTTACCGTGGTTAATTTCGAAACGCACTCCTGACAGTAATTTAGTAGTAGCGTTGATGGCCGGGTGAAAAATGTTGTGCATTTACACGAAAATGTTTTCACGAAACTTTTTTGTAAAGGGTGTCCCGAAATAAATCCTACATTTACATTTCGATTGGACATGTTTTTTTCAGTGCATAGCATTTTCTCATTAATTTATTCTACTATTCAACCGCATCACGTAGCAATTCATACGTTTACCGAAGAACCTTTTATCTTCTCCTGGTACTGATAATAACAACAGATACCACATAAAGTTGTTAAATATGTTCTACACTGTTAAATATGTTCTAACAGATTTTCTTATTTTTAAATTGAATTTCTTATGAAATCTAAAATTTCGTTTCACATATTTTGCTCTGTATGAAATTCAAAACATTATAAAATAAGTAAAGAATAAATTTCATAGACAATAAAACTGCTCTGTAAACTAAATTGCGATGATCCAAGGGTGAAACAAAGGGTCCAATTAAATAAATTACATATATATATATATTTTTTCATTATTATTTTTATGAGTTGAGCTTTAGTGAATACCTTTTTGTTTTAGTTTTTTTTTTAAATTAATTTTTCTTTAGGTTGTGGTGTAAGGAATTGAAAATTTGGGGTTTCGCACGTAATTGAAAAGTTGAGTTTTAGAAGCATAGTTAAGTAGAGTGGAGTTTGAGAAGTTGATGCGGTATAACGACTGACCATTTCGAATATTTCTCAAAAAAGTAAGAGGATTCATATATAAAGAAATTCGCTAATAATTTGCTAATTTATTTCAACTCCGGCCTAAAAATGAAACTCATACATATATCAGTAATATTTTAACATTTTTTGTAGTTAATTGCACGCAATACTAATTAATAATACTTGTTTGTGTATGCATAGAGTTTTTTTGCTATGTAGCTTATTCATAGTATTACATATAGATGAAATAAAGCTGTTCAAATTTATTGAGTTTTAGAAAAGTTGTTTGATCGGATGATATATAGAAGATTAAATGTATAATTTTTTCAACGAGAAAGAAACAATAAAAAAGAAATAAAATACTGAAGAGTCTTACTATTTATACTGGACCATTTTTGTTTTTGATCGGGAGTTGATCACATAAAATTAGATCAAAAAAAAAATGGGCATCACATTTTACTTGTGAAGTCTTAGTTTAATTTTAATTAAAAAATTGAAAAAAGAATTGTCTGTGTTGTAATGTGATTAATTTAATTTTAATTATTTTATTAAATGTTGAGAATTGATTTATGTTTTTAATAAAGTTAAATTGATTTGTTAACAAAAAAATTATATTGGAAATAATTATTGATTCTGTTGATTAGTCCTTATTGAGTTTTATTGTTTTACATCAAAAGAAGCTAAATGTCTCATTTTGGTAAAACAACAGTGGCTGAAATAGAGGAGCCCATTAGTGAAGTTGATTCAAAAATAAAGATTGTTGAAGTTAATGGATTAAGTATAAATCAATCTGGAAATTCAGTTAGTAAAGGTGTTCAACTTCGAAGATCCGTAATTAATTTAACAGAAATAATGGGAGTGATATGTGATAAAGTGGATGATTGCGCTAAGGCAATTTGTAAAACGAGTTGTAAATTGACAATGTTAAAAATGGTTACAAGTCCTCGACAATTGTGTAGAAGTTGCAACAAAATTTTTTTATGGATAAAAGTGAAGCGGATAATGATTTTAAATTATGTGGCGAGAGGGCTCAATATTGTAATCAATCGTCAACGGTATATTATAGTTTGAAACAAGTCAATGTGATAAATAAGATTTTCTAAATGTCAGATTTAAGTATATTTTATTTAAAAACGAACCAGAATAAAAAATTTGCTGAAAATTACAAAAGCTAAATGAAATAGTTCGATCCAAAGTTGAAGATTGTAAAAAAAAAACGAAATTTAAGTAAAAGGTTTGGAGCCAGAATTAAAAAATTAGTTAATTAAAGAATCAAAAATTTATGAGAACTATTTTGTACTTTTGTTTGATTGCCTTCTGATGCCGGACCGAGGACCATTACCAAAACAACCACATCATTGCATAGAAGAATATTGTTTTAAGCAATTAGTGTTTAATGGGATAGTTTATTCTCAAGAAAAAGTTGAAAATTAGAGCGAGGCACGAGCGAAAATTTTAAATTTGCGAGAGAATAAAATTCATTAAAAACGATTTGATTATACACTACTTTATTCTCTGACAAATAATTATGTATTATATAATATAATAGTAGATTTTTGTATGAGTTTACAATGGTGGCAATTCTTCACGAGGATGAAGTTTCACGGAATGAGCGAAGTGAATGGAAGGAATCTTCCGAGTGAAGAATTTCCAACATCCTATTTCGAATAATTTGCAGTTCGTCTGCTAAATTTTTTATCACCATAATGAAATACATCATAGACAGCATAGAAAAACAAAACAATTGACATCCCGGGTAGGAACTGCCAATGTTAAACAATGGGCCAACCTCGGGCCAGTATTGGCGAGCCAAGCCTTGGCTGGTTAACTCCGGTTTTAGTCTGGGCCAGTTGTAAATTCCTAAACTGAACCAAGATTCAGTTTATTATATTACACGTTATTCGCCAGCTGGTTATGCATTGTTATAGTGAATGTAAGTTTCATGAAATTTTTATTTTTGAAATATGTCATGAAATATTTAATTATTATTTCATGAAATATTTCAAAAAAGTTTTGTTATGCCAGATTTTGTCTGATTTGCACGACTTGGCCCAAGTCTGATTTGCCAGACTAGGCCCAAGTCTGATTTGTTAGACTTGGCCCAAGTCTGGTTTGCCAGACTTGGCCCCAGGACATCATTCCAAGCTTGGGTCAAGCATGGGCCGTTTGAAAATGTTAAGTCTGGCCCAAACCCCAAAAGCCAGGCTTCGCCCATTAGCTAATTCTTAATCGGGATCATATAAAAAATAAAATCAAATATTTACATTCTTTGTTATAGAAATATGTTTGATATAGAAATATATATCAAAGCCATTGTGATTATTATTTGAAAATAATTTTAATACAATCAAAACAATTTGAATAATGAATAATTGAATAATGATAATTTTAGGAAAATTTTCATTAGACAATAGGTTAAGTTCATTAGTATATAGGTTAAAAAAACATTACAATAATACATATGTACTATCATTATGGAAAAACCATACAAATAAAGTTGATATTAATAATTGGAAAAGAATAAAAAAGATTACGTGACAGGAATGGAGAGTGGTGGAAAGATTTGATTCTCATTATTTTTTTAAATTTATGTATGTTTAATTATTTAGATAGAATGCTAACGTAATCATAATTTAGGATGGGTTGTGGAGAATTTATTTGGTTGATATGAATAAACATTCTTGTTTATAGCTAGTTAGGTATGTCCCAACAATTCACGCCCAACAGAGCTGGATGAGCAACAGGGGTGAATATAAATTCTATGTGCGCAACCAACTGGTAGACAGTCGCTATCTAGACTTCTTATCACAAACCATGTCTATTTCGTTCGTTTGATCACAAGTTACTGCAAAAAAAACGATGCTCTTAGATTTGATCAACGCGTGGCAGGGCGTCACCTACAATATTGTCAATTCCAGAAAGGTGTTGAATACCAGTGGTAAACTGACTGATAAAATCTGTATGTCGAAACTGTCTAGAGCCAGCGTTGTTTTGCAACAAGGCATAAGTTAGCGGTTAATGCGATCTGTGAAAAGGATAAAATTTTGTCAGTCGAAATTTTATGTAGCGCTGCTAGGTTTCGGTGGATAATCTGAAACGCTGCCAAGTATCGGTGATGAGTTCTTGAACTAGCGCACCAATCGCTGTATTGAAAGCGGTGAACATGTTGTTGTTATAGTCTGTAAAACAGAAAGAAAAGATTTCGCAAATTATTGGATCGTTTCCACAAATTTCATTCTTTTTAGAACCATCTAGCAAGTCTTGTTAGAAACGTTTGGTCACCGGCAGAAAACAAAAAAACGACAATAAAAGTTGATCATTTATAATCGATGAAGTTGTTTCACCATTTGAGGACTAATCAAATCGAAAATACCATCTACTCGCTGCCTTGATGGTTTAATTCCGTTGGAGGAAATGACATGACCTAAGAAATTAATCCCAGTTTGTGCATTTGTGCGATCCGCCACAAGTATATTATACAACTATGACAACTTATAAAACCAATTAACCAGTCCAATTACCAGAGGACGTGCTAGTTTTAAAATGGCCAAGAATTATTTGAATTTCATTTTGGCACACACCTAGAGTGAATACATCTTGAACAAGTGAATAAGAGAATCCCAATAATCCCAAATCCCGTACTCAGCAGACCATACTTATACGTTACCCACAAATCAACAAATAAATCTTACCATCTTACCATGGAAAAAGGTTGGCAGACACTGATATAAACTTCTATTTTTAAAATATTTAATTGATTTCATCACTTCATGGATCATTTTCTTAATTTGGTTCTTTATTTTTTGTTTGGAATACTACGACTAAGCAAACATGACCTTGACTCCATCTGCTTTTTAAAAACTGCAGGAAGTTAAACTGCAAGCAACCAACGGAAAAAATTGGCTTTTGGTATTTTTTCTTCGAAAGCTCTGAAATAGGTTAATTTAAAAGAACAATACGTACAAAAGTCATAATTATATATTACATGAAATCATCGATAGTACATATTTACTATGACATACATTAGTCATTTAGTTTCTATAACATTCGATTTTCTTTCTAACATTTATACCAATATTTTTTTATTTTCTTGTTTTTCAGTAAAAAATATTGTTGTTGTTATTTTGACGGTTTTAACGAACTCTCTTCGTATTTTTTCCAATTATATTATTAAATCAAGTTTTTTGATTCAACGGCGTTTTAATCGGTGCTTCTTGCTTATTTCGAGTTTAGTTCAAATTTGATTTACGAAGTGTGTAGACATTTAAAAAAAAAAACAAAATAGTTTTATATATCTTTTATTAAAGTTTTGTAACAGATAAATATATAAAAAATGTCATTTATTGGTAAGTCAAGGTGGTTTAATTGTTCTTTTATTCGTTTTAATATTTAATTACGTTGGAATTTTTATAAACTATTATTAAAAGAATTAATTTAAATTATTTACGTTAGAATATGACGGTTATATGCATTCGTGTAATTGTTAATTGACAAACATTTTGATAATATGAAAAACCGTTATATCTTAAAATATAGAACAAAAAAAAACTTCTATTTTTCCTCAAGAATTCGGTTGGCTAATATCCAAAATGCTAACTTTTGTATTATACAATTTATTTGTATTTTTGTTGATGGTATTAGAATAATAAAATTTTATATATAAATAAAAAAAATTAACATTTCTTTTTAGCCAAGGCGTGGCAATACAAGTTAATGTGAAATTTTGATTACAATTTTATTCAAAGATCAATTTTGTTATTTTATTGGTTAAAACAATAAATTTTAATAGTTCAAGAAGCTTCGGTGAACTGGAAAAACTTTAAAAGTTATCAATAACATTACGTATTAGGTATACTGAATTAACACGAAAACGTAGGCTTAACAGTAACACAAATAACTATGTTATCAATAAAGCCGCTCTACAAATTGTATTTCTTAAATCTTAAATAACAAGTTCAATTAAAGAAACATCAATAGCTCCGTACAATGTTAATAAAATTAGGTGGAATTTTAATTATTTAAATTAATATCACTTAACAATCTCATAATATATAGAATGATGTCATAAAATAATTTCAAAGTATAGAACTATAGAAGGTTATAATAGTATCATTATATATGATACGTATTATTCTTATTCATGTATTTTATTTTGTTTTTTACATAATATTTTATTCTTCTCTATTTTAGTAAGATAATTTTCAGAGATGAGAGTTTTTGTTTGTCCAAAATCGTTCGCGAATAACTTCATAAAATCATATTATAATATATGTTTACCACGCAATATAAATGATGTCATTATAGAACCATATATAAATCATATAGAGGTGTCCGGTTGAATTTTCTTGTGAAATTCATATTATTAGGAAATTAAATGAAATAAACTTAAAAAATAAATTAACGTTTTAGTGTGGAAAAACTGCTAACGTATATAGTTGTTGTTTTGTAAAGCCGCCAAGCCGGCGATTATTTTTGCGCATGGGCAGTTGCAACGAGAATATTTGACACCTATAAATTACATTTTTATTCGCCTACATATTAAAGGGTTACTTTATTACTGTGATTTGCGGCTTTAAAGTATCACTTTTCAGCTATTTATTTTGTTGTCATAGCTACGTCCAAAAAAGCAAAAGGCATTTGTATTTGTTTCTATTCTATGAAAAATAAAAATTTTTATCAAAGCAACCCTTAAATTCAAAATTTCATTATCCAATTAAAATAGTTGTTATCATTTGTTGTCATAGCTACACAATAATTTGGAAAAAATAATAAATATTTTGTCAAAGGTTACTTGTTCCACATATTTTTATTTTAAAATTTATGAAAATTTATAATTTTAATTTAGAATAAACAACTTTTCTTAAAATATTTTGCTTGCGGCGAATAAAAAATAGTATATGATGCACGGACGTTAGCTATTTTGGACTTAATGTGGGTGCAAATCTCGGCTAGCGCCTCGATTTGCAAACTCCACATCCGTCCAAAATCTTTAGCTTTACGTCCTAGCATCATAATGTACTATTTTTTTTTTCGATTCAAATTTTTTATGTTTAGACCGTTACATGAGACTGTTGAGTCGTTTTCTTTTTGACAAAAAAAGTGATCTAAGAGCAAAAAAAGCAACTGTTAGATCACTTTTTTTTTGCATTTCGTATTCTTTTTGTACAAAAAGATTGCTCTTTTTTTGATCTGAAAATATTTTTCTGAATCTAGATTTTTTGGTAGATCGAGGTGAAAATACAATAAATTTACACAAATACATTTACACATCTTTCAAATTAGTAAACAAACAAGACGCCATTTACTTATTATTTTTTTAAAGTGAAATAGTTATTGTTTAAATGTTTTGTTTAAATCGTGTTTTAAATTAAAAATTAATAATTATTTAACTAAATAATATTAATTACAAAAACATTAAATTACAGTTCACAAACACAACTACAAAACTAGATTAAATTTCATATTCTTTTTTTTGGAAAAAAAACCACTTTTTCTGCTCTGGCAAAAAGAAAACGACATTAGTCTACATAGATAGAATTTGAATATAAGCCGAGTAGATTGGAATTGTTATGTTAGACTGGCTTAAGTTTACAATAGTGATGGGAACAATCGAGTGAAAACAATCAAGTTATTCGATTGTTGAAGAAACATTTCGAATTATTCGATTGTCCATACAGACACCGAAAAAAAAATTCATTCGAATAAAACTAGTTACTAGTTTTTTTATTCGAAGTGTTTTCAGTACTAGTTTTTTTATTCGAATTGTTTTTACTACTACTTTTTTTATTCGACAGGTTTTTTTATTCGAAGTGTTTTTACTACTAGTTTTTTTATTCGAAGTGTTTTTATTCGAATAACTATTTTTTTATCAGAAAGAATTTGCAACCGAGAGATTCAATCGTTTTAAAATTTAAACTTGGATGGAACAATCAAATAAATAGTTATCGGTTGTAAAGTAATTGAACTAGGTAGTTTTCTTGATTGGAAAAATTATTTGCAAAATATTAAATCTTTTATTTTGTTTTATGTGTCAGAAAATAGTTTAAATAAAAAAACTAACCTTTGAGCTATAGTTATTTTAAATTTGGAGAAGAAATAATTTAAGAATTATTTTATGTTTATTATTGATAAATATTTGTTTGGGTATAATTGTGTTTTTATCTTTATAAAAATTATGTTGTTGAAAAAATTGGTATTTGACATGAGTAGTTAGTTATGTATTTGGAAAAACTGTATACAGAACAATGATCTCCTAATGATATCAATTATAATTTTAGATTATTGTTGATAATACGAGTAGGTAGTTTTATTTTGTTCATCAATCATCAACAATAGAGAGACATTATTAATAACAATAACAATGCATTATTGAAATAGTAGATTATGATACAAGGACGTAAATGTTAGGTTTTTTGAGGTATGTTTTTAGGAGGTATGTGGAGTTTACGGGTGTTTAATAATAGATGTGCCGAAACAATTTGGATGATTTTTGTGAAAAAAAGATGAAAATGTAAGGTGTGTTTTGTGATGGTTTTTATTGATTATTTGGGCGATTCTAGTTTAAGAGAAGTTATTATTTCTAGTTTAAAAAAATGATTCTAGTTTAATAGAAATTATTTAGTCGAAATCAAAATTAAAAATTTGCATAAATTTAGAAAAAAAAATACGTTGATCAAGCAATCTTTGACCAAAAAATTTGATATTTTTTTAAACAAATTGTATAGCAACGGCAACAAAAAATTGGTTGGATTTTGAATTGAAAGGGTTGAAAGGATTTGATAAAAATTTTTATTTTTATATAATTCGTACATATTTAAATGATTTTTCCTCTTTTGGAAGTAATTATGACAACAAAATATAGGGCGTAAAAAGTGATGTTTTAAGGCCGCAAATTACAGTAATAAGGAAAAACATTAATATGTAGGCGAATAAAAAGGATTTGAAAAAAAATTTATTTTGTGTTTCGTTTTTGAGGATACTTTAATATGTCATAAATAGATCATAGCAAAACATTTTGTTTCGTTTTTGGGGATAAATGAGTAGAAAAATTTAAAGAATGAAATTGTAAAAGTATATGTGCGTTGTTTATTTATATTTAAATATGTTTTTCCGTTGTAAATAAAATACTTTTTTATTCGCCTACATATTAAAGGGTTACTTTATTACTGTGATATGCGGCTTTAAAGTATCACTTTTCAACTATTTATTTTGTTGTCATAGCTACGTCCAAAAAAGTAAAAAGCATTTGTATTTGTTTAAATTCTAGGAAAAATAAAAATTTTTATCAAAGCAACCCTCAAATTCAAAATTTCATTATCCAATTAAAATAGTTGTTATCATTTGTTGTCATAGCTACACAATAATTTGGAAAAAATAATAAATATTTTGTCAAAGGTTACTTGTTCCACATATTTGAATTTTAAAATTTATGAAAATTTATAATTTTAATTTAGAATAAACAACTTTTCTTAAAATATTTTGCTTGCGGCGAATAAAAAATAGTATATGATGAACGGACGTAAGCTTTTTTGGACTTAATGTGGGTGCAAATCTCGGCTAGCGCCTCGATTTGCAAACTCCACATCCGTCCAACATCTTGTAACGATCGCAATAATCGCGAAACAATAATAAAACCAAATTCATCTTCGTTTTCAATTCAATAAAAATGCATTTCATTAGTTTCCGTTCATTCTTACATTAATAATAATTTTAAAATTTTCTAAAACTTAACTGCTAGTTAAATTTTGAACATACTATAAAAAGCAAACGAACGTACTAAATTTTTATTTCCAATGCTAATGAACAGACGTCGTTGTTAATCATTACTGAATTTTCGGAGATTGCCCGATTTTGTTTTGACATCATAAGATGGCAAAATCAAAATCACATTTTGCAATTTCATAATTTAAAAATTAATCATTCCATTTTTGTGATTCAAAAGAAATTGATCAATTGTTTGTTAGAAAGATTATTCCTATTTTTTATATTATATTTAAACGTGGATTTAATTTAATATAAGTTTGTAATAATTAAATAATATTTTTAAAATTAAAACTAAAATACACAGTTGTAGGTGTTAGATTCATTATTACTATTAAAATAAACATACATATTTGTTTTTGTTATTGAAATATATTGTGAAATTCTTTTATCAAAATGAAGACAATGTGTGAATTTCCGAAAATTTCTCGTTCAATGAAAATACGTACTGATTTAGAAATAAAAAATAATCCAGAGGAACGTACAAATATATTATTATGGCGATCGAAAGAATCAAGAAAAGGGGTTACCTGGAAAGAATTCAAAAAAACGTGTAGAAAAAGGCAGTAATCCTTTATCATTGCGTTTGCTGCAAGATTTATGGACAGCTACCAGAGATGTTTTAGGAGCGGAAGAAAATTTCGAAATAGTTGATGATGCGGCACTTTTTTAATAGGATTATTTCTTGACGCTAGTCAAGGGAATTGAAGAATTAGAACCGGATCATCAATCAACAGGTTATATTTAAGGTATTTATTATAAATATGTAGATTAATTTTAATTTAAATAGTATTTTTTTCCTGTGATTTGTATTATACAAAATTTAAGAGATTCCCAAGATCAGGATTCGGATGGGGATAAACGGCATCCCGGGTAAATTATTTTAGTTACCAAAGGTCCAAAGGTTATACCTGTCGCCGAACCAAAAACGGACCGGGGGAATATTTTGGTAATATAATACCGTGATTACGGTGGAGTTTTGTTACCGTTAGGTACGAATTTGTTGTGTTATTTAGAGCTATTTTCGGCGCGAAAAATATTTTTTTCATTTTTTTTCATGTATTTGGGCGGTGTCAACCGGTTTGGTTGACTTCGAACTTGTTTGGATAAGAACCAGTTGGGTTTTTTTTATATGTATATTTTTCTTTTACATATATATCAAATATATATAGAATTTTTTCATTTTTTTAATAATTTTTAAGAATTTCACAATTTGATAAATTTAAAAGGAATTTTTGAGAATTGAATTCAGCGGTAGGCCTAACAAGCCATCCATGGGGCTTATCCCCTTAACATTAATGTCGTTCTTAGATCGCCTATGGCCACCGGGGTTATGCGATCGAAGAACATTGGTTTCTTCTCTTCATTCGGCGAGGGAGTTCTCAGGGACGAGGAGTGGTGTTGCTGTGTTTGTACTTAGGTGCAAACCAGTAGTACCATTCCTTGCTCAGAGGCTTCTTCGGTGTAATGAAGAGAAGAACCAATTGTACTTTGCTTTCAGGATCAGAGGCTTCACCTCAAACAAATTCAAAAAACTTTTCCACTTTTCCACTTAGCTTTTACAATAAAACAATTTTTCATGGAGTTTAGGTTTTGAAGTCTGGTGCTCGGGAGCGTTCTTCAACTTTCGCATTAGGTTTAGTTGTAATTTATTTGTAGGTTAAACAAGCACAACTGGGTCAGTAGAAATGGACCTAGTGTCTAATCGTGACAGTTGTGATTGTTTTTATTAGGTTGGGGAGAATCTGTTCTGTAGAATCTGGTCGTTAGGGGCTTTTCCAGTAGGTTCTCACATGCATGGTTGGAGTGGGCTCGCGAACGCGATATTTTAAATTTAAACAATATGGATATTGTAGCCATACTTACTTTTTAAATTGTCTCCAGACGAATCTTGATTTTTGGAATCTCTTATATTATTAAATAAAAATAAAATAAATCAAACAAATTTTTCAAACATTAAATAAATAAAATTTTTTATTAAATAAAGTAAATTTTCGTAATTAAATAATTTTAGGTAAATAAATAATTTTTTCGTAGTTTAAATAGTTTTAGGTAGCTAAATAAAATAAATTTTCTTAATTAAGCTTTACGTCAAAATATAAATAAATATTTTTTATCTTTTAAAAAAAAAAAAAAAAAAAATAAATCAATATTTCAAAGTTAGGACGGTGCATCCAATAAATAAACATTCTTTTGAATATTTTTTATTCTTCAATTTTTTTAAAAATAAATAAATATATTTTAGGGGTGCTATCGTCAATAATTAATTTTAGGTATATATAATTATTTCAGTATATCTGAAATTAGATAAATAGATTATACTTTTACATATATAATGTTTTAGGAATTTTTGTGAAAGATTCAGCAAAGATTGGCTACGACGGTGGTCCGTCGGTGTTTTTACAAAAAAATCTTGTATGTTTTCGAATTGGGCGTTCGTTGTTTTTTTTTCGTTTTTGTGCTTTCATCCTTTTACATTTCCGTCGTACTAACTCCATTTTTTTTTGTTGAGAATTGGTTTTACTATTGTTGGTGATTGCGAGTCATGATTTTGCGGGTTTTACCATCGAAATCTCTAGCGTCTGTTTCCTATATACCAAGCCTAAGTTTTTCAATATATTTTTTTTTTATAAAATTAAATTTAGTGTTAGAATTATTAGTTTTCCTAAATTAAACCTATATTCTTAGTTATTAGTTATTATAGTTATAAATTTAATTTTCGGTTTTTAGAATTTAAATAGGTGTTAAATTTAAATTACTATAGTTATTATAATTTTTTTTATTAGTTATTAGAATTTTTATTATTAGTTTAAGTTTAATAGTGCTTCGGTGGTTTTCTGTCATGGAAGGGATGGCGACGTTTTTGTGATTTCAAGAGTAGAAATCTTGGTTTCTACCTTGAATTCATGGTGTAACGATCGCAATAATCGCGAAACAATAATAAAACCAAATTCATCTTCGTTTTCAATTCAATAAAAATGCATTTCATTAGTTTCCGTTCATTCTTACATTAATAATAATTTTAAAATTTTCTAAAACTTAACTGCTAGTTAAATTTTGAACATACTATAAAAAGCAAACGAACGTACTAAATTTTTATTTCCAATGCTAATGAACAGACGTCGTTGTTAATCATTACTGAATTTTCGGAGATTGCCCGATTTTGTTTTGACATCATAAGATGGCAAAATCAAAATCACATTTTGCAATTTCATAATTTAAAAATTAATCATTCCATTTTTGTGATTCAAAAGAAATTGATCAATTGTTTGTTAGAAAGATTATTCCTATTTTTTATATTATATTTAAACGTGGATTTAATTTAATATAAGTTTGTAATAATTAAATAATATTTTTAAAATTAAAACTAAAATACACAGTTGTAGGTGTTAGATTCATTATTACTATTAAAATAAACATACATATTTGTTTTTGTTATTGAAATATATTGTGAAATTCTTTTATCAAAATGAAGACAATGTGTGAATTTCCGAAAATTTCTCGTTCAATGAAAATACGTACTGATTTAGAAATAAAAAATAATCCAGAGGAACGTACAAATATATTATTATGGCGATCGAAAGAATCAAGAAAAGGGGTTACCTGGAAAGAATTCAAAAAAACGTGTAGAAAAAGGCAGTAATCCTTTATCATTGCGTTTGCTGCAAGATTTATGGACAGCTACCAGAGATGTTTTAGGAGCGGAAGAAAATTTCGAAATAGTTGATGATGCGGCACTTTTTTAATAGGATTATTTCTTGACGCTAGTCAAGGGAATTGAAGAATTAGAACCGGATCATCAATCAACAGGTTATATTTAAGGTATTTATTATAAATATGTAGATTAATTTTAATTTAAATAGTATTTTTTTCCTGTGATTTGTATTATACAAAATTTAAGAGATTCCCAAGATCAGGATTCGGATGGGGATAAACGGCATCCCGGGTAAATTATTTTAGTTACCAAAGGTCCAAAGGTTATAATCTTTAGCTTTACGTCCTAGCATCATAATGTACTATATTTGTTACTGAAAAATGGGATACATATACTGATTTTGACAAAAACATTATACGGAATTAAAAAAATGAAGATTTTTATTAGAATTTTTAGTTCATTGTTAAATCTTAACATTTTGGGATTTCATTAAGTAGGAGAAATTAAACAAACTTGTCTGTTAAATTTATTGGTTTTGCGGAGTTTGATGATTGTTTTGCAAGAGACGTTGATTGATTATTGTTGAGTTATGACTGTTGATTTATCAAACATTAGATGTAACAGGTATCAAGACATCAAAGTGTGAAATTAAAGTGTTTACTGAAGATTTTTTTGAAATATTGTTGTATGAAATTTATCTATAACGATTGTAAGACTTATAGGATTAAGATATATTAACAACCGTTTCTGATTAAAGTAATTTTACACGAATCAAATGCTGATTAGTTTCTGATTAGTTTTGAATAGGTAGGCAAGCTCTTCACTGTAAACAAGTAATCAAGATATATGTATTTCAAATGAATAAATTAGACAAATAACATAATGTTAATCTGTTGTTACTTTACGCAAATAACTGATTTAATAAGTTCAATGGAAAAAATAAAGAAGAAAAAGCTTTTTTATAATTTTACTGTTACTCTGCACATATTTTAGCTTGTTAGGTCATCTTCTGGATTCTCACTTAGGCCTTCTTCTAGAGTGTTAGAACGAAGACGGAAGCAAAGTTAAAAATGTTTTGGGCCCTAAAATATTGGAAGACTTCATACTGGCAATAAAAGATCAAAATTTGTTGTTTTCACTAATGTAACTAATGTAATGATTGATCGTCAAGCAAAAAAAGCCAAACATTTTTTATTACAATACAGTACTTTTTATGAGTAACTGGCTTACAATATAAGTTTATTGATTGTTACGAAAGTGCCAATGAATCAGCAGATAGTATCTTTAGCTATATTTCTGAGTCCTTAAAAACTTTAAATTTAAATTTGACTAGTGTTTCTGCATTGGGGACTCATAAAATGTAATCATCCATTATACTTGAACTTTAAAAGTGCTAACCAAACAAATTAGAATAAAATACTGAAAGTCCATGTGATATTAATTTTTAAAAGATGTAGCTAGATCGTTTATCTCAATACTGAAAATACGCATATAGACATATTCATCCTTACCTAGTTAACAAAACAGAAACATATTTTTTTTTTTAAACTGAAAAATGAAGTGGCCGAAATCCAACGAGTTTTTTAGTTTTGTGAACCTAGGGGTGGTGTGTCCTACTTTTTCGACGACAAAAAAACACTTCGAATAATTATTCGATTGTTACAACATGTCGACTACTATATTTATTCGATTGTTGAAATCATTCGATTGTTCCCATCACTAGTTTACAAGTGATAACTGATAATATCCTTAAAAATGGTTTTGCAAAAAATAAACAACTGTTTGTAGTAGAAAATTAGTAAAATTCAAGAACATTTTAACCAAAGCTCATTAATAAAAACAATTAAATAGTCGGTTAATTCGAATTGGATTCTTTTTCGACAATCGGGTGATAAGAAAAACCTAATTTGAGTACGCTAAAACCTACCTTGTACAGAGTTAGCTTGGAACAAATTTGTATTTTTTATGCAAGGGTCGGGCTTCTTCAGAACAACTGTTTGTTTGAAATTTATTTAAATTTAATTCCTGGAATTTTAATGAATCTTGGTAAATAAGCTTTTGGCTAAGCTTCATCAATACATATACATATTGGTGATAAACACAATGGTCTTCATTAATGGTGAGCAATGCAGTTACAACCATAAAAAACCGTTCCGGAAGCAAGTACAATTGCATGAAACTGAAATAGTTATTGAAATGTATCTTATGCTGTTCTGATGAGATCCAAAATATTAGGAGGGTAATTCAATATATTCCGTTCGTAATTAAAAAGTGAGAGGGACAACTATATTTAGGGTTGACAAATGGATACATTTGTATCCATTTGCCAGAATTGACACGATTAAAAATATAAGTGGCGGGGCCGATCATTTTGATTTTGTTCAAAAGTTCGTCCCAATTTCGCCTTTTCGAAATTGCTAAACTAAATTTTTTTTAAGATGGTTGTTTATTAAATTAAGAACTTTTAAATTCCAAGACAGCAAATATTTTTCTTATTAGTGTCAGTTAAATTTCGATGATTGGTTGGTTTGTAAATGTTTTAATTTTTGATCTACAGGTATGACAACCCTGTGTACGCTTGTCCCTGCTTTTTAAAAACGAGTTAAAGTAAGATATACCATATACGAGTATATGCCATTAAAAGACAGGGCTCAAAAATAAATAAAAAGTATATTTGCATAACAAATAAAACCAGAATAATAGATCGACTACACATAACGAACACTAAAAAAGATAAAAAAATACGGTTTGCACCTCCTAAAGATCAAAGAATTTTATAAAACATAAAAACAGTCAAAAAATGGAAAACTGAAGAACAAACTGCATTTCTTAATAAGCAAATAGAAGTTTCTATATACTAGTATACTGATGAAAAACAATTCTAAGTAAGTCAATTGAAACCAAAGTTCAAAGTATTAAGCAGTATTAGTGGAGTCGTTGAGAACTAAGCTTCAAAGCTATAATAAATACAAAGTTGTAAGCGTACATACAAAATTTTTTCTTAAATTGTAAACGAATTCTAATTAAATTTATACTTTTGTGCGTAGAGTCAAAAGTTTTGTAAAAAATTGTTGGATCATCTATAAAGAGCATTTTAAAATGAAATACTGAGTGTTAAAGGAGGAATATTCTTGTTCTGATATTGTGATTGCTGTTACTTGGAAATTAGTGACGTATCGTATTTTTGTTGCCCAAAGATGTTTGATGAATGTGTTTTAAATTAGTCAGAAAGTTTCAGTTTTAGGATTTAAAATTACAGCAAGACGTTTGAGCAATGCACTAACTAGCATAAGTAAACTGAATGAGTACTTTTATTTTAAAACCAATTTGTTTGCCTACTTAAATTAAACACAACTATTTTTTTATTATTTTGATATTTATCGACTGCTTTTGCTCTGGATATCAACTATCTTAATAACTTTGAAGTCAGTCTTACGATTAATAAAAATATTCATAGATGTCATGGCAAAATTGCTAGAGTCGATCAATTTTTCAGATAAGAATTGAACCGTTTTTTTTTTGAAAGTAGTATAAGTCCATTTTTGAAAAAATTGAGTTAGTGGTAGTTTTAAAAAGATAATGATGGCCTCTTTCTATATATATAATAATACCATCAATAGAGCCCGATTTGGGGTGGAGCGGGGGTGGAGAAATGGCTAAAGATCGATTTCAACATTTTATTTGTTTATATCAATAAAAATTTGTGAATAACTTTTGTTAATTTTATTTTTTTTTAAACTAGCATCTTTTATCTTTAAAATAAAACAAAACAGAAGTTTCTATCTTTAATAGAACGGAAGCTATGAATTTTTGAAAATAACTCATCAAGAAATTTAGAACCGCTATATTTTCCAAAAAAAAAATCCTCAAACACCCATATCTTTTTTTTCTATATAAAACGCATAAAAAAATTTCAGCCAAATCAAAAAAGAATGACCCATTTACATGGGACTTATACCACGTCTCTTGTTCTTATTTTTTAGAATATGTTATTATTGAAAGTGGTATAAGTCCATTTGGAGTCAAAAAAGTCCAAGCGGCACGTATATCCGCTAGAAATAGGTAGATTTCGAGATCAGACAGTTTTGTGTGCCAGTAGAATCTGATGTATCAGATTAGTTTAAACAAAACAAACTAATTTCAAACAGATATCGAACAAATTTAAAAAGAAAATTAGCTACCTACAAGCAAAATTATATGTATCCAATTTTGCAACAAACAAATATCAAATCTACCACAGAACATGTGTGTGATAATTTATGACACAAACCTACTCTATATCATATGTCGTGCAATTACTGCAAAATATCAAAATAGTTTATTTCTAAGAAAAAAAAATTAATTTCTTCTACTCAAATCTTTTATTTTTTGACTGTTATAACGTTGACATTGACTGTTATAAGATTTTTGGAAATTGTAATTGGGGATTGTTGCAAACTTTTTTGTTGAAGCCAACAAGTCAAAAACCTCTAACTGCAGAGGTTTATATTTATAAAAAACGGATTAAAATGTTTCCACAGATTCTAAATTTATGAAGATTTTAAAAATATTAGTATCCAAACGGCCGTTATAACGGATTAAAAAAACCACTTTTTTTTCTAGTATAAAGCCTATAGTTCCTTAACCATGTGTCAGATTTTTTTGATTTACGAACTCGTCCAAGATATTATTAAAACACACATTTTTAAGGAAAGTTTTTTGATCTGGCTCTACAAATGCAACCGTGAGAGCGCCGGTTGATTCAAACGCATTTTGTGTTTTACAAGCTTTTTTGTTGGAGCCGTTCACTCAGAAACCTCCAACTGCAGAGGTCTTTTTTTTTGAAAGAAACTGATTAAAAAGGTTTCAAAGATTCTAAATTTATGAAGTTTTTAAAAGTACTAGAATCCAAACGGCCGTTATAACGGATCTAAAAAACAGAGTTTTTTTCTAGTATAAAGCCTCTAGTTTCTTAACCATGTGTTGGATTGGGCTGATTTACGAACTTGTCCAACATATTAACAAAACGCACATTTTTAAAAAAGGTTTTTTGATCTGGCCTTATAAATGCGACCGTGAGAGTGCCGGTGGTTTCAAAAAAAAATTTTTTTTTGCAAACTTTTTTGTTGGAGCCGCTCATTCAGGAACCTTTAAAAGCAGAGGTCTAGATTTAAAATAAATTGATAAAAAAGATTCCAAAGATTCTAAATTTGTTAAATTTTTTGAAATATTGGTATCCAAACGGCCGTTATAACGGTTTTAAAAAATCAATTTTTTTCAGAAAAAAGCCTCTAGTTTCTTAACCACGTGTCGGATTTTGCTGATTCACGAACTTGTCCAAGATATTAATAAAACACACAAGTACAGAAAATTTTTTTGATCTACCTCAACAAATGCGACCGTGAGAGTGCCGGTCGTTTTCGTTATATCTCATATCGTTTATATACATATATATATATATATATATAAATTTTTTTTTTTTTTGTTTTTTTGTCTCCGCTTATCATATATAGTCGTTTGGCACAAAAATTTTTCCGAAATTCCTAGATGAAGCCCATTGCAATAGGTAGATTTTTATATGAAATCTACCTAAAAGCAATTATTACTTCGGTCTGAAAGACCAAAGGTATTACATTCATGAGCCAAAAGTGAAATTCTTACCCCCACTTTTTTTGGCATTTCTCGACGTTTTAGGACCTACTGAATCTAAAAAAGCAAAAAAAAAAATGTATGTCTGTCTGCCGGCCGGCCGGCCGTCCGGCCGTCATTACCTACACTGCAGGGAAAACCGCTGGAGGGATTTCAAATTTTTTTTTTTCTAAAAATAGGTATACTAAAAATAGGTATACTTAGGACAGGTCCGAAAGGACGATGTGTTCGATAACTGTACCGGAAGTGTGTCAAAAAAATCATTATGTGTGTCAAAAAAAGCAAATTTTCATATTTTTGGCTTAAAAAACGTTCATTTTAAGTGATTACGAGTAGGAACATTAAATTTGGAGAAATCTTGATGGTGGGGATTCTGGATTATTGGATTATTGGAAATCTGGATTATTGCATTATAAGTTTGTCAAAAAAATGTTGTCAAGTGTGTCAAAAGAAAGATTTTTATTTATTTTTTTACCTAAGTTTTTGGAAAAAAAATAAAATTAATTGTTTGTTTGAAATGAGATTTTATTATTATTATTGAGAATTATGGCATTATAAGTTTGTCAAAAAATGTTGTCTAGTGTGTCAAAAAATAATTTCATTTATTTTTTAGCCAATTTTTTGGAAAAAAAAAATTTAGCTGTTTTCATGACGTAAATGTAATTGAAAATGAAATTGAACATGGAAATTTTTGAATTTGTTATAGTTTTTGAAATATTTTTGGAATTTTGAAAAAGTTTGAATTTTTGATTTGTAATAATTTTTGCAATATTTTTAGAATTTTGGAAAAGTTTGATTTCGTAAGGATTTTTGGAATATTATCGGAATTTAGAAAAAGTTTAAATATTTGATTTCATTCTAGTTTTTGGAATATTTTTGGAATTTTGAAAAAGTTTGATTTTATTTAATTTAACAATATTTTTGGAATTTTGATTATAATTTTCCGGCAACGTATTGATGTTTCGTGTTAGTTTTGTAATAAATTTTTAAACAGAGATAAAAAATACTTGTACTTTAACAAAGATTTATGTTTGATATACATCGCTGCCCAAAACTAAAAACCATGTCCTCATAAAAGTTTTTTGCCGAAAACTATATCAAAATCCTTAACCCAGACCGAAGTCAGAGCTGTGAGATTTCAGCCCCTCCATATTTTTCATTTTAATTTTAAAGAACTATTATTGCATCATAAAATTAAATTGGTATAAAGTGTGAAAAATATTACAAAATTTTAGTTACATTTGCCTATATTTTTATATTAATGCAAACAGAAATCCTTAAATATCTCAATATAGAAAAAATGGACTTATACCACTTTCAAAAAAAACGGTTCAATTAACAGAATAATAAAATAGGAGATCAATTCTCTCAAGAAGTGACAATTTCGCTGTTTCTGCTCTATTCCGTCGCAAAAGCTGTATCGTGTCAGATTTATTTTTTGTTGAATTTTCTATTTGACACTTTTAAAAATTTTCATTTAACATTGAAATTAACAAAAGTAACAGTTGCAAACGTATTTACGCACCGAGTAGTTAATATGTTTATCTTTTCGACTAGTCCTGATGATAAATGATAAATGATAAATTTTATTAAGCGCAATTTACTTTAGTGGTTCGTAACTAAACAAACGGGCGCCAGATGTAAGTAATATTTTTAACGTAATTTAAAGAGGGTAATTCAAAGTAAGAAGTTGCAAAAACCAGTGGCCCTATCAATCAAATTCATATCCAAGGCAATAATCAAAAAAGGTAAGGGAGAATTGTAGAGCATATTTCATATCAGCACTGAAACGTAGGACTTTTCACGTTTAGGATAGATGCCTAAGGCATCTATTATCCAAGGGTTTTACTTTTTCAAACAAATGAAATTTACGGTTATGCGCGGTCTCTAACCCACAAAAATCTCTAATTTGCCCTAATTTATTTTGTTCAGATAATTAGTTCTAGAACAAACACAAAATAAGTTATTATATCTAACATGCGGCTAAAAACTAACAGTGAAAGAAACGACCAAATAAAATAATGTTGATTGAAGTCTTGCATAAAATTCCACAAATTTACTTATTCAACAAATCTAGAGTGTCATCCATAGATGCCTTGTGGAATGTCATCAACCATGTGAACTACTCCAACGATGAATAAAATCGAAAGATGAACCCACAATACAATCATAGATATAAAAAAACATATCGATCAAATCATCGCATATCATCATCATATCCATTGTTGCCTCAATAAAATTATTGTACATATCTATTTCGTGTTGAAATAATTCTATCACGTTCAAGTATTAACGACAAGCTAAATGTGTCGCTAACTTACAACTTAAGTCGAATATATTATGTTTATGCAAATTCTTGTTCACTTACATGCGAGGTCCATTAAATTATTTATTTTTAGTTTCTTTACCTTTTCGAATACAATTTAGGCCATCCAATTCATGTTCTTCTGATGCATGTCTCTCTAAACACTTCAACACAACCTAATTTATATTTTTGCCCTTTGCAAAGGCAAATTCACTAAAATTCTGCACTCTTATACAACACAATGAACAAAGATAAAATATTTTACAATTTAAAAAAAACAAAAAAACACCACATCATCACGAAAATATTTGATTTAAACAAAATATCAATCACATAAAAAAACTTTTCATTTGCGTTTTATTTTATTTATTGTTTAAGATTACAACACGACTCGGGAACAACTCTAGAGTTTAATTTTTATTTAATTTTAAATCTCGGCTTCAAGAAACAATATTTTTATTTTAAGTCTTAATTGCAACTCAACAAAATTCAAAAAATATTTTATTATTTATATCTTAATATTACAAAAAAAAGAGAGTAATTAGAACTTGATCTCATAAGCATTATACATCGAAAAGTATTCAACCACGATCACACTCAATCAAAAAAAAAACTAATTAACATTAAATCGAGTTACATTCGACAATAATAAATTCAATAGGGGCGTCAACATTTATTATTACCAACATCTAGTTAAACATTGGCAATGAAAGGATCACTGTTATAAAAGCTGACTGAGAAATAAATTTATATAAATGAAAAAATACACCATGATCCTCACTTGTTTTATATGTGTAAACATTACAAATGTAATGAAACGATGCAATGAATTTGTATCGTAATTAAAAAATTGAAAAGTGTTAGTTGGTTAGGAAATTAGTCCTTACTGCTAACTTTTTAGGTACAAGGAACTGATTTCCCATCAAACACCTTTGTTCAGAACTCAAGATTTCTTTCAGATGGTAGGCCTTTTGTTCAACCGATTCATGGTACACATCACGTGATTTGTCGGCCATAACAGCACCTTGTAAGCGAAACACGACACAAGGAAAGAAGAAAGTGTGCCAGTTATTAAAGAAAAACGAAGGTCAGTTTTGTTAAACAGTGTTCAATTCAGGACAATTCCTCACCTCTGTTATTAGAATTTCTGTTTAAAAACTGACCAACTTTCAACTAACAAAGATAGAATTTGGAGAATTTCTTGATTGCTTTTCCTAAACTTTTTTCCAGTGCTTACCTATCTTGCAGTCATTTTCTATTTCCACGTTGGATGCCTAGTGAGAGGCTAGAACCCACAAACCTGAGATAAAGAGACTTACGCTCTACCGGAAAACACTTCAAGAAGCATCTCGTGGTTGGCTTAGGTATCGAGCATTTCCATTTTCAATTTCAAAATTACGTATCATAATTTGTAGTGTTTGCAACAATTACGATACTAATTCCTGCGACCGGATGGACTTATACATCCCTTTGAAGTTCAGATTCGAGATCAATAGTTTTTGTTTTTTTTTTTCAAAAGTATTACTATATATTAAGAAAACTTATTTTGCAAAAGAAATTGGGGAAGTTTAAAAATTAGATAGAATTTAACGATAATAAAATCGATTACTTGCGAATAAAAAATTTACTCTTATAAAAGTATAAGTTTTTTTTACCACCAACAATGTCATCATTTATTCCTTGAAAAAACTTTGTAAGCACATAAACACTTTTAATAGCCAGGTTGGCACCATTTGAAATTAATCTGGCATAGTCTCCTAATCGGTAAACTAGTGCTTCAATCGTATAGAAGAAAATCGTATGCTAAATAGAAACATATGAAAATGTGGAGCGACAACACTTTTAAACAAAAGGCAAATGCGGCTGCATAATTAAGTCAATATTGTATGCACCTTAAGTGAAGTAATTCAAAATGTTTCGTGCTGGAATGTGTCACAGTAAAAAAATCGGATCATAAAACCATTCAAGCATGCTGGAAAATACAAAACCCAATAGCAAAATATAAGGAGAACACCGAAAGTAATAAGTGTCTACTCATCAAAGTACGCCAACAACGATTAAAGTGATGGGCAAGAATTTAAAAATTACTGTTAATGATGCTCAACAACTTGGGAAATGGAAAAGAAAAAAACATTAAACTCAACAAGCGCCGATCCTATGAGATAGGAGATCAAGGTGAATAGGTTCATAGAGGTTCTACAAAAGCCCAACTACAAAACAAAATCGTATTCAACCTCAGTTTACACTATATAAAATATCTATAAGAAAGCTAAAATCATTTAAGACATCGTCATCAAACGAATGTTGCATACTAATTCTAAGAATAAAGGTTAACACAACAACAACACTAAAATGCATACCAAACATAACAATGTCGATGATAATGAGAATTGATCGAATATGTTTTGTAAAAAATTTTAAAAACATTAAAACTTAAAACGTAACGTTGTATCGTGTAGTAAAGAATAAGAAATATTTAATTAAAATATTGTGTATTATTTTAAAAGCTGTGTTCAACTGCCAATTGCTACAACCAACCGTTGGTATTTTTTAAGTTTTCGAAGAAATGTTCTATAAGCTAACCATACATGACAGGACTTATCTGCCGTCGGATCGATCGGCCGGATTTGGTCCGTTCTCCACTAACGTAAAACTGTTCAATAAAACGATCCGCGGACCAAGTCCGTCGTCGGACCAGATCCTTATGTTAATGGTATAAAAACCGAATTAAATTAACAGATTTTTGATCCGCGGACAAGGTCCGGCATACATTAGATTAATCGGCTTTTGGGGTTGGCGGACCACGGATCTGTCAGAAAAGTTTAGTTTACAATTTGCTTTTCATTAATTTTAATTTCTTGTTCAATAACAAACCTACGCAAATATAGAATGCTGCTATGGCAGTGTTATTAGTTTATTATTTAGTTGTAAAAACAAGGAAAACAAGGTCTAAATAGACAAAAACAACTCTAGATTTCATCTAAAATAAATAAAATCTATATTGATTTTCGCTGTCCGGCAATTTATGCGCAATCTAAGATTGATATTTAACTAAAAATGATTGCTTACACGCTAAAACATATTGGCAGTTGATCCGATCGTTAATGGCGAGATCCGACGGTTCAAATCCGACCGACAAGTCTGCGGACTTCATCTGCGGATCTGTTCCCCCTTAATAGACAGCTTTTTTGAATTTTGATGGACTGACCAAGACCACGGACAAATCCGGCAAAAATGCTTTCGCGTATGGTTGGCTATTCAGGAATATTGTTGCTTTTTCTGGAAGTGAGAAGTGACCTAGTAACCTAACAGTTTTACAGATGATTGTACACGTGAAAAGACGCTCACCCCTATCTGTTAATGGTGAAATAAACGCACGAATAAATCTGCAATGAAGTATGATCAAAAACATTTATAAGTCCACTGACACAGCTCCATTTAGTGTTGTAGTCAACTTTGGTTCGCTTTATCTGTTTTATATAATGGTCCTTTTCACCTCCTTTCAACTGCGTGCTATACGAACTGTATTTTACTTAAATCTGGTGTGAAAACTTGATTCTTCAAACACTTTCTTTAAATAAAAAACTATTCGTTAACTTAAAACTATTCGTTGTTTTTTATAAATTTAACTAATTATGCTAAAAAAAACCAGATGTATCACGCCTCAAATCATCACTTATTCTCCAATCAAATACCTCCGTCTCAAATCAATCTTTTAGAACAAACAGCCAAAATTTCAAAATCGCCGACAGAACGCAGAAGAAATTATTTGTCTGAGACGTATATAAACAGAGTGATTTAAAGAATCTATTGACTTTATTCTATTGGTTTTACCAAACAATAAAACTAGCTGTAAGGAAAACGCCTTAGGTTTTTTCAAAGAAAAAATGTAGGTCAATGTTAAGCGATATAAATTAAAACAATTGTTTTTAAGGTAATAATTAATTAGAACATCTTGTATTGCAGAACTAGACACACCCGATGCATTGCAATACAAGTTCCAGCCTGTTGCAAGCGGATCCTTCCACTTTAAAGTTCGTGCCGCGCACGATGCGCACATAGCTTTAACATCCGGACCGGGTGAAAGTGATCCAATGATTGAAGTTTTCATTGGAGGATGGAGTAACACAAAATCTGTAATCAGGAAAAATCGTACAAAACCTGATAAATCAGAAGCAAATACACCCGACGTTTTAAGCGCTGGAGAATATCGTGGATTCTGGATTCGATGGTTCGATGGTGTTTACACCGTAGGAAATGAAGGTGAAGCCGCTGCATTCTTGTCATATCAAGATAATGAACTTATTCCAATCAACTTTGCTGGTGTATGTACTGGATGGGGTGCATCCGGATCATGGATAATTGAGGGTAGGTGTAACTTTTAAAAAATTGTGTGTTTTTGAATTAACCATTTCATATCCTTCAACTCTTTAATGATTTCCTTTTCGTTTTATAACAATACTTATTAAATCATTTACTTATCAAACAATAAATTTGGCTTAGTTATTTTACAATATTTAAATATTTCAAAATTCAAGGACGGCAAGGAGAATTTAAAACTGCCGATAGCCTAAATTATCAATTTCAACCACTAAATTCAGGAAATGTAACAATTCACTTTAAAGGTCCCTCAAATTGTCATATTGGTTTGTTTACTACAAAAGCAGAAACAAAACCGTGTACCGAAATTCTAATCGGTGGATGGGAAAATAAAGCAAGCGTTATTCGTTTAAATCAAGACAAAAGCTCTGATATGCGGGTTGAAACACCAAATATAGTTAGCTCATCTGAATATAGAATATTTTATGTAAATTGGCAAAATGGTCATGTTGTTGTAAAACTTGGAAACGCCAATGGAAAAGTGCTAATTGAACGAAAAAATTGTGCTAACTTTAAGGTTAACTTCCTTGGAGTTCGTACTGCTTGGGGAGCCACCGGGTCATGGAAAATCAACATTGGTGGGTCTTTGGGTGGACAAACTGGTGGACGACCAACACCTATATTAGGTATATTTTAATTGGCTATATATATAAATATGATGGTGAACAATGTTTTGAATTTAATTTTTTATAACTTTCTCTTATCTCTAACAATTATATACGAGAGATATAACTTTATAACTATAAATATTTTAGATGTTGTTTTATAATAATCAATACGTTTTCGTACTAAATATTAAAGTCTCATATTTAAAAATATTTAAAATATTAAAATACTCATAAATTCAAGCTCCATTTACACCAATCAAAATTGTCAAATTTATCAATTACGGACAAAGCTAATTAATTTAAACAAATTGCGTTAAACTGAGTATAATTATTTATGTAGCTAGTGCGTAACGAGAGTGATTTCGTCAAAAGAAACAAAGCTTTGAATGCAATACAGTTGTTGCTCTATTCAACATGTTACAATAAAACTGCGCCCTTTGTAAACATTGAATTTCTTTCAAAACAATTTCAAAATTTTTAAATAAAAAACAAAAACCAAAAAACATTTTGAAAAAATGAACTGTTCATAAAAAATTTTTATAATAAATTATTATTCACCAAGCAAAACAGAAGAATTAAAATTAAATGAATCTATACAATCAAAACGTTAAAATCTTCCACAAACGGGCGAGGTTTCAATGTAACTTTTGAATTGACAAAAAATTACAATTTCTTTAACTAAAGTTTGAAAATTGGAAATAGTATATTAAGAAACTAGTTTCATAATCGACGATTTTATCGCACGCAATCCCCGCTGCGCAGGTCCTTTCCTAAAGGATAAGTGCGATAAAACGTCTTATGAAACGAGTTTTTTATACTATTTTTTCTATTTTGCATTTTTTGTTTTGAAATTTAAAAAAATGTGTATTTTATTAAAAAATAGTCAATTTGAAATTTTGTTATTATTACTAATTATTTTAATTAATTAAAATATTTAACACTACTTTAGATATTCTTATTAATTTTATTTACATAATTATTCGTTTTAATGTTCACTGACGTTTGTATGACTAATGTGACCAACCTTGAAAGACAAAACTTTGCGTATCGTCATGAAGGCCATTTCGATACGCATTTGGGTATCGAAATGACTTTATTTTAGACGCAAAATATAAAAAAAATATTATGAATTCATTCAATTAAAGGATGTGACGAAAAAGTTAATTATTTGAGAAAATCAATTATTTTTTAATTAGTAATCATATTTTACTCATACGAGACAGATGAAATTAAATAAATTTAAAATAATATTTTAATATGTCAATCATTGAAAAAAGTTGCACTCATCGTAAAGATTCACTTTTTAAAGGCAAACTCTGGTTACCTCATCGTAGCAATTTTGTTACCTATTATTTCAAAACTTGATAGCCATTTTCAGTATGTATATGTTTAATACGGAAATATAACTATGTGTATATACACAAATATAAAATGAAGCATTTATTTTTTTGGTGTTTGTGAGTAAAAATTCTAAAAATCATATTTAATTTTCTTTTCAAGTAATTTTGAAATATTTAAATATTAATTTGCAAAAATTAGTCTTTAAACTTTATTTTTAAAATTAGTTTATATTTGTATATTTTTCAAATGTAGTCATGTATTAAAATATGTGAAAATTACAATCAAACTGCATAGCAATTTAGAAAAAGATTTAATCAAGATACTAAAACACGGGCCTAGAATAATGTTTTACAAATATGTAGTTTATTTACATGACAATAGTAATTTATTATGTAAGTGTTTAATACAATATTTTATTTTTCAAGCAAATGTGCAAATTTGCGAGAGAATAAAATTCATTAAACGTGAACCCAATACAACGTTTTATCCTTCCGACAGAGGAACATGTATTAATTTAAATTGAACTATTGTAAAATTCATTGATAAAACAATTAAAACGAATTAAACGCAATTTAAGCATAGTACCCTTTGCCTTTTCTAATATTCGAGAGAGGGACATGCGCTTTAGTTTGAATTTATTGATTTTTGTATAATCAGAGCATAAATGTTGTTGTTAATATTAAAAAAAAAACAATCAAATTTTTATAAATTCAATCAAAAAATAAATTCAATTGTGTCGACTGTCGGCACTTGGAAAAACATTAATAGCAAGTGTTATCAATTTATAATTTATACAATCAAACATATTTATTTCAGAGTTCAATATAATCAAACAAATTGTGTTATTGTATTCCGCAACATTCGCGGAACAGAATAAAATTAATAGTTGTTTTTCGGCTAACGACTGTAAAGTTTAACTTTACTGCCGCTGGGGAGTAGCTAAAGTCTTACTTTTTAGCCGGCGGCTGCAAAAGTGACGTCATTTTTACTTTTTCTGCCGGCGGCTGTAAAGTAACTTCCATATTTTTACGGCGGCTGTAAAGTAATTTTCATATTTTTACGGCGGCTGTAAAGTAATTTTTATATTTTTACGGCGGCAGTAAAGTAAAATAAAATGATATTATTAATTTGTTCAAAACAAAATGCATTTCAGTTCATTTTAATGAATAAAAATAAAAAAAAATTAATTTCAGAAAATTTATTACCTAAAACATATTTTTAAAAAATTTGATGCATTAATTTCATATTTTTAAACAAATTTAAACGTTTGCCGAAAAAATAGTGTATTGAATTCGGAGCTTTGACTTTTTGTGTTTCGTCTATAATTGTCGGCCTCCCTACGGTCGGCCGCCAAACTATAGACTCAACACAAAAAGTACGACTTTAGCTCCTAATTCAATAATATACTATTATTTTATTAAGTTAAAACTAATAACGCACACAATTATGGTGGTAATAAAAACAGGTTGTAAAAAAACAGAAATTTATAGTTGTCGGAAGGATAAAAGATTTTATTTACTTCCTAAATTAAACATTTTCTTTTATATAATATTTTTCGCTCAAGAGTCAAGTTGTCAAAATAATAAGATTCTAAATAATTAAATTTTATAATTTATTCAAAAAAATGTTTATTTGCTTTTTACATTGAGATATTTGGAAATAATAAAAATATTTAATTTGAATTATAAACATTTAAAATTGGCCTATGATGTTTATAAATTCTATTGTTAGAGTAGAAAATGTAAATACACAAAACTGGCAAAACAACTCTACCCATTAACTTAGAATGTTTTCCATATATTTATTATTTTTGATATTTGTTTTACTCCTTTACCTTTGTAATTGCCTAAAGATCTTGAAAATTAGCTGTTCATAAAATATTTCACGAATTTTATTTTAAAATATAATTTATCCATGCATAGAAGTAGAGCCGAAATAAATGAATGGGACAGATGGGCAAAGTTTTATTTCAACTTTTGGGCATTTATAAAAATCTATAAATACAACCGCTACCAAAAGCTACCAATAATTAAACCTAAATGCTTCACTCAAAAAATCACTTTTTCTTACTAGATATTAATGTTGCAAAGTATTTATTATTTCAAACAAATGTTTCAATGTGAAACCGTAGTCCCAATTTTAATTAAACAATAGAGCAAAAATTAAAAGGACATAAATAAATTCATTTTAAAAAATTGAATTTAAACAGTATTAAAAAAACAAATGTCTTAAGTTATAGAATAACATTAGTTTTTAATAGTTGTGCTTACTAAATGTTAAGCTATTAAGTGCTTTTAAGTAAAGAATCCTTATCTACATAAATTGTTTGTACAAAACTTGTGTTTGTTTAAATATGTTTGTTAATTCATTAAGGCGGAAGGTTCTAAGCCTACTTGTCCTATTTAATATCAGAGCATAACTTTAATAGTATTCCATCCAACTATGAGACTCCTCATTAGCATTCTGCATTTAGAAGAGCCATCCATACCTCTAACGATCAAAGTGGAACAAATAATACAACAGAAAATTAAAAAGAAATAATAACTGTTTTGAATGTTTTAAACAAAATTACAAAAAGAATTGTAAGTTAAAATACCGTTTGAGGCAAATTTAAGATAAAACAATCATATTTTTCAAATAACAACATAAATTAATCTGCTTTTCATATCCTTTTTTTCATCCCTATGCCATCCATATACTCCTTTAAATAATAAGTAGTTCAGCTTTTTTTGTTATTGCAGCTATATTAAAGTTGTACACATTTTATTTATTTGAATGATTATAAAATTTGACTAATGATAAATATTTTTTATTCAGCTCCAAGATCTGGCGCGGGTGGTGGTTGGAATGCAACGCCATTAACTTGTGGTGGAGGCCAACCTTGTTGGGTTCCATCAAGTGGTAATGCTCTTCCCGCTGGAGCTGTTGCAGGTGGTCGAGATAGTGATGGTACCATTTTATATGTTGGTAGAGCACGTCACGAAGGTGCTTTGATCCCAGGAAAAGTATATTTTCAAAAATATAGTTGTCTTGCTCAAATTATTTACAAATTCTTTTATTTTCAGCTTAATTTGGGTCATGGTGTTGTTTATGTTCCATGGGGTGGTGGTGAACATGGTCATAGTGATTATGAAGTACTAGTTGGTGGTGCAAATTGGGTTAATGTTTCTGGTGGTGGCATTCCCGGTAACGCTATTCCAGCTGGTGAATCTGAAGATGGAGAACCTTTATTTGTTGGTCGTGCACATCACGAAGGATCTGTTACTATTGGCAAAGTTCAACCATCACACAATGTTTGTTATATTCCATATGGTGGTAGTGAAATCGCATATGACCGATATGAAGTATTAACCAATTAAACATAAGTTAAAAAAATGGCACCAACCTATTAAAAACAAAAACAAGTTATAATAAATATTTTATTTGCACCAATTTAATTTCAAAATAATAGAATTATATCAGTTTTCAAACTGTAATAATCAATTTGGCATTTTATTTTCATTTCAAAGTAAAGTCAAAACTTAAAATTAAAAATAAAACTATGTTAGATCATACAGTTATTTGTTAAGTGTTGTATCATAATAATCAAAACTTTGCTGCATGCAAAAATCAAACGCCTTTCAATTTATATATTTATTAAATAAAGAAAGAAACCTTGTTTAAGTTATGCAATCAAAAGCGAATTGAATGCCATATATCACAATTGTAAGGTGACCAACCGTCCTCCTTTTGTAGGTTATGTCCTTCCTTGAAAACTGTCGTCCTTTTTGTCCTCCTTTTCGATATTTTAAATTTAATCTGTTTAGAGATGTTTTTGTTAGTACGCAGCCATGAATTCAATTTATTGTATTTTCACTGTTTTCTTCCATTACACTTCCATTACACTACCGGGAAAAGTTATATCGGTCAAAAAAAAGTTATACGTTTCCCGGCGTTTCGCTGGGTCACGTCTAGGAATCGAGATATATCGATTTGAAGTTAGCAAGTATCATATAGGGAAAATTGTCACGTTTGGGGGTCTTTTTTGACATAACTCGAGAACGACTAGTCCGATTTTGCTGAAACAAATTTAGAAATTAGGAATTACAATTCCTTTAATCTACTGATATACCATACTGAAAAAGTAACGAAAAAATAAAAAAATAAAATAAATAAAAAATAAATAAATAAAATAAAAATAATAAAATAAAATGAAAAAATAATAAAAATATAAAACAAAATATAATAAATATTTTAGTATTTTTGACTGTTTGATATTTATTTTATAAAATATTTTTGAAAACACTTATATCAGTCTTAAAAATTTAATTTTTATTTAATTAATAAAAACAATATTTCGGCACATTGCCATTTTCAAGTTGAAAAAAATATATAAAAAATTATAAAATAATACACAAATTAGGTTCACAAAAAACTATCCGTATAAAATGAAAAACTAAAATGAATTGAAAATTTAAAAAACAAAAAGACTAGGCTAATAAAAACGATCTAAAAAAGCTACGTTGATTTTTTCGAACATATTTTTTTCAAATTTAGCAAGTATTTATATTCACTGTGTAGAAATTTGGTATCAGTATGCGCATTACATGCCATCGGTAATTTAAGTTGGATATGTGCAGCCTCAAGGATATCTCTTTTGTTTGAATTCTTTTCTAGATCCAATATTCTTGTTTTATCGAATTCAAAACTATGTTGATCATTAATGCTATGTTTTGCTAATGCGGTCAAATCACTTTTATTTCGAACATCTCTTTTGTGCTGAAGAATACGATTTTTTAGTTGTTGTTTGGTTTGTCCAATATACACTGTTTTTTTACACTTGCAAGGTATTTCATATATAAGATTTGTTTGGTCGAATTTATTTATTTTATCTTTTGTTTTGGAAAATAAGCTATTGTAAATGGTGTTTGTTATTTTATTGGCGATTTTTGATTTTTTGGTATGTTGTTTTATTATTTTTAGGCATTTATCTGTTAACTTAGGTATATATGTTACAGACCCAAATAACGGAGCTTGAAGATTTTGACTGGAACTAGGATTTTGTTGTTGTAAAGTTATATTTTGCTGAATGTTAATTTGTGTGTTATTATTTGTAATGGATGTTGGTAATATGGTTTAATTTATTAATTTCTTGATGTACTAATTTATTTGTTAATTTAGACGGATAATTATTTTCTTTTAAAATATTTTTAATAACTTTTATATTATCTCCATAAAAAGATTTGTCACTAAGACTAAAAACTTTTTTAACAAAAGACCTAGCTACATTAATTTTCATTGTAAAAGGATGGGCTGATACATAATTTAATAATCTATTCGATGTTGTTTCTTTTTTGTACCAATTAGTAATAATTGAATTATTTTTCCTAATGAGCTGGAGATCTAAAAAGTTAATTTTGTTATCATTTTCTTCCTCAACTGTAAATTTTATATTATCGTCAAATAACTCAAAAACTGTTTTTGTTGAGGTAATTATATCTTTTGGTATAGCCATTATTATATCATCAACATATTTTTTAATAAAAGTTGGTTTCCTAGATAAACAGTTCAGTGATTCTGTTAAAAGTTTTTCCATGACGATATCTGCTAACACTGGCGATAACGGATTACCCATTGCAAGACCATCAATTTGTTCATAAAAATTATTATTGTAAGAAAAATAGTTATTGTTTTTTGTGCAAAATTCTAAAATATCAATAAAAACTTCTTTGGGTAATTTTGTTAAAAATTTAATTTCATCCCATCTGTTTTGAATTTCGTTCAACGCCAAATCTATTGGAATATTTGTAAACAAAGATACTACGTCAAAGGACACTAATATGTCATCTTCTTGTATTTTTATTGTATCAACAAAATCTTTAAATTTATTTGAATTTACAATATTGAAGCTACTTTTGTTGGTTAGTACCTTTAGTATATTATTCAAAAATTTTGTAAGATTATATGTAAAAAAAAATTTTTCTAAAAAATTTTTTTTTTTTTCTAAAAATTTTTAAATTTCTACACAGTGAATATAAATACTTGCTAAATTTGAAAAAAATATGTTCGAAAAAATCAACGTAGCTTTTTTAGATCGTTTTTATTAGCCTAGTCTTTTTGTTTTTTAAATTTTCAATTCATTTTAGTTTTTCATTTTATACGGATAGTTTTTTGTGAACCTAATTTGTGTATTATTTTATAATTTTTTATATATTTTTTTCAACTTGAAAATGGCAATGTGCCGAAATATTGTTTTTATTAATTAAATAAAAATTAAATTTTTAAGACTGATATAAGTGTTTTCAAAAATATTTTATAAAATAAATATCAAACAGTCAAAAATACTAAAATATATATTAATACAGCGTATGCACTATAAAACGCAAAATGTTTTTCATAAGAAATAAATATAACAGTTTTCAGTTAAGAGAACAGTATGACTATCATACTAACTGCAGTATCATGAAATACATCCATACACATGAAAAAAACAACAAAATAATACCGAGACGAAATTTTCTTCAAAAATGTAAGCAAAATAATAAAGTTCCAAAATTTATTGAAAATAGAATTAGACATGTATATAACATCAGTGATACGAGCCATAAACTACATAATATTATAAATAAAAAATATGATTTATTAGCCAAAGATGTGTTAAATTTAGAAATCAAGGTATGTTTTGAACAAATTAGATTTTTAAACAAATTATTGTTGACAATTAATGAGTTATTAAAACGAAACTTAAATACACCTGATTTTAACTATCTCATCAACTCTCAATTAATTTTCAATGAAGATTCACAATTGGTACACCAACATAAGTTGGATTTAAAATACAACAAGTTAAATTTTTTTGAACCAATCCTACAATTTAATCCACATAATATTGCAAATTTGACAGATCTGGTGATTCCACAAAATATTCAAACATTATTAAGTTATGGTCCGAAGTTTTCAAATCCAATTAACAATAATAATATTCCTGTACCAAAAATGATATCTGAATATGAGAATATATTTTCTCAATATCAAGAATCAACTTTAAAATCTGAACATAGAACACAAATAACAAGCCAAATTTCAAATTTCATACAACGTAACCAATTTGACAAAATTAGCTCTTTTTTAATTCAAAGTGAAATACAAACTAAACGCTTTTTAAGAAATAACCCACAAATATTAATAACTAGTAGTGATAAATCCAAAAAAACTGTAATAATGTTTAAATCGGAATATAGAGATAAAATGTTAGAGATTTTGAATGATAGCAACACATACAGGAAGATTGATAAGGATCCTACAACACGTCTACATAACAAATCCCAAAAAATAACAGACCAAATTTTTGATGACAACTATATTGACGTTCAAATTAAAAACTCACTTAAAACAAGAAACTCATTTGCTCCACGTTTATATGGCCTTCCAAAATTACACAAACCAAATGTACCTTTACGGCCAATTGTGTCCAGTATAAATTCTCCCACATATAATCTTACAAAATTTACAAAAATTTTTGAATAATATACTAAAGGTACTAACCAACAAAAGTAGCTTCAATATTGTAAATTCAAATAATTTTAAAGATTTTGTTGATACAATAAAAATACAAGAACATATGACACGATGACATATTAGTGTCCTTTGACGTAGTATCTTTGTTTACAAATATTCCAATAGATTTGGCGTTGAACGAAATTCAAAACAGATGGGATGAAATTAAATTTTTAACAAAATTACCCAAAGAAGTTTTTATTGATATTTTAGAATTTTGCACAAAAAACAATAACTATTTTTCTTACAATAATAATTTTTATGAACAAATTGATGGTCTTGCAATGGGTAATCCGTTATCGCCAGTGTTAGCAGATATCGTCATGGAAAAACTTTTAACAGAATCACTGAACTGTTTATCTAGGAAACCAACTTTTATTAAAAAATATGTTGATGATATAATAATGGCTATACCAAAAGATATAATTACCTCAACAAAAACAGTTTTTGAGTTATTTGACGATAATATAAAATTTACAGTTGAGGAAGAAAATGATAACAAAATTAACTTTTTAGATCTCCAGCTCATTAGGAAAAATAATTCAATTATTACTAATTGGTACAAAAAAGAAACAACATCGAATAGATTATTAAATTATGTATCAGCCCATCCTTTTACAATGAAAATTAATGTAGCTAGGTCTTTTGTTAAAAAAGTTTTTAGTCTTAGTGACAAATCTTTTTATGGAGATAATATAAAAGTTATTAAAAATATTTTAAAAGAAAATAATTATCCGTCTAAATTAACAAATAAATTAGTACATCAAGAAATTAATAAATTAAACCATATTACATCAACATCCATTACAAATAATAACACACAAATTAACATTCAGCAAAATATAACTTTACAACAACAAAATCCTAGTTCCAGTCAAAATCTTCAAGCTCCGTTATTTGGGTCTGTAACATATATACCTAAGTTAACAGATAAATGCCTAAAAATAATAAAACAACATACCAAAAAATCAAAAATCGCCAATAAAATAACAAACACCATTTACAATAGCTTATTTTCCAAAACAAAAGATAAAATAAATAAATTCGACCAAACAAATCTTATATATGAAATACCTTGCAAGTGTAAAAAAACAGTGTATATTGGACAAACCAAACAACAACTAAAAAATCGTATTCTTCAGCACAAAAGAGATGTTCGAAATAAAAGTGATTTGACCGCATTAGCAAAACATAGCATTAATGATCAACATAGTTTTGAATTCGATAAAACAAGAATATTGGATCTAGAAAAGAATTCAAACAAAAGAGATATCCTTGAGGCTGCACATATCCAACTTAAATTACCGATGGCATGTAATGCGCATACTGATACCAAATTTCTACACAGTGAATATAAATACTTGCTAAATTTGAAAAAAATATGTTCGAAAAAATCAACGTAGCTTTTTTAGATCGTTTTTATTAGCCTAGTCTTTTTGTTTTTTAAATTTTCAATTCATTTTAGTTTTTCATTTTATACGGATAGTTTTTTGTGAACCTAATTTGTGTATTATTTTATAATTTTTTATATATTTTTTTCAACTTGAAAATGGCAATGTGCCGAAATATTGTTTTTATTAATTAAATAAAAATTAAATTTTTAAGACTGATATAAGTGTTTTCAAAAATATTTTATAAAATAAATATCAAACAGTCAAAAATACTAAAATATATATTAATACAGCGTATGCACTATAAAACGCAAAATGTTTTTCATAAGAAATAAATATAACAGTTTTCAGTTAAGAGAACAGTATGACTATCATACTAACTGCAGTATCATGAAATACATCCATACACATGAAAAAAACAACAAAATAATACCGAGACGAAATTTTCTTCAAAAATGTAAGCAAAATAATAAAGTTCCAAAATTTATTGAAAATAGAATTAGACATGTATATAACATCAGTGATACGAGCCATAAACTACATAATATTATAAATAAAAAATATGATTTATTAGCCAAAGATGTGTTAAATTTAGAAATCAAGGTATGTTTTGAACAAATTAGATTTTTAAACAAATTATTGTTGACAATTAATGAGTTATTAAAACGAAACTTAAATACACCTGATTTTAACTATCTCATCAACTCTCAATTAATTTTCAATGAAGATTCACAATTGGTACACCAACATAAGTTGGATTTAAAATACAACAAGTTAAATTTTTTTGAACCAATCCTACAATTTAATCCACATAATATTGCAAATTTGACAGATCTGGTGATTCCACAAAATATTCAAACATTATTAAGTTATGGTCCGAAGTTTTCAAATCCAATTAACAATAATAATATTCCTGTACCAAAAATGATATCTGAATATGAGAATATATTTTCTCAATATCAAGAATCAACTTTAAAATCTGAACATAGAACACAAATAACAAGCCAAATTTCAAATTTCATACAACGTAACCAATTTGACAAAATTAGCTCTTTTTTAATTCAAAGTGAAATACAAACTAAACGCTTTTTAAGAAATAACCCACAAATATTAATAACTAGTAGTGATAAATCCAAAAAAACTGTAATAATGTTTAAATCGGAATATAGAGATAAAATGTTAGAGATTTTGAATGATAGCAACACATACAGGAAGATTGATAAGGATCCTACAACACGTCTACATAACAAATCCCAAAAAATAACAGACCAAATTTTTGATGACAACTATATTGACGTTCAAATTAAAAACTCACTTAAAACAAGAAACTCATTTGCTCCACGTTTATATGGCCTTCCAAAATTACACAAACCAAATGTACCTTTACGGCCAATTGTGTCCAGTATAAATTCTCCCACATATAATCTTACAAAATTTTTGAATAATATACTAAAGGTACTAACCAACAAAAGTAGCTTCAATATTGTAAATTCAAATAAATTTAAAGATTTTGTTGATACAATAAAAATACAAGAAGATGACATATTAGTGTCCTTTGACGTAGTATCTTTGTTTACAAATATTCCAATAGATTTGGCGTTGAACGAAATTCAAAACAGATGGGATGAAATTAAATTTTTAACAAAATTACCCAAAGAAGTTTTTATTGATATTTTAGAATTTTGCACAAAAAACAATAACTATTTTTCTTACAATAATAATTTTTATGAACAAATTGATGGTCTTGCAATGGGTAATCCGTTATCGCCAGTGTTAGCAGATATCGTCATGGAAAAACTTTTAACAGAATCACTGAACTGTTTATCTAGGAAACCAACTTTTATTAAAAAATATGTTGATGATATAATAATGGCTATACCAAAAGATATAATTACCTCAACAAAAACAGTTTTTGAGTTATTTGACGATAATATAAAATTTACAGTTGAGGAAGAAAATGATAACAAAATTAACTTTTTAGATCTCCAGCTCATTAGGAAAAATAATTCAATTATTACTAATTGGTACAAAAAAGAAACAACATCGAATAGATTATTAAATTATGTATCAGCCCATCCTTTTACAATGAAAATTTATAGCTTGTTATTCTCGCTATTGTATAGAGCAAATAAAGTAGTGCAAAGGAGCGTAAAGCTGAGTAGAGTTGTGTAGAACAGAGTAGAGAAAAATAGCGTTGCGATTCTATTAACACTTTGCCATCCATCATAACTTGAATTTCAGTAATTTCTTTTTTGGCAGGTTCTATTAAATTTTCTGTCACCTTCTGATAATTAATCATCTTTATCATTATATAATAACGTATATCCATTGCTGATTTTTAAATATAATATATTGAAAGCCAAATTTGTTTACAATAAATTTTTTAGTGTTATATCAAATTGACATATACGAATGAATTTTAACTTATTTTCGCATTAAAAGAATACCATTGATAGTAAAAATAATTGTCTATCTTATTCTTATTCAGAGATATGATTTTGTTACCCACATACTAAAAATTTGTACTTTTAATTATTAATTCAAAAATGTATGTTACGTTTTACAAAAACTAAACTATTTTTTTGAAAAAACAAAATCCGAAAAATAATAATATATTTTTTGTTTTTTTTTCATAAATATCAAGGAAATCATCGCCTGCTAATTTCTTAAAACTTTAAATTTAATGTTCGCCACAGCACTCCCCCCCTAGTGCCATCGAAGATGGAACGATATAAATAAAGAAATTAAGTAGAGTTAAGGAGGAAAGAAGGAAAGAGTTTGGTTTAAGTAGTTGTAGCGAATAAGAAAAAGTTTGGAGAGGTTGTTTAGAAATCGATACCAGTTGGTGGAGAGAAAAATTATGGGTCTTACGAATTGGAGTTGTGCAAAAAAAGAAACGAACAATTATGGAGTTATGGTAACACGAGTGGAGATATAGGTCTGACAGAGCTGAGTTGCCTGAGACCAATGTTTGTGGAGATGTGTACCATAGGTTAAAAGGTTCGTTTAAAATACGAGAAGCAGAAAAGTAACGTCGGTGATGCTGAATGTCTGACAGATCAAAGTTGACTGAGACAATACTAGCATGTACAAACGTGAATATTAGTTCATTTTTCGAAAAGTAGCTGTTAAAAGCAAGAATAAGCAGAAATTTAGAGAAAGCAAAGGAGTGCATATGGTAACACAAGTTTGGTAAAGTCTGACAGTACAAAGTTGACTGAGACCAATGTTTACCTTGGAGACGTGTACCATAGAAAAAGATCGCTTTAAGAAGAAATATCTGATTAACGACGAAATGTCGTTTTAAATATCCATAAGAACCATACCTGTTCGTCAACAGATAAATGGTTAACGTCAGAAGATGTTCATGTTGTAAAAACATATGGGTAACGTTGGAGATATTCCTTTAAGATCAGATATTTGGAGGTTCTGCTTAATTAGATGAAATCTGATTTTTATATCCATAAGGGCCATATCTGTTTTGTCAACAGATAGATGGTTAACGTTAGGAGATAGTCATGTTATGGTAACATATGGGTAACGTTAGGGATAGTAAAAAAAATCAGAAAATTCGAAAAAAATTTGTTTCGGCCCAAGATTTCAGAAGAGTGGAGTGGGTCTTACGAAGGAAGGAGATGTTAGACTTCGGCCCATGAGTAACGGAGAACGAAGTGGGTCTTACGAAGGAAAGAGATGTGAAGCTTCGGCCCATAGTATCGATTTAAAAACAAAAAGAAAATTTTAAAAAATTAATCGCACTACAAGAAGTTATCGTGGCTTCAAAGCCAAAAAATAAGATTTTGGAGAGAAAAAAAAAAGAATGTATCACTAGGAGGAAACAAGATTATTGCTAAATAGGAGACATGACTAGCAGGAAGAATATGTGATTACTGTGACTGATCACTACGAGAAGAGTGTTGTGTCGCTGTGAAAAAAAGGAAAATATTATAGTAAAATTAAATTATTTAAAACAAAATGAAGCACTAATTTAAAAAAAATGAATTAAATTATACATTTTAAGCTTCTTAAAGTTGACTCCATTGGAAGGTTTGTTCTTTGTCGGGGTCACCAAATATAGCTTGTTATTCTCGCTATTGTATAGAGCAAATAAAGTAGTGCAAAGGAGCGTAAAGCTGAGTAGAGTTGTGTAGAACAGAGTAGAGAAAAATAGCGTTGCGATTCTATTAACACTTTGCCATCCATCATAACTTGAATTTCAGTAATTTCTTTTTTGGCAGGTTCTATTAAATTTTCTGTCACCTTCTGATAATTAATCATCTTTATCATTATATAATAACGTATATCCATTGCTGATTTTTAAATATAATATATTGAAAGCCAAATTTGTTTACAATAAATTTTTTAGTGTTATATCAAATTGACATATACGAATGAATTTTAACTTATTTTCGCATTAAAAGAATACCATTGATAGTAAAAATAATTGTCTATCTTATTCTTATTCAGAGATATGATTTTGTTACCCACATACTAAAAATTTGTACTTTTAATTATTAATTCAAAAATGTATGTTACGTTTTACAAAAACTAAACTATTTTTTTGAAAAAACAAAATCCGAAAAATAATAATATATTTTTTGTTTTTTTTTTTTAAATATCAAGGAAATCATCGCCTGCTAATTTCTTAAAACTTTAAATTTAATGTTCGCCACAAATTAATGTAGCTAGGTCTTTTGTTAAAAAAGTTTTTAGTCTTAGTGACAAATCTTTTTATGGAGATAATATAAAAGTTATTAAAAATATTTTAAAAGAAAATAATTATCCGTCTAAATTAACAAATAAATTAGTACATCAAGAAATTAATAAATTAAACCATATTACATCAACATCCATTACAAATAATAACACACAAATTAACATTCAGCAAAATATAACTTTACAACAACAAAATCCTAGTTCCAGTCAAAATCTTCAAGCTCCGTTATTTGGGTCTGTAACATATATACCTAAGTTAACAGATAAATGCCTAAAAATAATAAAACAACATACCAAAAAATCAAAAATCGCCAATAAAATAACAAACACCATTTACAATAGCTTATTTTCCAAAACAAAAGATAAAATAAATAAATTCGACCAAACAAATCTTATATATGAAATACCTTGCAAGTGTAAAAAAACAGTGTATATTGGACAAACCAAACAACAACTAAAAAATCGTATTCTTCAGCACAAAAGAGATGTTCGAAATAAAAGTGATTTGACCGCATTAGCAAAACATAGCATTAATGATCAACATAGTTTTGAATTCGATAAAACAAGAATATTGGATCTAGAAAAGAATTCAAACAAAAGAGATATCCTTGAGGCTGCACATATCCAACTTAAATTACCGATGGCATGTAATGCGCATACTGATACCAAATTTCTACACAGTGAATATAAATACTTGCTAAATTTGAAAAAAATATGTTCGAAAAAATCAACGTAGCTTTTTTAGATCGTTTTTATTAGCCTAGTCTTTTTGTTTTTTAAATTTTCAATTCATTTTAGTTTTTCATTTTATACGGATAGTTTTTTGTGAACCTAATTTGTGTATTATTTTATAATTTTTTATATATTTTTTTCAACTTGAAAATGGCAATGTGCCGAAATATTGTTTTTATTAATTAAATAAAAATTAAATTTTTAAGACTGATATAAGTGTTTTCAAAAATATTTTATAAAATAAATATCAAACAGTCAAAAATACTAAAATATATATTAATACAGCGTATGCACTATAAAACGCAAAATGTTTTTCATAAGAAATAAATATAACAGTTTTCAGTTAAGAGAACAGTATGACTATCATACTAACTGCAGTATCATGAAATACATCCATACACATGAAAAAAACAACAAAATAATACCGAGACGAAATTTTCTTCAAAAATGTAAGCAAAATAATAAAGTTCCAAAATTTATTGAAAATAGAATTAGACATGTATATAACATCAGTGATACGAGCCATAAACTACATAATATTATAAATAAAAAATATGATTTATTAGCCAAAGATGTGTTAAATTTAGAAATCAAGGTATGTTTTGAACAAATTAGATTTTTAAACAAATTATTGTTGACAATTAATGAGTTATTAAAACGAAACTTAAATACACCTGATTTTAACTATCTCATCAACTCTCAATTAATTTTCAATGAAGATTCACAATTGGTACACCAACATAAGTTGGATTTAAAATACAACAAGTTAAATTTTTTTGAACCAATCCTACAATTTAATCCACATAATATTGCAAATTTGACAGATCTGGTGATTCCACAAAATATTCAAACATTATTAAGTTATGGTCCGAAGTTTTCAAATCCAATTAACAATAATAATATTCCTGTACCAAAAATGATATCTGAATATGAGAATATATTTTCTCAATATCAAGAATCAACTTTAAAATCTGAACATAGAACACAAATAACAAGCCAAATTTCAAATTTCATACAACGTAACCAATTTGACAAAGTTAGCTCTTTTTTAATTCAAAGTGAAATACAAACTAAACGCTTTTTAAGAAATAACCCACAAATATTAATAACTAGTAGTGATAAATCCAAAAAAACTGTAATAATGTTTAAATCGGAATATAGAGATAAAATGTTAGAGATTTTGAATGATAGCAACACATACAGGAAGATTGATAAGGATCCTACAACACGTCTACATAACAAATCCCAAAAAATAACAGACCAAATTTTTGATGACAACTATATTGACGTTCAAATTAAAAACTCACTTAAAACAAGAAACTCATTTGCTCCACGTTTATATGGCCTTCCAAAATTACACAAACCAAATGTACCTTTACGGCCAATTGTGTCCAGTATAAATTCTCCCACATATAATCTTACAAAATTTTTGAATAATATACTAAAGGTACTAACCAACAAAAGTAGCTTCAATATTGTAAATTCAAATAAATTTAAAGATTTTGTTGATACAATAAAAATACAAGAAGATGACATATTAGTGTCCTTTGACGTAGTATCTTTGTTTACAAATATTCCAATAGATTTGGCGTTGAACGAAATTCAAAACAGATGGGATGAAATTAAATTTTTAACAAAATTACCCAAAGAAGTTTTTATTGATATTTTAGAATTTTGCACAAAAAACAATAACTATTTTTCTTACAATAATAATTTTTATGAACAAATTGATGGTCTTGCAATGGGTAATCCGTTATCGCCAGTGTTAGCAGATATCGTCATGGAAAAACTTTTAACAGAATCACTGAACTGTTTATCTAGGAAACCAACTTTTATTAAAAAATATGTTGATGATATAATAATGGCTATACCAAAAGATATAATTACCTCAACAAAAACAGTTTTTGAGTTATTTGACGATAATATAAAATTTACAGTTGAGGAAGAAAATGATAACAAAATTAACTTTTTAGATCTCCAGCTCATTAGGAAAAATAATTCAATTATTACTAATTGGTACAAAAAAGAAACAACATCGAATAGATTATTAAATTATGTATCAGCCCATCCTTTTACAATGAAAATTAATGTAGCTAGGTCTTTTGTTAAAAAAGTTTTTAGTCTTAGTGACAAATCTTTTTATGGAGATAATATAAAAGTTATTAAAAATATTTTAAAAGAAAATAATTATCCGTCTAAATTAACAAATAAATTAGTACATCAAGAAATTAATAAATTAAACCATATTACATCAACATCCATTACAAATAATAACACACAAATTAACATTCAGCAAAATATAACTTTACAACAACAAAATCCTAGTTCCAGTCAAAATCTTCAAGCTCCGTTATTTGGGTCTGTAACATATATACCTAAGTTAACAGATAAATGCCTAAAAATAATAAAACAACATACCAAAAAATCAAAAATCGCCAATAAAATAACAAACACCATTTACAATAGCTTATTTTCCAAAACAAAAGATAAAATAAATAAATTCGACCAAACAAATCTTATATATGAAATACCTTGCAAGTGTAAAAAAACAGTGTATATTGGACAAACCAAACAACAACTAAAAAATCGTATTCTTCAGCACAAAAGAGATGTTCGAAATAAAAGTGATTTGACCGCATTAGCAAAACATAGCATTAATGATCAACATAGTTTTGAATTCGATAAAACAAGAATATTGGATCTAGAAAAGAATTCAAACAAAAGAGATATCCTTGAGGCTGCACATATCCAACTTAAATTACCGATGGCATGTAATGCGCATACTGATACCAAATTTCTACACAGTGAATATAAATACTTGCTAAATTTGAAAAAAATATGTTCGAAAAAATCAACGTAGCTTTTTTAGATCGTTTTTATTAGCCTAGTCTTTTTGTTTTTTAAATTTTCAATTCATTTTAGTTTTTCATTTTATACGGATAGTTTTTTGTGAACCTAATTTGTGTATTATTTTATAATTTTTTATATATTTTTTTCAACTTGAAAATGGCAATGTGCCGAAATATTGTTTTTATTAATTAAATAAAAATTAAATTTTTAAGACTGATATAAGTGTTTTCAAAAATATTTTATAAAAAAAATATAATAAAAATAGAAAAAAATAAAATAAAAAAATATAATAAATAAATAATAAATAAATAACAAATAAATAATAAATAAATAATAAATAAACAATAAATAAATAATAAATAAATAATAAATAACAAATAAATAATAAATAAATAATAAATAAATAATAAATAATAAATAATAAATAAATAATAAATAAATAATAAATAAATAATAAATAAATAATAAATAAATAATAAATAAATAATAAATAAATAATAAATAAATAATAAATAAATAATAAATAAATAATAAATAAATAATAAATAAATAATAAATAAATAATAAATAAATAATAAATAAATAATAAATAAATAATAAATAAATAATAAATAAATAATAAATAAATAATAAATAAATAATAAATAAATAATAAATAAATAATAAATAAATAATAAATAAATAATAAATAAATAATAAATAAATAATAAATAAATAATAAATAAATAATAAATAAATAATAAATAAATAATAAATAAATAATAAATAAATAATAAATAAATAATAAATAAATAATAAATAAATAATAAATAAATAATAAATAAATAATAAATAAATAATAAATAAATAATAAATAAATAATAAATAAATAATAAATAAATAATAAATAAATAATAAATAAATAATAAATAAATAATAAATAAATAATAAATAAATAATAAATAAATAATAAATAAATAATAAATAAATAATAAATAAATAATAAATAAATAATAAATAAATAATAAATAAATAATAAATAAATAATAAATAAATAATAAATAAATAATAAATAAATAATAAATAAATAATAAATAAATAATAAATAAATAATAAATAAATAATAAATAAATAATAAATAAATAATAAATAAATAATAAATAAATAATAAATAAATAATAAATAAATAATAAATAAATAATAAATAAATAATAAATAAATAATAAATAAATAATAAATAAATAATAAATAAATAATAAATAAATAATAAATAAATAATAAATAAATAATAAATAAATAAATAATAAATAAATAATAAATAAATAATAAATAAATAATATAAAATAAATAAATAATAAATAAATAATAAATAAATAATAAATAAATAATAAATAAATAATAAATAAATAATAAATAAATAATAAATAAATAATAAATAAATAATAAATAAATAATAAATAAATAATAAATAAATTATAAATAAATTATAAATAAATAATAAATAAATAATAAATAAAAAAAAAAAATATAATGAATATAATGAATATAATTATAATGAATAATAATAAATAATAATAATAAATAATAATATTAAATAATAAGAATAATAATATTAATTAATAATAATAAAAATATAATAAAATATAATAAATATATAAAAATATAAAATAAAATTATAATAAAAATAATAAAATGAAATAATAATATAAAATAAATAAATAAAAAATAAATAAAAGATAGAAAAAGTAAAAAAAAACAAAATCAATACACATAGACATGTCCAAATACATTTAAAACAATCAATTTTGGAGTTTATTCCAGTAAAAATATTAAAAAAAAATTCTATGAAAAATCAATATTTTTGTCAAAATGAGATAGATACCTTTACTTAATTGTGAATAAAAGCGAAGCGCGTTCATCGATTTTCATGATCCATGTCTCATTTTGTGCACAGATTATGTGATTTTACGTCAAAGTAATAATACTTGACACTTTTTCCCGTTTTGAATTTTTCATGATTTTTTAAAATACAATTTTTTACGCAAAAATTTATTTATTTTCTTCATAAATTTATTTATAACTGCGAAACTGTTGATTGTGTAAAGAAATAGTATATAAGTAGATTAAAGAAATTGTAATTTTTAATTTTTCTAAATTTGTTTCAGTAAAATCGAACTAGTGGTTCTTGAGTAATGTCAAAAATAAGACCGCAAACTTGACAATTTTCCCTATATGATACCTACTAACTTCAAATCGATATATCTCGATTCCTAGACGTGACCCTGCGAAACGCCGGGACACGTATAACTTTTCTGACCGATATAACTTTTCCCGGTAGTCAGAACCCCAGCGGATCACTGACCCCTACCATTTGTCGCACAGTGCTATGTTTATCATGACAATTCTAGACCACACAGCACACATATCTTTGATGATCCGTAAAAAATTAATAATCAGGGTAGGGAAGTTTTGATGTTCGGAACTATTGTCATCTGACTACCATTTATTTCGGTCTCTGCAAAACGCCAACGATGAAAAAAAGTTATCGACAGAAGACCCACCGAAAATCACTTGCCCAAGTTTTGCGCTTCACAGAAGTACAACACCGATGGAATCATGAAACTATCCATAAAATGGCAAAAGGTTGTAAATATAATAATTAGTGGCACATATACATGTACTTGATTAAAATTGATTTGAATTCGGTGATGTGATGTTTCGATGGAATGACTATTCGACGAAATGAATTTTCGGTGATGTGATATTTCGATCTAATAATTTTTCAATTTCAAAACCATTCGATGATATAAAATTAGGTGGTTTGAACTTTCGGTCTACTGATTTTCGGTTCTATAACTCGATTTGATGGTTTGATTTTTCGATGCTAAGATGCGGACCCAAAAAATTTCATTTAAAGTTGAACAAAAACGGCGGATACTTTTTATATAACCTAATATTTGCATTTGTAGTGTTCGGTCGTGCAGAATTATAAAAAACTCACGCTATTTTCCTTCAAATTTTTTTTCTACTTTACTTCGTTGAATATTATGACAATCGGGCCCCATCTAATGGACTTGGCACTTTGACGCAGTGATGGGGCTCAGTAGACTCAGTGATCTTAGGAGCTACAACGGTAGGGTCACCCATGCCGTTAGGTCCTCGGTGAGAATCGAAGCCAAGATCAAGTCCAAAACCCAAAGCTAAGGTGAGACACGTACGCCGAAAGCTTAGCATGGTCAAGGGGGCGCTTGATTATTAGTACGGAACTCTGGATACCGGGTGCCCTCCAGTTTCAATAGCCTTACCACAGCACAGGGCTCTGTTGTGGCTGACCAATGTACCTCCCTACTTTCTCCATAAATATTGTATGGAAAACTATAAAGTTTTAGATGAGAGCGATGCTTCTCCAAACGCATCACATAAACCAACAACAAAACTGTGCACCATGTCCTACTCTAGGATCATGCCTGATTTATCAGCTTATTCTAAACCAGACAGCACACATGCCATGTCTGACTCTAGGATCATGCCTGATTTATCAGCTTATCCTAATTCGGATAGTACACACACCATGTCTGACTCTATGGTAATGTCTGATTCACCAGCTTACTCTAAGTCAGACAGAAGACCTGTACGATATAGACAAAAATCTCTAGTACCTAAATTAAGTTGCGTTCAGATCAATCTGCACAGATCAGAAATGGCCTCAGTTAATTTGAACCGGTTAATTGAACAGGATGCTCACGATCTTGCATTTATACAGGAGCCGTGGGCAGACAGCAAAAGAATAAAAGGTCTATCGTCAAACAAAAATACAAAACTGATCTATTTCTCAGATGTGGAAAGACCGCGAACCGCGATTCTCTTCAACAAACATCTGAAAATATTTCCGTTGAATGAATTTATCTGTAGAGATCTTACAACGGTCCAGATAGAAATTCATCTTCCTCAAGGTGGATTTCGTAAATTCATTTTAGCTTCTGCATACTTCCCGGGGGATGAGGACGAGACACCACCAGAAGTGGTAGAGAAACTCATCAAGTATTGCAACAATAACCACTATAACCTCATAATAGCGTGTGATGCTAACGCTCATCACACCGTGTGGGGAAGTAGCAACATTAACACAAAAGGCGAGCGTCTGCTTCAATTTTTGTATACAAACAATATGTTTATTGCAAACAAAGGTAGTGAGCCTACCTTTAGAAACGCAATCAGAGGCGAGGTCCTTGACCTTACTTTAACTAACATAAACGCTACTAACCATATTAAGAACTGGCATGTTTCGAAGGAAGCTTCTATGTCTGATCATGCTTATATATGTTTCAACATAGAACACTACCCGAAGAGCATCCAGTACTTTAGAAACCCAAGAAAAACCAACTGGGAACTTTACACAACATATCTTCATGATAATGTAAATAGTTGCAGCAGTATCAACTCTACATTTGAGCTTGACTCTGCAGCAAATAATTTACAAGAAATTATCACTGAAGCATACAACCGTAAAACTCCAATAACTCAATCCAAAAGATGCAGAGATGTACCTTGGTGGAATGGTAATTTGGAGAGGAAAAGGAATAAAGTTCGCAAGCTCTTTAACAGAGCCAAAACAACAAACAATTGGACAGAGTACCGAGTAGCTCTAACCAATTATAATAAAGAACTCATACAATCAAAAAGAAATAGCTGGAAAGAGCTCTGCAATACGATAGATAATCTGCCTGCTGCAGCTCGACTCCAAAAATTGACGTCGTCTGATCACACAAACCCTCTAGGCTCAATCTGCAAACCAAGTGGTACGTATACCACCAGCTGTATTGAGACACTAGATACTTTACTTCAAACCCACTTTCCGGGCTCAATAAAATGGAGCACGGAAGATAATGGATAACGGAAGATAACGTACGTCTTCTAGATCCTGCAACTAAAAGTAATGCAGATCATTTAACCAACACAATTTTCACCCCCAACAAAGCGAGATGGGCTATAGAATCCTTCGGTCCGTATAAATCTCCAGGAGGTGATGGAATTTTTCCGGTATTTCTGCAAAAGGGTCTAACAATCATTCTTCCATACCTCATGCGTTTGTTCAAAGCAAGCTTTCGCCTTGCTTACATTCCTCAGATATGGCGAGAAACCAGAGTTGTTTTTATACCTAAGCCAGGAAAAAAACCAAATGAAGCCAAATCATACAGACCCATAAGTCTTACATCTTTTCTATTAAAAACAATGGAAAAGATGTTGGATTATCACATCCGTCATGTATGTCTGAAACAAAACCCTCTCAACTCTAGCCAGCACGCCTATCAGACTGGGAAATCTACTGAAACGGCGTTGCACAAAATGGTGAAAGAAATTGAGAGCACCCTAAACTATAAGGAGGCACTTGTTTGTACATTTATGGACATACAAGGAGCCTTTGACAATGTCCACTTCAATGCTATCATTGAAATGGCCACAAAGAAAAATATAAACCCGCTTATCATTGCGTGGATTATCAAGATGCTACAGAGTCGGAAGATAACGGCTACACTAGGTGATTATTCAGTGACTGTTACTGCATCTAGAGGCTGCCCGCAAGGGGGCGTGCTCTCTCCGCTGCTTTGGCTAATGGTGGCTGATGATCTCCTCACTAAGCTAAATGATTCCGGCTTCAACACTGTAGGCTATGCCGATGACTTGGCAGTCATGGTTAGAGGGAAACATGACTCCATTGTCGCTGGTCGAACCCAGACAGCTCTTAATATTGTATCAAAGTGGTGCAACAGATTGGGACTGTCGATCAACCCACAAAAAACAAGCATTGTCGTTTTCACAAACAGGAGAAACTTCAATTTCGTTTCTCCTGTTCTAAACGGCGATCCAATACAAACATCAAAAGAGGTTAGATATTTGGGTGTGATCCTGGATAGCAAACTAACTTGGAACCCACACCTGAAATATATCTCTGATAAGGCAAACAAAGTTTTCTTCACATGCAGAAACCTGTTTGGGAAAACATGGGGTCTTAGCCCAAAAATGATACTTTGGTTGCACCAAAGTATTATAAAACCAATTCTAACATATGCAGCTTTAGTTTGGTGGCCTAAAACGCGCCAAATAACTGCTCAAAATATGTTTACAAAAATACAAAGGCTTGTGTGTCTTAGTGCCACAGGTGCTTTCAAAACCACGCCAACGTCAGCAATGGAGATTCTTCTAAAGCTTTCTCCATTGCACCTACATATTAAATCTGTAGCGGTGTTGAGCGTTCATAGACTGCAGCTCACAGAAGGGTTTAAGCCGGGGAATCTAACTGGACACCTTAAAATCCATTCTGAATTACAAGCTGAACTGCATACATACCATATTTCGGATTATATGCCAAAAACAATAGATTTAGATAAGCACTTTGATGTCAAGATATTGGCCAGAGATCTTATTAAAAACTACATACGGTCACTGCCACATAACGCCAGCATCTGGTACACAGATGGTTCTCGAACCAACATGGGCACGGGAGCAGGAGTGTTTGGTCCTAGAACAAAACAAACGGTTGCTTTAGGCACCACAACAACCATATTTCAAGCCGAAATTTTTGCCATTAGTAGTTGCGCTTTGCTATGCGCTGAAAGAAAATACCAAAATATTGAAATATATATTATCTCTGACAGCCAAGCAGCACTCTTGGCACTAAAATCTACGCGCTTTGATTCAAAACTGGTATGGGAATGCTACCAAAATCTATTAAAAATCTCGTGCAATAACACAGTAACACTTGTGTGGGCACCTAGCCACACAGGAATACCAGGAAATGCTATCGTTGACGCTTTAGCAAAGCAAGGTGCCAATAAAAAATTTGTTGGACCGGAACCATGCTTTGGAATGGCCAAGAGTTCGCTCAAAAGCACAATCCAAACAATGGAACAAGAACAAAATGCTAAATTATGGAAAAGCAGAGAGGGACTAGTACACTCCAAGAAGTTTCTAGGTAACCTCCCTGTTTCACCCTTAAAAACAATCGACTTAAACAGAGAGTCTCTAAGAATTTTAACGTGGTGCGTTACTGGACATGGTCCTTTAAACCACCATCTTAACAAAATAGACCTTGTTGTTTCCGACAGGTGCAGATTCTGCTACTCGGATGCGGAAACGATGGAACACGTCATCTGCAGCTGTCCTGAACTCTCTGGGCACAGATACAACCAACTTGGTCATAGAAGACTAACACTTCCATTACCACAAAACGTCACTCCAATTGAGCTAATTAATTTTATTAAAAGTCTCAACTTGGATGACAGAATACAACCAGTAACGGCACAGACGACGACTGACTAATAACAAAATCAGGGTAAGCACAATAGACCTACATGTCGCAGTGCTACTTGAACTGTAAGTCTCAAGGCCCTCCAATAAAAAAAAAAAAAAAAAAAAATGACAATCGGGACTGAACATTGTAATGAACCCTGAATACGCTAGGGAACCATCTAGATCCTGTGATCCCGGTATTTTTAAAGCAAAAAATCCCGGGAATACAAACTTTATGAACCACTAGCATGAAGCAAACGAAAGGACTGCGTGACATGGGAGGTTGTAATCCGAAAAGCTTCAATCATGTGAATTCAAGTAATAATATTCCCGTCTTTTCCAGTACAAATGAACAAATTTACACACGCAAATAAGGCGGTACAATCGGAAAAAACAAAGAGACTCGGGCGACCCCAAAGGCCGACGAAGGCGGACCATCACACCAACGATAATATAACCACAACGAATAAATTAAAAAACTAAATAAAGGTTTTACTTACCACATGATTGGTTTGATCACACTCCTCATTCCTTTGAAATCCACTTAACCTTGCATCCTCACCAACTTAGCCATATGATGAATAAATGAGGCTTACCTACAATAAGTGAAGTAACAAAAAAAAATGCTGTTAGCGATTGTCGAATTTGTTATCGATATAATATCAAATATAATAACTAATGTAATAAAATGTATCGACAATCGTTGAATTGGTTATAGATATACCGTGTTTTCGTTTATTAATTCTATAGAAAGAATAGAATATCGATCACGTGACTCACGAATATTTCAAACGGTATGTATTAAAGAACATAACTGGAATAAAAGGAATGCATTTTTGACAACATCGCGTTTTTATTTAAAAATTGTGCAAAATAATGAAATTACATATATTTTATTTCATGTTTTTGTGTTTATTAATTTTATTATTCGTTTAATAATTTTATTTAAAAAACCGTTAACGATCTTCATATTTATAAAAGTTTGACGTTTATCAACAAACTATTCTGTTAAAGATGGGTTTTAACATGCAAACTGTGGACTGTTATTAACCAATCAAAAATAAGAATTTTGTGCTGAATATAAAATCCTCTGCTCTTATTGGTTAAAAAACACAATTGAATTACACATATATATTAATAGGCCAATAGAATTACGAATTGTACGTGTTGTTGTCGGTTGCAGGTCAGAAATGTTTTAATCTCTGGGGTAGGGTACTCACATAATGGACCTGCCGAGTCCACTCGCCCGGAACCTGGAACAAGGAAGCAAAAAAAATTTCCAGCCGAATTTGTTGAATAACTCCAGTCCCCAGGTTCCGGGCGAGTGGACTCGGCAGGTTTATTATGTGAGTACCCTCCTCCAGAGATTAAAAAAAATTCCGACCTGTAACCGACAACAACACGTAAGCCATATCATTTTCCGTTATTCTATTGGTCTATAATGTCTCAAAACATTTTATTAGAAAATATTATTTGACAACGTGTTGATTTAAAAAAATCTATCATCGAATTTTAACCGTCAATTGTAAGTGTAAATTTAATCACCGATATCCACAACTTAAACTGCAACTACAACTTTAATCTACATACTGACGATTTTATGTGGTTTAAAAATATCAAAACTGACACTTTAGCTGTAGTTGCGATTTTAGTTGGGTTTGTCGATATGGCCCTTAATATCAAATCTTAATTTCCTACAACACCGTCGCACTTTTGCTGATCTCGTTGTTTTTATAAATATCGTCACCACCAGTGCTCGGATGAAATCGGATCCATCATGCATCAACCATATTTTTAACCCCGTTTTACTTATCAATCAGTTTCTGCAAATAGTAAAACTGTCAAGATCAAGGTCATAGTGACAAAATAAATAGAGGTTTCTTTGTCCATACATTGCATAAATGGAATGCTTTGCCCGTTTATCGACACATCAGAACGTATATTGTTGTGGTACTGAGGTCTTGCCAGTTATCTATGTGCTTTTGTAACACATATTGTAGCTCTTATAACATAACAATTTTTATTTTAAAAAAAAAGCGTAGCATCATCAAAGTATAATCCATAACATTGAGGGCGCTATCGTTATGGTAGTTGCTTTAACATTTTGTCACGACTTCGAAATAAAATGAACGGCAGCTAAGAGTGTTTTCGCTCTGTATTTAAGGTTTGCTACACTAGTGTTTACAAAATCCAGAATTTGAACTTTATAGTGTAGAGGAACATTTTTAGACCTCATTATATTGATCCATTTTATGACGGCTTCCTCTACTTTGGGAAATTTAACACATCTAATTTTTTTCGTTTTAAACAAACAAACTGCTTCAATTTCTAAGCGATTTCGCAAAATCGATGAAATTTTTCTATAATCCAAACATTACCTTAACTTGAGAGTAAGACTTATTTTGATCGACTTCTGCCAAACATTTTAATTTAATGGCCACAGTGATCACATGCCTTTTAATTTAATTTGGAGCCGTTACGCATCTATATATCATTTTTATAAAACATGGAAGCATTAAGAATTTGAACTAATAAATAATTAACAAATATTTTCTCAAATTTTTCTTGTGAACCCATGCGAACCCTTGAACCACAACAGATTTATGAAAGGAAGCAGAAGCATTTCGTAGAAAAAATAATAAATATCGGTATAGTCCAGTCATTTTAGAAGTTTTAAGCCCCAATCTGCGGAAAAATTCCTATTGAGCTGAATATTTGTATACACCTTTATTACGGCATTTTAATTAATATGTGAAAAATCGACATTGATATCATGCCGGCTAAAAAAGTTATCAAGGTCAAAAGGTCACGAAAATCCGTTTTCCGCGAATATTTCGCGACCTATTGCTCGGAGGTCAAACAAAAATTGTTTATCGTCCAACTATCTACAAAACATGCCTTACTCACTTTTTTGTAAGATCAACCGTTTTTAGGGTAGAGCCAGTGGCGTAGCTAGCATGGGTGGCACCCGGGGCGGATATTGTGGTGTCACCCCAAAAATAAAAACTGTCAATAATAATAAAAAGCCGATAAACGTAATTTATAATTTTTTTTAATTAATACAAATGAGCATTATTATTATAAGCCCGCAAGTAATTTTTAACTAATTTTAATTTGCTAAAACTCCTCTCACACGAAGCCACTAATACGCAAATAGTCATAAATAACTTTAGTGCGACCGTAAGATTCGGAAGAAATTCTAAAAAATCCCATTCTACGATGAATTTCAAAAAGTCTAGGTACACCCAGTTAGAAACTGTAACATTGGCCGCTTTTAAATCCCTCCTCACCCTTTGTATCTCTATGAGGAGTTCTGTTGCCAATACCGATACCGATAATTTTAACTCTTCACTGTTCGCCAAAAGCTAAGTGTTTGTCTGCACAACCTCGAACAATGAAGCTAAATCTTGAACTGAGTTCGGAGTCTAGAACAGTCTAGTTCGGAGTTCAACAATGAATCGGTCAAGACATTCCAACATGTCCTTTTTAAGTTGAGCTCTCAGTTTCAGTCCAACATCAGGTGCAAACTCACCACCCGTTCGTTTTTTGCGTTTTTATGACGAATTCGGCTTTCCATTGGAATGTCATAGTCCTCCGATTTTTTCGCAGCAAGATCTATTGCCTCTTCTACAATGAGACTTCGTTATGAATTGACTCTATTTTTGTAGCTAATTGATCAATATTCAAGCCCGTGCTTTGCAATCCAATCTGAGCACAGATATTATTTTTCTTAGAATATCATTCCAAAACAAAAGAAAGCAAAGAAACGAAAAATCACATGCTGCATTGTTAAGGTTCTGTGCAGCGCCTCTAGTGTCTACATTTTCTTGTTGATCACTTAACTTCTCAATTTCAGCCACAATCCCATCAAAGTTTTCGGCCAATACTTTTACTACAGCATAATGAGCACTCCAATGCGCTGTTAACAGTATTTTAACAGTTGCTTTGTTGTGTTTAGCAAGTACTTCCCAAAGGCTAGTCGAAGCAGAAAAACATGTAAAAATGGCTTCCACTGACGAGTGTTGGCCGTATAAATTAATTGAATGATCTTTGCAGCCCACAAAAATTGCTTTGTTATTTTTTGCTTTAATAATAGCTTGCACTTCTCCATGTATACTACTCATAACAGCTGCATTATCATAACCTTTGGGAGCGACAATTCATAACATCTATACCATCATTTTCAAGATTTTTACACTGAAAAAAACATGTCCTATTTCCAATCGAAATGCAGTTGTCTCAACCTCACCGTGCGGGCAGATATGGCGAATCGAAATACGAGATTGATTCAACAACCGTACAATGATAAGCCGATGCAGTTGAGACAATCAGATGAAATATTTATGTGGAAATAAAATATAGTTCAATTAATCTCAAATACTTAAATTTTAAAATGAAAAATTCATGATATAAGGCCAAAGAAATATGTTTTCATGGAAATAGTTATTAACTTTATTCAACTACTGTTATATTGGATAGCACTTTATATTTTAATTACACCTCATTCTGTTATCAGGAAAATGTTACTGAGTACTGAGTAGTTGTCCCAATCACGGTGAAATTGTTTGTAAATATCTTTTCTTTGCATGAATAATAAACTGCTATCTTCGAGATGAGGTTATCATTACTTCAATTTTTTTTTCAGTGTAAGAATTTCATCGCTTAAATCAGCGGCTTTTTTCCACGTAAAGGAAAAAATCCAAGGAATACTTCCTTGATTTCCACTTTACTACCGTCAATTTTCACATAACGAATCACTTCTGACATTTGATCAATATGTGAAATGTCAGGTGTGCTATCAAACATAATTCCAAAATATTTAACCGATTTAATTTCGTTGACAAGCTTAAACTTTACGTGGATCGCTAAAACATTTATGAACTCATTTTGTATATCTGGTGACAAATATGATACTTTTGGTGATTTACCATGCTCCAAATTCAAAATGTGTTCTTTTAACACTACATCATACTTTGACAATAGTTTGGTTAGTTCTAAGAAATTGACTTTATTTGAAGAACTTTGTCCTTCATCATGTCCATGAAATGCTGGGTTTTGTTTAGATAAAAACAAAGTTATATCCAATAATCTTGATAAAAGATGTTTCCACTTCGGTTTTTTATTGTATATTAATTGCAAGGCTGCGTCTCGTATCGTTTTATGAATTTTTAACCTCATTTCCAAAGTTTTCCACTTTTCAAAATTCTCCAGATGTTCATTTGAAGTTTCATGCTCGGCCACTTTGGGATTTAGTTTCCATCGCTTCTGATATCCAGTAGTAAATGTTGATTTTCTATTATTATTATTAGTGACAGCAAAAACACGACAACAGAAGCAATACAGGACGCAAGTTATTATTTACAGGAGAATAAACAATCCATGGCCGTAGAATTTTTTCACCATTATTCATCATTTTATAAAACCATTCTTTAGAAAGATGACGAACATCACCTTTTATGTCTAACCCGTGTCTAGATACAGTAACAAACGACCCTTCTCTATTTTGAAAATGTTCACTTTCTTTTTTTATGATTTCAATGCGAACATTACCAAATACGAGTATATTCCAATGTGATACATCTCTTAAGTCCTGAAGTGATTCACCCATGCAAATACTGTCTTCGATAGTAGAAGCATTAGCGGCATTATCACTGTCATTTTCATTATTCCTTTCTAATTCGTCATCATAGGTTATCATTATTAATTCTGCATTGTTGCTGTTGCTTTCCGAAGATGAGCCAATATTCTCTGAAACATTCGTTGCATCAACGTGATAATCAGTTTCTTTTGATGAACCTTGGATATCATCGGGTTTTGTAACATATTTATAGATTTGGTCTTTCTCTGCTGGAACCAACTTTTTCTTTAAAATTATGAACTCCTCGTGGCATATTTATTTTTTGGGATATTTGCTAAATGAAATCTAAAAAAATATTTTTAATTATAGTATACGTATCAGCAAAGCATTAATTCTAAATATATTTGTAGGATACATAATAGGTACATAGTTCATAATAAGTACACTGTGTTAACGACTAAATACACCGCCAAGAAAATTAATTTATTTAAATTTCCTTGTAACAACTTATATTAAATAATATTTGATAAAATGGAATATACAAATCATAGCCTAATATTATAAGGAACTATTTAAAAAAATATAAGTATGAAATCCTAAAAGATATTTTATATAAAGAATTGAAACCAAAATTAAATATCCAATTAGAATCATGCTCAATAATTTACAAAATTGAATGTGATTTTTGTGAAAAATTTTACATCGGGAAAACCGGAAAATGTTTTAAAGACTGATTTAAGGAATACCTTCCTAAAAAGAAAAATAAACAAAATTTTAAGTTTATTTTTGCAAACCATTTACATAGTTAATAACAATAGCTACACCACTTTTAAAAAAAAATTGAAGGCTTTACATTTATGTAGCCAAGGATCTTTAAAAGAATCCCTTAATGAGTTTGAAATTTCCAAGGTATTTAAAACCCAACAAAATGTACTTTTAAATGATAAACTTTCATTTAATTCAAATATATAAATATATAAAACTGAAAACAAACAGTATGAGTATGTATCAACCTACAAAAATTTGCAAAACTGTAGTAATTGCATAACTGCCATTTTATTCCACAGTAATTATTTTTGTGTCCATTGAAAAACGATCTATTTCAATTTATTCTTTGAGTTTCAAGATAAAGGAAAAAAAATTATTTTGAGATCATTTACAAACACGGTAATTTGATTGTTTGTTAGTTTCCTTAGGTGTTTGCAATTAATTTGTTTGAAATGTAAAACATATATTAGGTAGTAAGGTTAAGCGGATATTTTAGAAATAATTTTGGAATAGAGACATTGTAACTCAAGGGTGCCACCCTATCGATAAAGGGTGCCACATTATCGACGTAAACCACTTTTCCTATACATTATTCAGCATATGTGTCTTCAGACCTGGTCATTAAATAATCATGCTTGCATACTAAATAATATATCGTAAAAAACGGTCAATATGGTATCTATGGGAATATTCAAAGCTATTGAGTAATTGTGGTGATGGGATTCAATGCTCAACATGTTGATTCGATTAATATTGTTAAAATTTTATTTCACGTAATACCTCAAAAATTTTAAAAAGTAGAATAGATTCTTTTTGAACCAATAACACATTTATAGGACACATTTATAAGTTATCACAATTTATAAATTAAAATTATATGGATAACCTGGTTAAAATGGTTTCTAAGTGATTAATCGTTGAAAACATGTGATGGTTTGTTTAAGTTTTTTACGTTCGGGTGTCACCCCAAAACGGTTTCGAAGTGATTTATCGTTGAAAACATTGTGATGGTTTGATTATGTTTTTTACGTTCGGGTGTCACCCCAAAACGGTTTCGAAGTGATTTATCATTGAAAACATTGTGATGGTTTGTTTAAGTTGTTTACGTTCGGGTGTCACCCCAAAACGGTTTCGAAGTGATTTATCGTTGAAAACATTGTGATGGTTTGTTTATGTTTTTTACGTTCGGGTGTCACCCCAAAACGGTTTCGAAGTGATTTATCATTGAAAACATTGTGATGGTTTGTTTAAGTTGTTTACGTTCGGGTGTCACCCCAAAACGGTTTCGAAGTGATTTATCATTGAAAACATTGTGATGGTTTGTTTAAGTTGTTTACGTTCGAAGTGATTTATCGTTGAAAACATTGTGATGGTTTGTTTAAGTTGTTTACGTTCGGGTGTCACCCCAAAACGGTTTCGAAGTGATTTATCGTTGAAAACATTGTGATGGTTTGTTTATGTTTTTTACGTTCGGGTGTCACCCCAAAACGGTTTCGAAGTGATTTATCATTGAAAACATTGTGATGGTTTGTTTAAGTTGTTTACGTTCGAAGTGATTTATCGTTGAAAACATTGTGATGGTTTGTTTATGTTTTTTACGTTCGGGTGTCACCCCAAAACGGTTTCGAAGTGATTTATCATTGAAAACATTGTGATGGTTTGTTTAAGTTGTTTACGTTCGGGTGTCACCCCAAAACGGTTTCGAAGTGATTTATCATTGAAAACATTGTGATGGTTTGTTTAAGTTGTTTACGTTCGGGTGTCACCCCAAAACGGTTTCGAAGTGATTTATCGTTGAAAACATTGTGATGGTTTGTTTATGTTTTTTACGTTCGGGTGTCACCCCAAAACGGTTTCGAAGTGATTTATCATTGAAAACATTGTGATGGTTTGTTTAAGTTGTTTACGTTGGGTGTCACCCCAAAACGGTTTCGAAGTGATTTATCGTTGAAAACATTGTGATGGTTTGTTTAAGTTTTTTACGTTCGGGTGTCACCCCAAAACGGGTGACACCCGGGGCGGACCGCCCCCCCCCCGCCCCCCCCTAGCTACGCCTCTGGGTAGAGCACTGAAAAAGCGACTAGAATGCATTCACATACGATATTTTATACCGTACACCAAGGTGTAATTTCAGTTACTTTTTATTCATGTTGGTATTAAAAACATTCATCTGATGCTCGGGTGTTTTGTAAAAAATATACTTATATTATAGAGGATTCGGAAACAAACGACCTCCACTGGCAGATGTTTCGTATTTTATTGTTCCGAGACGCGCTGTCGGACCCGCTGTCGAGAGTGTCTGTCTGACTGTGTTTAGCTGAGTTGAGAAATATTTCTTGAGTGTTAAAGACGTTATTTTAGTAGTTTCAAGCTATTGAACAATTTTGCATAATGAGTGATAATTGCTTTATATGCAGTGAATTGTTGTCGGATTGTGATTTAGTAGAGCAGCTAGTAGCTAGTATGGAAATAGGTGATGGTAATATTGAATATTAAAATACTGTTGCTTCTGTAAATGTTCATCGTAATTGTCGTAAAAATTATACGAACAATTTGAGTATCGCAACCTTTAAACCACGTCAGCAAGAACCATGTATATCACAAGTATATCACAGCCGCTTAATTTTTCGGTATTCCATGCCATGACCGGATGTGATACAACTTCAACACTTTTTGGCAAAGCAAAAATTAAAGTCATGAAGATGTTTGAACAAATACATGATTTAAAAAATTCCGCAGAAATATCTCCAAGAAAATTGCGCTTGAGAAGTAGTTGTCGATGCTGCAATACAGTGCTACTAGCAATGTACACGGTGCTCCAAAATCAGAACATTCGATAAATAATTACAGATATTTTAGCTTTGGTAAGCTAACAAAACAAAACACAGGCGTGAAATTCTCGTTATTAGCACCTCCTTCTTCAGCAGCTCAACATCATATTTTTCGAGTATATTATAAAATACAAACTAGGAAGAGAAATTGATGCAAAATAGTGGGGTTACGAATAAAAAAACAACATACGTCAGCCAGTAACAACTTTATTATACCAGCACCCGATGATCTACTAAACACAATCTACTGAATTTTTTTGTCACTAGTCAGTATTAAGTTTATTTTTTTGTATTTTTCAGATTTTAAATAAAAAACTCTTTATTTTTAAATAAAAAAGAGCTTTTATTACATATCATGGATCATTTTCACTGTGAAAACCATGTAAAAAATGCGTGGTGCGGAAACGAGTGCATAATCATACAGTAATCCCTCCGACTGCGCGAGTTTTAACTGCGCGAGATGAGTTTTCAATACTAATTTTCGCACTGCGCGATTAAAATTTCACACTGCGCGACGTTTAAAATTTTTTTTTAAAATATGTAGGTGAATTTCGTACAATTAAAATGAAAAAAAAATTACATTTGCCATATTTGTCATTCTTTTACAAATCGAACAGATTTGAACGAAATCTGACCGACGCATTTGTGATTTGGCTTAAAAAATTTTTTACGGGTATGATATTGAAAAAAATATACGTGTTCGAGGATTTTTTTTTTGGAAAATAGAGGCGATCTAAATTTCGAGAATTTCGTGATTTTTGGCTTGACGACTTATTTCCAAAAATTCGTAACCTCGGTTCTATTAATGATAGAAGCTTTTGTTTTATTTTATTTTAAAGTTAAGAGATGGAATTTTAATAAAAAAGTATATTCAATAAAAATTATTAGCAAATTCCGATTGTTATAAATAAATAAATGTTAAAATCGATTTTGAGTGATTGCTTGAAAAATTGATTTGAAAAATAAAGAGTATTTGACATAACCATCGTATTCTACGTTCAATGGAGGAAATAGTTTTCCTGTTAGAAATAAATTAATTTATCCAGCGCGGGACAACAAAAATTTATGGAATTTTTTGTTTTTCCACGCTCGATAAATTAATTTATTTCTAATGCTACTCGTACACGAGAGAGCAAAATTGCAGGTGTCAGAGAGAAAGTGTCTGACTTATTGCTAAACTGTTTACACATAGGATATTGTTAATAATTTTTGTAGATAACAGTTTTTTTAAAGTTTATCTTATAGCTTTAAAATAAAACAGAACCGAAATTATGAATCTTTGCAAATAAGTCTTCCAGCAAAAAATCACGAGATCCTCGAAATTTAGAACCGCTTTATTTTCGAAAAAAATTATCGAGCACGTATATCCTTTTTTCTTGGGAAATGGGAGTTTGGGAATTTTCCTACATAAAAGCCCTAAAAAAAATTTAAGCCAAATCAAAAATGTGTTCGGTTTGTAAAAGAATGACCCATATATGTAGCAATTTGCATTAGAAATTCAGTTTATTTTTAACTGTGTAGCTGGAACATTCAATATAGATCAAATTCAATTTCAAGCTAGTAAGGGTAGAATATTCTAAACAAATTCATATTATTGATATTAGTTTTTTTAAATTTGAGTTGTTTTTTGAAATGTTATTTATGTTAATTTATCTGTTAACTTATGAAGTGTTTTCTTTTTAGGAGTTTTCGAAGTAATACATGTTTTTCAGGCTGTATATATTCATTTTTGTTTAATTCTAAATTTAAATTAGTTTTTTTTTTGAATTTTTTTCAAAATTGGGAGCCAAACCCCCCATTTTCATACAAAATAGGGTTCACATTGCGCGGTTTTGTATTGCGCGCTGTTTTTCTGGAACGGAACTACAGCGCAGTCGGAGGGATTACTGTAATGTATAGTCGCTTTCTCAGCGCTCTGCTAAAAAAATGGTTGATCTAACAGAAAAATGATTGATATATGTTTTGTAGATAATTGGACGATAAACAATTTTTGTTTGACCTCAATTGACCTCGGAGTAATAGGTCGCGAGATATTCGCGGAAAACTGATTTTCGTGACCTTTTGACCTTGATAACTTTTTTAACCGGCACGATATAAATGTCGATTTTTCACATATTAATTAAAATGCCGTAATAAAGGTGTGTACAAAAATTCAGCTCAATAGGAAGTTTTCCGCAGTTAAAACCTATAAGGACTGGACTATAATGCGGTAACGGATATCTATAACTTTTTAATTTTTGTGTTTATTTTGTTATTCTCATTTTCTATTCACACTTTATAAACGGGGCAAATTAAAAAGAAAAATAGTTCACGGGACTAAATGTGTGTACGTTATAACCTTATAAGCCGAGGTACCCTATGTACCGAGCAGGTGTGCACAACGCTGTACACAAGGTGTGCACAATACTGCACCTGCTGTACCGAGCAGGTGTGCACAACGCGTCAATCGCGATCGCAAAGAAAATTTAAGTCGATCGCAAGAAGCGTTTTTTTCCATATAAATATTTTTGTTGAAATCTAGTATATTTAGTTGTAGTTCAAGCCTGGATTTGCTATAGGTTGTTTTTCTGTCGAAAGAATCTTCTGTTGTCAGAATCGACATCATCCAACACAAATTTGATCGAAATTTCTGTCGATTGATTTAAATCTTCGTCAGAGTTTTTCAAAGGTTTCATTCACTTAAATTCTGACCACAGAATTCTGTTGATAGAATTCTGTCAACAGAAATTTTGAAATTTGTTATTTCAATGATGGAAAATAGCCTACTTTGATTTGTTTTTATTTATGTTATATTCGTATAAAAATAATATTTTTGATGCAATATAAGTGTTTTAACTTTTTATTTTTACATCAAACATAGTTTCGAATAGAATTACGAATAGAAAACTTAATTCAATACAGAAAGATTTTATTAAATAACTATTTATTTGTTCCTGCATTTTTATATACTTTCTATTACGGATACAATTTTATCAATGGCCATGGGGCAAAATTAGATTTTAGAGGTTCCAATTTAATAAGCGTTATTTAATAAGCTATATGTCTTCTATAAAGTAGTTTTAATCCATACATTATTCCATTAAGGCTTTTTTTTATTAATTCTTTTGTTTTTTTTTTGTTTTTCAGATCGTCATTTAAATAAAAATGAAAAAAGAAAAAAGTGAGGGTTAAGTTAATATATTCTTATAGAATTAAATAAAATATTTTCATTGGAAATTTAGAAATGTTTTCGATGTAATAAGTATATATCAACTACACCTGGTTTCATATTATTTTCACAAAAAAATTCATGATTAAAAATTTAATAGATATTAATTCGTAGTGTTTTTGGTTTAATTGTTTAGTAATTTTTGATTATAAATTATGTGTGCCCTTATAAAAAAAATCGAAAGAAATCGACAGAAAAAGATTGAAAACGAATAGTTTTCTATCGTTTGCTATCCGTTTCTATCGGAATTAATCATTTTAAACGCATGGAATATATCTGCCTGATAGAAAACGCACCGTAATCTATCGTAACCTATAGGATTTTTCAATTTTCGGTTTCAATGGTTTTTTTACGATAGAATTTCTATCTTTATCTCAATCAAAAAAATGATTTTTGCATATAAATAACTTTTTTAATAATGTGACCATAGTCTCTTTTATCAATTTTATGAAAATACCTTTTTTTTATTTTTTTATATAAAATTTGGCTTAATTATAGACTATATATATTATTTAATTTGATTTTTTATTTTTTCATTGCAAACGTTTCGACCTTTAGGGTCATCCTCAGTGTCTAAAACAGCAAAACAACAATGCAGTTAAACATAACAAATGATATGGTAATAGGTGGTACATAAATACAAATTAGTGTAATACTTAGGCCTAAAATTATGCTAATTATATGTTCTTTTTTTTAATAAAATAATAATTTCTATACATAAAAACAACAACTAACTTACATTTATTGAAAATCTCAACACTTTCAGTTATTTAACTTCACTAATAATAATCAATCTGAATCTTTCTAGTTATTTTTCCGCCAACAAATAACAAATTCCTATTTGAATCTGAAATTTACGATTGAAATTTTTTCAAGAAAAACAAACCACGTCTACCGTAACCTATGGGATATTTCAGATATGGTTTCAATAGTTTTTTTACGATGGAATCTCTATCGTTGTTAATCGTTCTGAATCTGAAGTTTTTGATTGAAATTTGTTGGTAAAACTAAACAAGTTTTTAACCGTTTTCTATCGTACATTCCATATGTAACACCAATCGTAACCTATCGTATTTTTCCGCCATCATATAGATTCCTATCGGTTTGAATCTCAAATTTGCGATTGAAATTTTTTTAAGAAAAACAAACCAATCGGAATCTACCGTAAACTATGGGATATTTCAGATCTGGTTTCAATGGTGTTTTTGCGATAGAATTTCTATCATTGTTAATCGTTCTGAATCTGAAGTTTTTGATTGAAATTTTTTTATTAAAACTGAACAAGTTTTTAAGCGTTTTCTATCGTACACCTATCGTATTTTTCCACCAACAGATTCCTATCGGGTTGAATCTGAAGTTTACGACTGAAATTTTTTCAAGAAAAATAAACCAATCGTAGTCTACCGTAACCTATGGGATATTTCAGATTTGGTTTCAATGGGTTTTTTACGATAGAATTTCTATCGTTGTTAATCGTTCTGAATCTGAAGTTTTCGATTGAAATTTTTTGGTAAGAATAAAAATTTTTTATGCGTTTTCTATCCTACATATGGAATGTAACACCAATCGTAGCGTATCGTATTTTTCCACCATCAGATTCCTATCGGGTTGAATCGGAAATTTACGATTGAGATTTAATTTTTATAAAAATCTAATAAGCTTTGGACCGTTTCCCATCATCTCAATTTTCAGGCAGAGTTTTTTTTAGAATTTTGTAGTAACCTTTTTCTATCAACACTGCAGCAAAATGTTTGAAATCATCGAATTTTCGATCTTCGATAATTTATCATAAAAATCGATGATTTGGTATGTTGGACAGTTAAAAAAAGTAAAATTTCAAAGGAATTATTTTTTCGATTCGATGGTGAAGGTGATGTGATGAGGTAGTGATACCCAACATTTTGCTGCTGGTTCATAGAGTTTAATTACAATTATTGCTCATTTATAATCCTATTGAAAAATATTATTTATTAGATTAATAATTGAAAATTAATTATGGACTATTGATATTTTCAAAATATCTGCTCAATACTTTGACCTTACGGGTCCTCATCCGGGCAAATTTAATAATATAAAATAACAAGGCATTTTTAATTTTGGTATGAAAAATTTTATTAAAATTATTTTTATTGTTTTACGTTTTTATTATACATACATACAAATAGTATAGATACATATATTTATTATAGAAGTTTTTTTATATCGTTTTAAATTTCAGCATGTATCATTATTAACCGACATTTTATTTAAATATATCTTATCATCACTGATTATTTCTATGAGCTTTTTATATCTGTATGTGGCAGGTAAACTACACCAAGTCACATTTTTAAAATTTTACAGGAAACCCAAAAAACTGTTTGAAAATCACAAACCCTTCTATCTCTCCATTAACTGCTTTTTCTTACCCCGACTATTTTTATTGCTCTGTAATTTTTTTAATTTCCATGATATCCTTAATTAAATTGCGTCATATTATGTAACGGCTATTTGTCAAAAAGGACTTGGTGTACTTTACCTCACAATGATGGATCTTAGTATTCCCAAGTCCCTTGAAACATACAGCACCAAGTCCAAGACAATTTTACATAAAAGGTGTTTTCAAAAATAGTGTTAAAGACTTTTTTATAAACTTTGCTTCAAAATATATTATTAAACAATGTAAGTTTAACGTTAAAAAACGTTTAAAATTGTATACATATTTTAAGAAACTAAGAGAAAGACGTTAAAACCTAAAGACACATTAACTAAGTGCACTTGGTGTTATTTACCTCTAAATACATTATTGTCGTCTACAACAATATTTAGTCATAAACAGAACTATGTACACTTGATGTTCTTTACCTCTTAAACATTTTGGACTTGGTGTCAAAATTTATTCACTTGACGTTCTTTACCTCTAAGGGCTTTGGACTTGGTGTCATTTAAAATTGTTCTATCTGGAAAACTACACTAGTTAGGACTGAGTGTTATTAACATCTCGGTAGAGAACAAAATCCTGATTCTAACAGTATAAAAAACGTATTTTGAAAAAAATGTGACTTGGTGTAGTTTACCTCCCACATACAGATTACAGATATATTTCTTCAATTTGTATGAATTGTAATTCGCCTAATTTCTAAAATATGATGTACTGTCAAATTCTTAAAAACAACTGCCTCTGTTTCTAGCTTGGTACCCAAAACGTAACATTTCCATTTATCACAATAAAGTCAGAAATTTTCAAAATAACTTCATTGTTTTGCAATTGAACTATAGAGTCATTCATTTTTATCGATTGACTATTATACTCATTGGTATGAAGAACTGTTCCTTCAAAAATACATCTTTCAAATATAGGTCCTGGTTCGTCATCTCTTTGAACAAACTAGCCAACAATGGGACATAGGTTCTCACATCACTTTCATAAAGTCCTGTTCCTAAAGGTATTGCTCCATGTGTGGTTTTTGTAACATTCGGTGTTAACGAAACACGACCAAAAAGAGATTTACAAAATAATGAGCACATTTCTGAGTTTGAAGAGTTCTCTGCACCAAAATTTGGCTTTTACAATAAGAAACGATTAAAATAAATAGGAATTAACGGAAAATAAAATAATGTGAAACAACCCATTGAAAACGATTCAGAGCGATAGGATAATCTACCAAAAGCGATAGGAAACGATTAAAGCGATAAAAACATTCTATCGGGAAAAAAGATACAGCCCCATCCATTTTCATTCAAAAACCGCATAGGAAACGATAGAAAACGGTTCTATTTTTTTACTAGATTTTCATGTCTATCAGAAAATAACGATAAGAAACAGCCAAAAACGATAGAAATTGCATCCGCCACAAAAGGCAAAACGTAAAAGTTCGCATCCGTTTCTATAAGAAAAAACGATTCCAACCCATTAATTCTCATTCAAAAACCGCATAGGAAACGATAGAAAACGGCTCTATCGTTTTCTATCATTTTTTTTTACAAGTGTGGTAATATTGTAATTGTGTTTGAATCTACATAGGACGTTCATTTGCTCTTTGGTGAATTTGATACTTTATAATTGATTTTAATCAAATTCACAAAAACTGTTACAAAATTGCATAAATCAAGTAGTTTCGGTTAATATATATATTTTTGATCTATAAAATTTGTTTTAAAATTTTTTGCCTACATAGTATTATTTTAATTTAACCCTATGAAATTCTCTAAACTGTGATCACATCATTCAATTTCACCAATAACATTTATTTACAGGATAAACAAATCCCTATTAATTAAACAATCTCACAGTGAAAACTAAAAAAGGACTTATTACACTTATTGCGAACTTGTTACTGCGAAAACTAACAATTCTAGTGACTTAAATGAACTTAAACTTGTGAACTTAAATTTTATAAAACCGTTAAGGAGAGTTGCTTGTTAACTTAAAATTTAAAGCTCTTTTAAATGAGTATTTAGATAAATTGAAATCAAAACAATCAAAATAGCTGTTAAAACTATCCACCATAAACTTAACAGCGAATCATTTGACAAATAATTACTATCTCTAGTTTCACATACCAAAAAATGTTGGAAAGACCTTGGTCTTATTATTCTTGTGGAAGTGTACAACTTCAGTGAGCTAACAAGTAATTATAATCAATGCGAGCACATAAGATGTCCGCTACAAATATAGCACCGCAGAAAACTCTTGTGGAATTTAAAGAGATTAAATTTAACATTTTGCATCTATCATTGTAGCTAGGCAATCTTAATAATTTTTCCCAATACTGTAAGTTATAATCGAACTCACATAATCCAAACTTTATGAAAATAAATCTAGTAATACACTTCTGAACCCTTTCAATGCGTTTCTTATGCCTTTCATAAAAAGGAGCCCAAACAATAGTAGCAAACTCCAGTTGCGATCTAACCAACGAGGAATACAATTTAATAAGTTTCAAAGATTTTAAACTCCTTAGAAAATCTTTTCACAAAACCCCACATTAACATGGCTTTTGAGCATATTTTATTTATGTGAGAGACAAAACTTAGTTTACAGTCAAATATCACACCCAAATCTCGTATTTCAGAGACACGTGATATCTCAACAAGATTAACATTGTAATTAAAGGACATTAAGTTGTTTTTACGAGAAAACGTAATGGCAGCACACTTGCTAACATTTAGCTCCAGAAAATTAAGCTTACACCAATTAACCAAATTATCAAGATCAAGCTGTAACAGCTTGGCATCGTCAATTGTGTTGAAGGGTGCAAAGAATTTTGAGTCATCTGCATAAATAAGAACCTCGCTATGAATAAAATTTTTAACAACATCATTTATAAATATTATAAAAAGCAGTGGGCCCAAATGGTACCACTGTGGTACCCCGGAATTAACATAGATGTCATCGGACCTACAGCTATTAATTTTAATAAATTGGGTTCGATTTTCCAAATAAGAACCAATCCATTGAACTAATTTTCTACAAAAACCAAATTGCAATAACTTGATTAAAATAATGAAATGTTGAATACTATCAAAAGCACGGGAGAAATCGGTTACAATAACATCCATTTGCTTAAAATTAGCTAGGCCACCAAGAATTTTTGTTTTGAGCTCCACGAGATTAGTTAAAGTCGATCTTCCTTTAAAAAAGCCATGCTGCGCAGCACATATATGCGATTTTGAATTAAAAAACAAATAATCTGTAACAATTGATTCAAATAACTTTGGGATCGCTGAAATCAGTGAAATCAATGGGACCGCTGAAATCAGTGAAACGCCTCGATAGTTTGTTATGCAAGATCAATCACCTGATTTATATATCGGAACTACTTGAGATGTCTTCCAGACATGAGGAATATGCCCAGTTTCAGAGATTTATTAAATAAATAGAGCAGCGGAACGCCTATACTGCTACTTGTATTCTTTAGAACTGCAGTCGGAATACCATCAGGACCACATCCATCTTTAAATGTGTCAATTTTAAATAAAATATCCCTCAAGGACACCACTGGAAGATCAATCGTTAGATTATTCAAACAACCGCCTTCATCACCATTCATTTTGAAATTCAAACAATCCTTAATGACATAAACACTTTAGAAATACTCTTTAAAGTAGTCAACAATTGTTGATAAATTCGAACTGCTACAATTTCTAAAAGACATCGTAGAAGGAAAACCTACTTGTTTTTCTTTTATAATCTACATATTTCCAAAACTGATTTGTATCCTGTACCATATTACACTCAATTCTTGACATATACTCCTCGTATTCTTATTTGTTTTTGAACAGCCTACAAGCATCTTTTTTCGTTTTAAGTAGCGATGGATTATTAATACATTTTTTCCGTAACTTATTTTTCTTGAGTCTCAAAGATATTAATTTCTTAGTAAACCAAGGCTGGTAATTTGAACTATCATTGTAACTTCGTTTCGGAACACAAATGTCAAAACCAACAAACAAAGCTTATAAAATTGATCAACATTCAACTCAAGTTCGGAATCTTCAAAAATTATAGACCAATCAATACCATCCAAATACTCATTTAAAAGATTATAATCTGTTTTTTTTTAAATCATAAGCCATAACATTCTTATCGCTCTCATATTGTTCATAATTTATATTGCATCTAAATTCAATAACCGTTGCTTTATGATTCACATCATTAACAACAAATGGAAGTAAACATTCACTAACACTAAATATATCTATAAAATTGGTAAAAAATCTAAATAAATTATTACTAACACTATTAAATTGAAATAAACAAGTGCTCATCATAGCTTCAACAAATTCATGCTCAATAAGACTAGTAACGGTTATAGGAATCAAGCCAGAGTTTTCCTCTTCAACCCAAACCAAATTGGGTAAATTGAAATCCCCTGTCTCAAGAATATGGTATTTTCATCCTTATGAATATTCATTAAATCTGTTATAAATTTACAGAAAAAACAATAAATTTCAATTGTAGACCTAGGAGGCAAGTATACGCAAATAACTATTAAACTTTTATTCATAAGATTCAATTTAACACAAACACATTCCAATGTATCAGGAGATTCCAATAAACAACTTGAAATACATGACTTTACAGCTACAATGACACCACCAAACGACAATTTAAAACTATTTTTTGGTGATCTGTCACAACGATACACAATATAATCTGGAGGAAAAAATTCTGAGCTTAAAATACCTGTACGAAAATTAGTTTCAACTAACAAATACAAACTAAAATCAGAATTTAACACAAAATTAAAAAACTCAACCGATTTTGAGGACATACCCCGAACATTCTGAAAATAAAACGAATTGATGTTTAAGTTATTTTGGGAATTATACTGAATTATACTAATAAGTAATAACAAATAGTTATACGTCTGGTGTTATCAAATAATTTTTGAAATAATTCACTGATATCGCAGTAGGCCAACGTATAATTCATAAAAAATATATAAAGAAATGAAAAATGGCAAAAAAAATTCTAAACGAATTTCCCTCGTTCGTTGATAAAATCTCATAATTTTTTGGAAAATTCCTCAAGCAAGTAGTATTGATAATAGCCCTATCATCAATATACTTGCTTTCGAAATTTTTGGCAAAAAATTATTTCGAACTATCACCGCCCTTGGGAAATTACTACTGATAATTCTGGTTCTACTTAACTTTTTGAATTAAACTGATACATCCTATTCTAATTGTACACAAATACGTCTGATCCCGAAATCTACCGATTACTAGCGGATATCCTGCCGCTTGGGCATTTTAAACTTATTTTGAAATTAAGAAAACATAAACTGCAAAACAATTGAAAATATGAGGAGTATTTCTGTTGGTAACTAAAATTAAACCAGTTTTATTTATAATTCCATTTAATTTTATTACTAAATCAAAAACTGTAAATTCAATGTTACATAATGTTTTTGTTTGTAATATGTTTTCATTTATTTAATTTCAAAATTGCAATAGTTTGCAATTTTAATATCAACATTCCTCCTCATAACAATTGTATCAACTGATTTTATATAATTTTCATAGCAATTCAAAGACTTTTCATTCACCGTTGTTATTCGTTTATATTCATCTTCAACATAATAATCACTTGACGGTTCAATAACCGATCGGTTTTTTTCATGTATAATAAATGTCTTGATATTACTTTTATACGTAACTTTAGCATTGCGATTAATGTGGGCATATTTTTTATAAATTGAAACACTATCCTTGTCCGGTTGTTTAATAGTAGTACCATAAATTGTACGCATAGATGGTAGAACTGTTTCAAACGAAAATATTGAATTTGTTTCTTTTAACAATGACACATTATTATTTCGAAAATTATTTATTTGTTCTTCTTCTGTTGATGATTCATCACTACTTACACTAGAACTACTTGTAGAACTTGTTGTTGAGCTAGTAGAACTTTGGCCGGTTAACGACGGATTTTTATTATTTCCACGTTCTTCACGGCGTCGTCCTGGTTCAAAAGGACTAAAATTAGTCCGGAAAGTTGGCATATAGTTACGAGCCATTAAACTAATTTGATACGCAATATTGTCTTCAAAAATAGTCAGTTTATATGGAAGATAATAATTCGAATATGAATCTGTCATTTCATAATCTTTTGATTTTATTTCAATCAATTCTCGAACAATTTTGTTTGCACAACTTGTTGAATAGGGAAGATGTTCAGAAATGATTGAACTATACCATTGCGTTATAGGTGTTTTATCTATCTGCATAAAAGCATTTGTGTTGTGCATATAGTAATCCGTTGGTAGTTCCCATATAGCTCCATTAACTGAAAACGATTAAATAAAATACATAAATTGAATTGAATTCAGATTGCTTTCAAGCTAGCTACATACTAAACCCCTCTCACAGACACGTCGGATTAGGTGTAAATCTAAATAACCAACTTTTTATGAAGAAATATCTTGTGAATTTTATGGTTTTTTTCATTTTTTACGATCGAAGTGTAGGACAAAATCAAATAAAAGTTGCAATCTTCAAAAAGTTTTATTGATAATTCAATCTCCTCACACTTTTTCTTTCACTATTCTCACTACATGACTTTGTAACGACTTATCTTGCCAGTTTATAAATCTTCTTCAGGGACATGATGTTTCGTCCTTGTAGAACTTTTAGAAAGCAATAACTTTTGTATTGGATAGCGTCAGAACATGCTTGAACTATCCAGGGTTTTTAGAAGTGATTCTCTGGCGGTCCGATGATATAATTTTATTATTCAAAGGAACGAATGAACAGCTTAATCTATTACACCAATACATAAACAGCATAGAACCTTCCATTAAATTCACGTTAGAAAATGAAGAAAATAACACAATAATTTTTTTGGATTTATCAATCAAAAATGTAGATTCAAAACACACATTCAAAATATTCCGAAAACCAACCCAAACGGATCAAACAATAAATCAATAAATATTAAATCACATCATCCATACCAACATAAACTAGCTGCATACAACCACATGATCAATAGATTGAACAATATACCAATGAATGCAGAAAATTATCAAGACGAATTAAATAGCATAAAATACATAGCCAGTAAAAACGGATATAAAAACGAAATAATTGACACATTAAATAGAAAACATAAAAACAAGAAAAATTTGCAAACCCTAACAACATTGAAGAATGAAGAAAACTTAGCAGGCAAAAAATACATAGGCGTAACATATAATAAAACAACATTCAAAATAATGCAAAAAACTTTAAAAAAATATGGATATATTGCAGCTTACAAAAACAAAAATAAAACAGAAAATTACCTGGAAACTAAAAAAAACCCAAACCTTAGACACAGGTGTTTATAAAATTACCTGTGATGACTGCAGTAAGTTTTATATAGGCCAAACGGGGCGGTCTTTCACAAAAAGATTTATTGAACACACCAGTGAAATTAATAGGAGCGATCCAAAATCCAGATATGCCCAACATTTAAAAATAGAAAAACACAAATACACCAATATCAACACAAATTTAGCCACATTACATAAAAAAAGAAAAGGACAACATCTAGATAGATTGGAAGAATTAGAAATATATAAACATAAAAACAATAGCAACATTTTAAATGATAAAATCAACACTAAAACTAACAAAATATATAACATAATAATAAAAAATAGCAGTTGAAATAGTACATAAGTAATAGTTTAAGCAAAAATTGTAATAATAATTTAAGGACTGAGGATGACGTAAGTCGAAATCAATATTCAATAAAATAAAAAAATCAAATTGTTACTATAAGGAAGTTTATATTATTATTAATAAAATTAAAAATTAAAAATAAACAGTAAAAAGTATATTTTTAAATATTGCATTTTAATTTTAACAATAATCAGTATCAGCATCATCTATATCATCAGGTAGTATCAACTATGTATATAATTTTCGTTATGAGATATCAGACTATCGGTAAAGATAGACTCATTAAATATTGATTTAAAAACCATCTTAGATTGGGGAGTTGCTAACAGTGTTGAATTCAACACAAGTAAAACTCAAGTTTGCCATTTTTCTAGGTTATCAACACCTAATCCATTTTTATTAAAGTTTGATTCAAATAATCTTGAAGAGAAAGAATCTATTAAACTTCTAGGAGTTGAGATTGAAAATAGTATGAAATGGAATTCTCATATTTTTAGCCTAGCAAAGAACGCTGTTCAAAAATTAGGATTTTTGGGTCGTTGTCGTAAGGTTTTTAATAGCGAGCAGCTTCTTTTAATATATAAATCATTTATTCGTCCCTGCATGGAGTATTGTTCTCACATATGGGGTGGAGCTTACATAAGTAGTTTGAAATGTCTTGATTCTGTACAGCGGAGAGCTGTTAAATTGATCGGCAACTCGACTCTTACTAACGAGCTTGATTCCTTGCAACATAGAAGAGACGTCGCTGATTTGATGGTATTTTACAAGTATATTATGGACGAACGGACGTCTGCGGAGATCAAATCGATTTTGCCTGAACCAGCAAACTTCGCGCGTTTCACTAGAGCATCAACATCAGCCCATCCTTTTACGGTTCGAGTGACTAGGTGTAGAACTGTCGCTTTTCAACGCGATTTTTTTAACAGAGTTTCTCATCTCTGGAATGCCTTACCGGCGTGGGTCTTTCCTGATAATTTTAATCCTCAAAACTTTAAGATCAACATTAATAAATTCCTCAAAGAAAATTGAATAATACTTTCAAGCCCTAGTTCCTTAGTTAGCATGGTATCTTCGGATATTCAGAGACGTTGATCTATATTGGTTAACACTAAACATGCCTAACATAGAATAAAAAAAAAAAAAAAAAAAAAAAAGGAATTTCGGGTGGGTTTTAAAGGTAGAGGTGGATCAAACTAACCTATAATTACTCAAAATAGAGTTTATCTAGCGTAATTTTAAGTTCTTTGTAGGCTGGAAAATTTATTGAAGTTTGGCGCATTTAGATATCCTAACGTTTATTTAAATTTTTTCTACAAATACGGCAAGATTCTCTTTAATTAATTCAAAAAGCTTCTTTCCCTTACTTTTAATATGAACCGATTTTGACTGAAAAAGGCTCATTATATTTGGAATAAAATATGGAAAAAACGTAACCTTATATAAGTCTCAATCCCCTCCCCTTCCAAAAATATCTCCCGAAAATGAGTAAATTCTAAACAAATTAAAAATAACTGTACATACGCCCTATGTTAGGGGTGTCTATAAAAGCAAAATGCCGGCTGGAAAATAAATGTATTTACAAACATTTGGTTACAAACAAAATGAGCCCTATATTATGTCAAAATCATTTTATGTTAAAACAACGAAGATCTAAAAGGTTGGGTTTTTATAATTTGCCTGCAATAACAATAAAATCCAGAACTAAAATTCTTCTAGTACTATTTTGTTTACGTTTATTTGTGACGTCACAAGAGTTATGGAAGTCGCTTTTTGTGTTTGCATCTGAAATTATGCAACATCTGAAATTATGCAAGAAATTTTTTTTGTTTTTTTCAATATTTAAAGTTCGAAACGGGTGACAACCCTAAATCGGTGACAACGCAATTCGTTAGATTTTGAAAATGATATTCTAAAAAAAACAAAATAAGATTAGATGCTGAAAGAAAGCTCTGGCAAAATCGTCAAAGGAGGAGACACATATACAGCACTGCTTCAACACTTTTTGCTTGGTAACGTATTTGAGGATTTGCCTTAGGAGGCAGCCGTGGAAAAACGGGTCTTGAGCAATTGATACAACAGTGTTTGGACATAATATGAGATGGGCGCCCAAGAAGCTTCGTTGCCTGCATAGCTTTTGGCTTTTTCGACTTTATCTCAAAATCAGAAAAATTTAAGTTTTGCGAGACTAAACACTTCAAACCGATCAGTTGTTGTTGTTTTTGTTGTAGCGACGGCGCGGTGCTACTCTGCCGGCTCCATGTCCAGATTCAGGAACTCTGCTACTGCCCTTGGGCGGTACCACAAATCTTCCTTCGTCAAGTCGGTTTGTTTTTCTGCACAACTGAATAGGTGGTTTACATCATGCGGCGTGCCCTCACATGTGGGACACTTGTCAACAATGTTCGGGTCAATTTTATTCATGTAGTTATTTAAAATGCGTGATCAACCGGATCTTAACTGCACTAGAATGGATTTGGTGCTGCGCGGTAATTTGACCTCTTCCGCAGCGACTTCTGGTGCCTTACTATTAAGAACTCGATTTGGGGCGTAGTTCTTTATTGTATCTGCAACAACTTTTGTATGAATTATTTTTAAGCCCATTTTATGCATACGCTCGTCGATGTTGCCGGTTACTTGGTTGTTTCTGACATCATTCAAGAAACATTTCGCAGTACGTCTTATGTTTCTAGGTGGCGTAGTCGTGGATAAGGTGTCATTGCAGGCATGTTACTCTTTTTGACAGGCCCATAAATATTGTTTGGTGAGCATTTCATTATGTTGTCAGAGTGGCAATATGGTACATTCTTGGGGCATGTGATCTCGGTGAGCCATCAATCGACATCCGGTTGATGTTCGCAAGGCTGCGTTTTGTGTTACTTATAACTTATTCCAGTGGGTGTCAGCGAATTGAGGTGTCCATATGGGTGCAGCGTAATTTAAAATTGGTCTTCCTATTGCTTTGTATGTTATGTATAAAGCAATAAGAAGACCTATTTTACGTTGTTATGGTCGTGTTTTTATCTTTGCCCTATGACCTACCAGCTATTGCTTTCAATACATTGTTCCTGTTTCTTAATCTCGCGTTCACTTGCATGAGCATGAGCATTGAATTTAAGAAGTGGATCGAATGTGACCGCAACAGTCTCGGATTTTTTACCGTGGGAATAAGCACGTTGTTCATGCAGATGTTAAGTGTTGTGTCTGCCTTCTTCGTCTAGGTGGTGAAAAGTGTAGAGGTGGAAACTTTTCGGTGGAAAGTTTCAGTTTTCTGGTTTTAAACCATTCGTTTAGGATGTTAAGGTAGGTATTAACATTAAGACAAAAACTAAAACTAACAGATGCAAACTTTAGGAACTGAGAATAATAAACTTACGAAGGAAATCGCATCATTAAACTTGAAATTCGAGCAACAAAATCAGACATTCAATTCGGAGTTGACAACAATTAAATCAACTCTTTGCCATCATGAGGAAAACTCTCGTAACCAAAACATTTTGATGCACGGAATACCTATTAAGGAAAACGAAAACCTATTAGAAATTGTTAACACCATTCTAGTTTTCCTTAAGATACCTTCTTGCAACGATCATATTATCAAGGCAAACCGCATCAAAACCAAAAATGAAACAACTATCAAACCTATTCTGGTCCAGTTTGATCACGTACAAAGCAAGGAGAACATTTTGGACGCGTTTAAAACAATCAAGACAGATTTGAATAGAAATCTTTCGACTACGGATATTGGGCTTATCGAGGTTAATAGTGATGTGCAAAAAAATACGTTTTTCATAACAAATCATCTGTCAACATCCATGCAACAGCTATTAACTAAGGCCAAACAGTTAAAACATGTCAAACACTACCAATACATATGGGCTCAAAACGGTAACATTCTTGTTAGAAAGAATAATGCCTCAAAAATAATTAAAATAATATCTGAGGAAACAGTAAATCATCTGTTGAACAGTAATATATAAATACGTAATATTTCAGATATGTACTGTTTTTATTTCATTTGCTTTTCTTTAATTGAATTAGTTTATGTGGTTTTGTATTTCATACTTGAATATTTAACAAATCTGTAGTTTAAATTACTTCGGTCTGAAAGACCTAAGTGTTACATTCATGAGCCAAAAGTGAAATTCTTACCCCCACTTTTTTTGGCATTTCTCGACGTTTTAGGACCTACTGATTCTAAAAAAGCACAAAAAATGTGTCTGTCTGCCGGCCGTCCGGCCGTCATTACCTACGCTACAGGAAAAACCGCTAGAGGTATTTCAAAAAATTTTTTTCTAAAAATAGGTATACTCAAGAGACAGGTCCGAAAGGACGCTGTGTTCGATAACTGTACCGGAAGAATGTCAAAAAAATCATTATGTGTGTCAAAAATAGCAAATTTTTATATTTTTGGCTTAAAAAACATTCATTTTAAGTGATTACGAGTAGGAACATTAAATTTGGAGAAAACCTGATAGTAGGGATTGGTATGTGAGACCAAAAACTAGCTTATTGCATTATAAGTTTGTCAAAAAAATGTTGTCAAGTGTGTCAAAAGAAAGATTTTTATTTATTTTTCAACCCAATTTTTTGGAAAAAAATTAAATTAATTATATGTTTGAAATGAAATTTTATTATTATTATTGGGAATTATGGCATTATACGTTTGTCAAAAAAATAATGTCAAGTGTGTCAAAAAATGATTTTATTTATTTTTTTAGCCAATTTTTTGGAAAAAAAATTTAGCTGTTTTTATGACGTACATCTAATTGAAAATGAAATTGGACATGGAAATTTTTGAATTTGTTATAGTTTTTAAAATATTTTTGGAATTTTGAAAAATGTTTGTATTTTTGATTTTGTAATAATTTTTGCAATATTTTTAGAATTTTGGAAAAAGTTTGAATTTTTAAGAATTTTTGGAACATTATTGGAATTTAGAAAAGGTTTAAATATTTGATTTTATTCTAATTTTTGGAATATTTTTGGAATTTTGAAAAAAGTATACATATACATAACATCGTTAACCGCGTCTATAAATTTGTGGGATTTTTAATGAGAATAGGATCAGATTTTAAAAATAAAGACTCATTTATCTCCATTTACATCTCTTACATAAGAAATATTCTGGAATACAATGCAACCATATGGAATCCGCTCTATCAAATTCATAAAGATAAAGTTGAGAGAGTACAACGTAAGTTTACCCGGTTATTAAACTTTAAATTAGTTATCCCAAAAGAGTCCTACTTAGACCGGCTTAAACGTTACAATCTAATGTCTCTGGAAACACGTAGAACCTTTATAGACGAAGTCGTGCAATTTAAACTAATTAACCATCACATTGATTTTTCATCACTGCATCTTATACAATACTGCCAACATGACAATTATAAACTGAGAAACCAGCTTTGTTTCCGAATAAATGCCTTTGACAGCAATTTTCGTAATAACTCACCATTAAAAAGAATGCAATGTAATCATGATGCGAAATTTAACAACATTGATTTGTCTTCGCTTACTCTCACACAACTTAAATCAGAACTCAAAATTGCACTTGAAAAATAACTAGCCATATATTAAGTTTTAATTTTTATTTTAGGTTTAATCTCAATTTCAGGAATGTTTCTTCAATTTTATTATTTGTTTCAATTTACTAACTCTAGTTTCTTTCTATTTTGTTTCTTTCGATTTCTTTTGTTAGCTTTATATACTGTATATATACTACTAGCATGTAATTGGATGATGTATCCGTATGCTATGTTTTGTAAATAAATAAAAAAAAAATAGTGAGTTGTTCCAGGTTGTTTGCTGTGGCAAGCACCGTGCAGTCGTTTGCATATGACGTGATGGTTATTCCTTCCGGGTGGGCAGGTAAAGAACTTAGCTAGAGATTGAATAGTGAAGGTGACAGAACTTCACCTTGTGCAACTCCTTGTCTGAGCACTCTCATCTTTGATTGGCAGTTACGGAACTCAACGTATGTCTGTCGGCCTCTTAGGTAGTTGCACAACCAGCGCTTTATTAAACCTGGCAGATTGGTGTTGATTATATCATTTAGTAGTGCAGCGTGAGACACGGTATTGAATGCTTTTGATAAGTCGAGTGCAACTAAAATTGTTCTAGCACAGGATTGTTTTTAGTTCAGACCATCACTGATCTGGTTTTGTATTCTGTAAAGATCGGTGGTTATACGATGTGCTGTCCTAAAGCCATGTTGATGTGCCGCCAAATTGTAAGATCCGGTTAACCGAGGTAATAGAAGCGTTTCAATCAGTTTTGCGACCGATGAAAGGATGGAAATCGGGTTGAAAGATACTCCATTTTCTTCAGGTTTTCCAGGCTTCAAGATGGGGCTTATTCTTGCCGTTTTCCAGATATTTGGTATCGGTAGAGTATTAGCGATGTGATGAGTGTGGCAGTGAGATAGTTCAGTCCTTTGGGTCCAATTTTGCTTTGGTGGCTTAATTTTCTTTATAGCATTCTCAACCTCTTCTTCAGAAAACGTGATATCCTCTAAATATTCAGTATTGAGTTTGCGCAGATATCTCAATACTGACCTAGTTTGCTTTTCATGTTTACGAAGCTTTTCTGTAAACTGTGTGTTGAATTTTGTTGCGCATTTTCCGGTTGTCGAGGATGGGTTAAGCCTTTTATGATCTTCCAGACTTTTATTTGGTCCACAGTTTGAATTACTTACTAGCTCTCTCCATTTATTACGTTTGTGTTTCGTAACTAACTTATTAATTTTCTTAATAAGGACTGTAATTCTAGGATCAGCTGGATCTGGGTTGCGGATGTCATCTCTTTGGGAGGAGGATACACAAGCTTACTGTGGAAAGTTTGGTTTCACCTTCTGTATTCTGCCGGATGGAATAAAGTGAGATCTGGCTGTATTAAAAACATCTCTGAATTTTTTTTCCTCATAGAGGGCGTCAATTGGTAAATATTGTTTACTGAATTCCATTTCAGTAAAATTTTAAATTAGTAAAATTTTTCCCAGTCCCAATTTTTCCCAGTTGTTAAAATTAATATATGTATGTCTTCTTCTCGGATATTATTATTGGAACGGCTTTAGGTGATTATGATCTGCACGTGGTCTGATCCTAATGCAATTTCAGTTCTCCATTCAGCAATTGGGATTAGTGACAAGCTGGCAAGGGAAACACCCGGAGAAGAATACGAGTTATTTGTAACCCTTGGTGGGTGTGGTTCGTTAATCGGTGTTTAGATGTGATTGCCATAGATCATGATGATAATTCACATCTCCGAGAATTATACAGGCTTTAGTATAAAATAAATGGCATATGAACGGATCATAACCTGTATCACAACTGCTTACTAATGGAATATATAGTGACTAGAGTTATCTCCGTGTTTCCGGATTTTATTATAATACCTAGTTGTTCTAGCGACCACCTTTGTCCTTCACTCTATCCAGCCTTATAATTTTGTAATCACAGTAATTATCACTAATCTTAAATCTAATATTTAATTTGGTTTCTTGAAGAATCATGACTAGAATATTGTTATTGCATATATAATTTATAATATCGTCGATCTTGTTAGTGAGACCGTTACAATTTAGTTGCATAATTTTCACATCACTCGGAGTTTCCGGATCGGTTTTCGGAGTTCATTCGCATTGTGTTTTGCTGCGACCTCGTGTTGGTATGTTGACTAGATAATTACAGCATGGCGCTATGTAGTGTTTGGTCCATTGTTTATGTGTGGCTAGGTCTGAGCGGTTCTTGAGGTGACACCATTCTTTGCAGGTGTTGCACTAGATGGATGTTATGTTTGCCCTTAAAATGTTTTTACAGATTGAACACTGCCATGTTTTTGGTGCTTCAGGATTTCTTTCAATGCCAGCGATGATGAGAACTATTGGAACCAGTGAGGCCAGTGACAGCTGCTTCCTAACCCAAAAAATGGAGCGATTTGCACCTTTCGTCGATATTGTTGTGATGGTCCTTGGTCGTAACCCGGTTCCGAGCACTTCTGGAGCGTAGACCCGTCCATCTTGAGAAGCCTTTACAGGTCGTCACAGGTCTTGGCCAATCGATACAACAGTGTTTGGACAAAATATGAGATAGGCGCCCAAGGAGCTTCGTTGCCTGCATAGCTTATGGCTGTGTCGTATTTATCTCAAAACTAGGAAAATTTAACTTTTGCGAAGCGAAACACTTTAAAACGATCAGTCGTTCCTTATGCTTTCTAAAATCATTGGAAAGCTGGTCGGCTGGCCTATTAGAATTGTTTTTCTAAACGAAAACCCACTATGCAATAGGCAACACACTTGTCAAGCGGGAAGGTCAACGTACACTATCCTTTCAGAAGTGGTCTCTGACATTGAAGAGACGGTCTCCAAAAAGAAAGGTATTTCTATAAAACTACGTTTGCGTTACTCCGTAACAGAGCAGAGAGGGACGGCATGAATAAAACACTCCTAAGTTGGATACAACGGGCGTGTGTTCAGTGTGACGCGAGGATGTCTCCAAGAGGACATTCTATCACCATTGCTGTGGAAAATGGTGGATGAGCTGCGGTAAAATTTAAAAATAAAGAACTTGGACTGAAATTTTCACTTGGTGAAATGCACGTCTTTCATGTTGAAATATACGCCATAAATGCAAAACCGAAGCGAAAAGCGGAACTAAAGGGTTCTACTGGTTTTTTAATATTTTTACAAAGAATTGAAACAGCAATGAGTGTATCGAACGAAAGGAAGGAGAAATACCCGTAAGACAAAGAAGCACAGAAGACTGCAAGCTCTTCCAGATGTTCACTCTATATAGGTGAGCCACAAAACTACCAGTTTTCTGCTGTGTGAGCTGTTCAGATAGTAGAGTAATGGTAGGACTACTAACAGATAATCCTCATGTGAATAAACACATAATGAGGCTTGGAGTAGAAAATGATCCAACATGCCGTTTTTATCTTGAAGAGCAACAGGTTATGATCAAGCTATATAAGAATAAAATTTTTGGAAAGCAGATCATTCAAAGCTATTGGATTTTTTCAAAAAGGTCTTCAGCACTTAAGGATAGAGGATAGATAGCATAGAGCAGAACAGAGAAACAGGATAAAGCAAAGATAAAATGTTACTGATGTCACATGCAATAATCTATGAATTTTTTTAAACAACTAAATAATAATTTGAAATATAAAACTTACTCTGTGTTACATTTTCATGTGGAATGTAATAGCCCAAAAATAAATTAATACTATGTTGTTTCTCTGTATCACTAAATGTATTACTATAATATCGGCTAAGCGTTTGCATAATATCACTTCCTTGAGATGTCCAGGCCGCAGTTTTTCTATAAGTCTTTATTCGATGCACTAATTGTGACCCACCATACTGCAACGCCAATGTATCACCATGATCTTCATATAAACTTTCGAGCATTGTAATACAATCTGAATCAAACTCTAATTTAGCAGGTTTGATAAAACCTAAGGAACACAACTGATGACTCAATGCGCATTTACCAATAGCAAATTGAGCCGTATTTGTACGATCTAAGCAGTCGACACAGTTTACACGTACAATTCCTGTTTGATATGAACTTTCGTCTCCACCGTAAAAAAATAATTTAGTTTTTTCGAGAACAGTTTCAGCAATTGATGCGAGTCCCTCCATTACATTACCGCCTCCTCGACTTTTACGTGCCATGTCAAAATGAAAGTATTGAATATGAAACTGAAAAAAATAACTGTTAATAATATTGATCTAATAAAGAAGCAAGGTTGTGCCTCAAAAACTGATGATTACCTGTGGTGCAAGAAACTGATTTAAGTATCGAACATTCTTCAACATTTCCTCACTTAAAATACTTTCATGTTTTCGTTTTTCTCTTTTTTTCACTAAATTTAAAATAATTATCGGTGCTCCATGATGAAACATAATACGTTGAAAATGTTTGCCTGATGTTTCAGAAAATGGATCAGATAGATCGAGAGTTATAGGCGGTTTCGGAACCATTTTACTGATATCCTGTGACCAATGTGACGGTATTGATCCCCTCATTTGAACAAAACCACACATACGAGTACCATCAATAACGATTTGTTCTGTTTCAACTTCGTTCGCTACATCTCCATCGAAATTTGCTCCACGTTTCAAAAAACGGGTACCTGCAAATTTTGAACTACGTCTTGCTATTAAGCAAACATAAACCGGACGTCCGAAAATACTTATATTGGATTGACTAACAAACCCGTGAATTATCTCTAACATCCAATCTTTCAGCATAATATTTTCAATTGGTTTTAGTAAATATGAATTCCATGCGAACCTTTTACGTGAATTTCCTCGAAACGCAAACTCTCTTTTATCTTTCTTAACATTATTGTTCTGTTCATCCCAATCAATCCGAGCGTCGTCCATTTTTACTCCAAGATAGTTAGGCAATGACATATTATACTGTAAGCTACGTGTTAAATCATAACTATAACTGAAATAAAAATTACTATTTAAATCAATATTTAGAAACATTTTTAAATATCTTTGCTCCAAGGAGTGATAATGTTTCGATTGAGGTTCTTGGACTTTTATCATGACAGTATCTTTTATAGTGTATAACATATGCATCCCTACGACAGCTCTTCTTGTTCTTTTCGTTACTAAAATCAGATAGTATCCTTCTAAAAATCGAATGAATCCAACTATTCCGTATGCAGAAATTCCTTTCGTAAAATTTAATGATCTTACGTATTTTCGTATCGATTTTGCATCGCGCTCTTCCGAATCTTCATATATTTTCAACTCTTCAGAATATGCTCTATCAATTTCCAAAATTTTAAATCGTGTTTCTTTATCATTACTCCCAACTAAACATAATTTCTAAAACAAAGAAATACATATTAACATTATCGTTTATAATACTTATAATTTGATTTATATATTACCTCTTTGGTTTCATACAAATGGATTTTTTGAATGGAACTAATTATTGGATGGAACACAGTGTCATTCATGATTCAGCTTTTAGCTAAGCAAGAGTCGGTATTTGTAACAAGCTTACACCCCTTTCTCAATGAATTGTGGGTTTTTTCTTCGAAGTGATAACAAATAATGTATTTATAAATATATGATTATAATTATTTATTATCTCTTAACCAATACTTTGATATAATAAATGTCAAGTGAGATAAACAAAAACATTTTAACATCACACAAACTCTGGTTACATTCTTACTTTTTTTTAATTATTAAAGAAAATATATAAAGTAATGGATTACACTAAATCCAATCACTGCATTAATGTACACAACAGGTTTCTGTTACATTTTGAAAAACAATTCTGATTGAAAATTTAAAAATTTGACATCATACATAAATACAATATGTCAATATAACGTCAAAATAAACATAAACAACATTTGTAGGGTTTTATCTTTATAAATTTCTCCAAAAACTGAGATTACACTAGTCCCATAATTTGTGAAAAATACAGGTGAGACAACATCACAAGCCATGCCACATGCAAAGTATAAACGAACGAATTCGGTCGTTTTAAGTAAAATGTGCCACATGAACAAAAAATTTATCGGCGATATTTACAACAACAACACTAAAACTGACAGTTTGCAAAATAAAATATGAATTGTTATATTGAATATGAAATGAAAATTTTTAGTATGAATGTAATTATATTCCTAAAATTTTAATTTAAAACAAACTCAACGTAAATTATAAACAATCACAAAAACATAAATTTTCAAAATGAAAAATACGACGATGTGAGGTTAAATCCGAACGATAAAAATTCTACAAAAATCGTTCATATTTCTCCAATAAATCAGTGGAGATTTATGAACGATTTTTTTGATTCTATCGGCGGTAGAAATCGTGCAAAATCATTTTTGGAAAAATTATCAATTAAAATTAATTTAATAATAAGCTTTGTTCATTTTAATCGATAGGTATTCTAATTTACCATACATTTGGGGTAATATCCAAATAGAGCAAGTTTTCGTTTAATCAAAAATTAAAAAATCGTTGCTAGCAATCCGGCAAAACATTTGTCATGTAGCAACGACTTTACGGTAAAACTTTCTTTTAACAATTAACAAGTTCCAACACCGAATTATCGAATTTTGTATTCCTTTGGAATGAATTTCAATACAAAAATAATAATTCGGTGTTGGAACTGTACTGAAATTTTTTCGGTAAACTCAACTAAACCCTATTCTCGGTAAAACTATGTAGTTGTATATATGGTGATGTAATCAATTGAGCTTGATTTTCCTGGCTAATAGAATTTCTATTGATGTGGTACGTTACGGAATTACGGATATGTCTACATAGTCACGTGATGCAAATACTGGAAGTTTCTTTACGTTCTGCTAACTGCTTCTAACAAAACATTTTATTTAACCATCTGAACAAGCTGTTTTATTCTTAGCAACGTCTTTCACCATAGCCTAGCTTATGCAGTCTTGATACAGCTTTGATTAGAAATTAGTGCCCACTCCCGAAAAATATCGTGACGTTTTTTTATCATTTTGCTGTAATTTGAACATTTCTTCCCATATTACAACTGATTTCGTGATATAAACTTACGAAATACAAAATCTTTTCGAAATTGCATCCAAATTTCGGCAAAATTTTTTTGTTTGATGTGTGGCGAAAATTTAAATTAAAAATTTTCAAAATTGAAGTGAAGTGGCGAAATCGAAGTGTTGTGGCGAACAGATGTTATTTATGGATATTTTAAGATGTAAGCACACCATAGTTCACCATTCGGTTGATGTCATACTATAGAGCGATTTTTCTGTTCCTGTGTTTACCGCAATGGCGCTGCAAAAAGGGGATAAGAGAAAAAATCACAAAAATTTTATGTGGAATTCCATACAAAACACAATTTGAATAATTTTAAAAGTTATCTATGAAATTTCTCATTTTACTACAATTAAATAATTTAAATTTGTTTATGAACTATTATTGACTATATATTAAGCATAATATATAAAATATTTTATTTATTATGTTCGTAAAACAAATACTAAAATAGGTTAAATTTTTCATACAACTTTGTATGGGTAATTTTGGCAATTTTTATGTTTCTTTTTTGAGCGACTTACGGATAATGTTTTATATATTACGTTTAAAATATAGTCAATAATACTCCATAAGCAAATTAAAATTGTTCAATTGTGGTAAAATGAGAAATTTCATAGATAATTTTTAAAATTATTCAAGTTGTGTTTTGTATGAAATCCCATATAAAATTTTTGTAATATTTTCTCTTATCCCCCTTTTGCAGCGCCATTGCGGTAAACACCGGAACAGAAAAATCGCCCTATAGTATAGGGCGATTTTTCTGTTCCGGTGTTTACCGCAATGGCGCTGCAAAAAGGGGATAAGAGAAAAAATTCAAAAAATTTTATATGGGATTCCATACAAAACACAACTTGAATAATTTTAAATATTATCTATGAAATTTCTCATTTTACTACAATTAAATAATTTAAATTTGTTTATGAACTAATATTGACTATATATTAAGCGTAATATATAAAATATTTGATTTTCTTCTGTCCGTAAAACAAATACGAAAATAGGTTAAATTTTTCATACAACTTTGTATGGGAAATTTTGGCAGTTTTTATGTTTCTTTTTTGAGCGACTTAAGAATGATATTTTATATATTACAATTAAAATATAGTCAATAATACTCCATAAGCAAATTAAAATTGTTCAATTGTGGTAAAATGAGAAATTTCATAAATAATTTTTAAAATTATTCAAGTTGTGTTTTGTATGGAATCCCATATAAAATTTTTGTGATTTTTTCTCTTATCCCCTTTTTGCAGCGCCATTGCGGTAAACACCGGAACAGAAAAATCGCCCTATAGTCCTTAGCATAATCGTCCTTATTCCTGGATTCAGCCATATCCTTAAAAGACAAGAACAATTAAATGTACGCAGGATTTTATATTTGGAATTCATTGAAATCGGTTGGAATTCTGTTTAAATTCTGCTTGCAAGGTTTTGGTTTTTAAAAACTTTTTTGTGTGGAAATGCTTGATAAAAAATTAAACAAATACCGAACGTTTTCGAACCTAAAACAATTTATCGAACAGAATGTCATTTTCATCTAAATTATAAGAATAAACATTCAACAAATACAAATTAAAACAATTTATAAATAATAATCTTTTAAAATACTCATAAATATTATATATTTTATTAAATGAGTTCGATAAATATGTTCCATATCGATTGATGGTGATCGGCATTCGTTTCACCACATGACAGTTGCTATTTTGTCTTTTCTATAATTAGTAAAACTGTCTTTTGTGTAATCGATAAACGAAAATCTGCATTAAAATAATGGCAGATACAAAACTTTATGAAGTATTAGGTGTTAGCAAAAATGCTAGTGATGCTGAAATTAAAAAGGTTAGTTTTTCTTTTAATTCTATTTTGTTCATCCATTTTGCTAAAATATGTATTTCTTTCAATTGTTTTAGAATTATAGAAAGTTAGCAAAGGAATTTCATCCTGATAAAAATCCGGAAGCAGGTGAAAAATTCAAAGAAATTTCATTTGCATATGAAGTTTTATCAGATCCAGAGAAAAGACAGACCTATGACCGATATGGTTTAAAAGGGTTGCAAGGAGGCGAAGAAAACGAAGACGTTATACATAATTTATTTGGTGATATTTTTGGATTTGGTGGAATGGGCGGTATGGGTGGTATGGGACGAGGCCGTAAAAAATGCGAAGATATCGTAACGAATGTATCAGTAACTCTCGAATATTTGTATAACGGTAATCAATCAGTTCCAGTAGATGTATCTCGTATTATAATCTGTGGTACATGCGAAGGAAGAGGGGGGAAAGATGGAAGTGCACAGAAATGTAAAACATGCAACGGATCTGGAACAAAAATTATGATACAAAATATGGGTTTCAATGTTGCTATACAACAAACGTGTCCAGAGTGTTCTGGGTTAGGAACGATTTTCTACGATACAGATCGTTGCAAGAACTGCAAAGGAAATCGAACAATTGAAGATCAAAAAACTTTTGAGGTTCATATAGATAAAGGCATGAAGCATATGCAAAAAGTTTATTTCCGTGATGAAGGGAACCAGATACCGGATTGTGAGCGGGGAGATGTTATTATTTTATTGCACCAGGTAGCTCATGAAAAATACAAACGATCAGGCGACGATTTGTATATGACTCATGAAATTAGTTTAACTGAATCATTATGTGGGTTTAATTTATTGATTCAACACTTAGATGGTCGAGATATTGTTCTAAAGTCAACACCTGGACATGTTATCAAAACCTGTGATATTCGTGGTATTAAAGGAGAAGGAATGCCAGTGTACAAAAATCCTTATGAAAAGGGAAATCTTTATGTTAAATTTGATGTGGTTTTTCCGGAACCACATACATTGTCACTACAGGTTCTAAAAACTTTAGAAGCGAATTTACCACCACGGCCGGAGTTTGTAAAACCCAGCAGTGAACATGTTGAAGAAATTGAATTGCAAGATTACAATCCTTCTGAAACTAGAGGTGGGTTTGATGGCGAAGATAGTGATGATTACCAAGGACGCACGGTACAATGTCAAACACAGTAAACTATATTTTTTAAATTGTGTAATATTGTTCTCTTGTGGAAATACTTTACATTAAATTTAGACGTTAATTATTAATAGAAATATTGTATGAAGCGATTGATCAGTTTTTTTTCTATTTAAAAAAAATTGATTTAGGTAAATATACTGCTCTGTTTTTCAAAACATTATTTGAAGATCATTTTCATTTAAGTAACATTTACAGTAAGTTTAATTTTTCGTCCAAATACAATTTCTTTTTTTTATGATCAAAATAAGCTGTCGTAAAATAAATATACTTTTAACAATAAATTTTAATTGGATTAAGAACGAAATTTTTATATTTAGATTGCAAGTATTTGATTGGTTAAATCAAAGAAAATAATGGATGCTTTGACTATAAATCGGGCTTTACAGTTGATAATTTCTTCTACAATCCCTAGTAATTCCCAGTAGTTTGAACCTCTTTGAGACCTTAATAAATAGAAGACATGTAGTTCTGCTTTAAGAGATATACGAAATTCGCAAAATTTCTTTTTCGCATTTGCAATAAAAGATCGTAACACTAAAGTAGTTAGTTGAGTATTAAGGGAATTAGTTGTCACAAGTCCTTGCGAATGACATATAAACTGAAAAGTGAGCCAAAAAATGGACCATGATGAAGCTTGCCTTAATCGAAAAACGTGTCTAGGAATAGCAGAATATTTAGTGAATATTTTGATTTTTTATGGACAGCTTGCGATTGTTGTGGCTTTGTTGATTTATGGGAATTTTTATGAATTAATCTGACTTATGCTTATTCTGACTAATTTTGATTACATGAATATCCTCAACTTCCTTCCATATTTTTCCAAATTATTTTCACCAGCATATCGACAAACTCTACTGCACATGCACCAATGTTTCGAAACTGTGCTCCTAGAAGAAAAGCAGTTCTTTGATGCTCGTCCGCCGTAAAAATACAATCCGGTGTTCGCAACTGTTGAGCGACAAACGTATAATTACTATAATTATACTACTTAGCAATAATTTAAAATAAATTAAACACGGAGCAAGTTAAATCCAATGTAACAAATCTTTTAATGGCTTCCAATATATAATAAAGAATAACATGAAGTTAGCATACAATAAAAAAGAAAAAACAGTTTTGTCAATTTTACTTTAAATCTAATTCATTACTTCAACAGCAACCATCTTCTCATCTCAGCACCGTCTTCCGCAAGATCATTATGTAGCCAAGAACAGACGCTGCAAAGGTTATCACAGAAGGTTCGGAAGCTACTTGTCTTAGTCCTTATAATTTCCTTATTATAGATGGTAAGCATAGTAAAATATAGTCTCCTCATTTTTGTTCTTAATTTGGAGGGATCAGTTTTCATAGATTTTTAATTTTTTATCTACGGGTGTGACAACCTCGCGTACTCCAGCCCTTGCTATTGACATACGCCTTGGCGTGAGATATGTTGTTGTTGTAGCTGCTAGGCTGACCTTCCGGATTCAGGAATTTTGGCACAGTCCAATTGGTTCTCAAGATGGACGGGTTTATGCCCCAGAAGTGCTCAAAGAAACGAGCCCTCATATAACGCCTGGATTTTTATCTGGATAGCAATATTATAATTTTAATTAATTTAAACAACCCTATATCTCCGTCTCTCCTGCCTTTGCCTTCCGTAGCCAATCCGCGATGACCTCAAACCGGTAGTTGGTATTATTTGCCAACGAAATGGTTTCTTTTGACATCTCGTCGATCCATAAAATCAAGAGTAGGCCTATGCTCCCATCCCGCCAGTTAAACACCTTCCATTCCTTGATGCTCATCCTGCCGTTTTCTGCTTCTAAGAGCGTGAAAGAGTTCTCGATGATCGGTTCACCACTGCTCGGGAGGTTGACAGTAACCTATTAGGCGTAGGAATATCATCTTCCTATCTCGGCACAAGCGAATCCTCGTCTTTACTGCACCTTCGTAGCTAGTTCACGCCTTTGGGTGGTGTTGTTCTATCTGAATTGGATAGATAACTTTGCGACTTTATTTGCCGCATTGCTCTGCGGTGTTGTGGACTTACTGTGCAACCCTTTTCGCTCAAGAGCCTTCTTGATTCCTACAGAGACAACCTTTCCGCGTGGCACTTTAAATATCATCTCGCGGCACGTGCTCCACTACGACCTCCTTTAAGTGGCTCCTTGAGCATCCCTGGCTGATCTTTTTGTGGCAACAGCGTACGTCTATTCCCTATCTTTTTTCGCTAACCTTTGAAATGGTGTTTTCAACCGAAACTACGATACTCGCCGCCTGGCTACTGCCTGTAGGTGGAATCTGACACGCAATGGTCTTAAAGGAGACTTCCTAAATGTTTTGTATATTTTGTTTTTGTTAATTTTTAGTCACACGAATACCGCGGTAAATAATATGTCGACTACGTCAGAGCGCTGAGAACTTAGCGATGCCGGTTACACTTGAAGACTGTCCTGTATCCAAGTGGCTCCGTTTAGGACGGTGTTATTTGAATCGATCTCCGGCCAGGTTAATTTACGGCACGGGTAGCATAACAGCACTAATCCGACCCATTTACTTTTCTCTAACGTGACATATATCTCAACCTTGAGTCGTTCTTTACACGATCTACTAGTGCACGTAGCATGGGGTGACTAGGTAGAAATGTTAGGCGAGTAAGAGTTTTTTTTTTTATTTTATATTTGTTGGCTTAGGCGTTAGCCCACATCGTCAAGTATAATTAAATAGATAGAACCCAAAATTAAGGTGAACACATTATTATCATATTTCCATAATTAATTAGGACTTTAACAAGGCAGACACCCGAAAATTAGACGGGGCTGTGTGAGTAAGAGGTTTACCAACGCCTTTTGAAATGAGTGGTCACAAATCTTGGGGAACTTGTTTTGTCGCAATAAGACGCGATTAATATTTTGCATTGAGAAAACATATTTAATTAAAACGAATGAATTCTATGAATAAAACTGAATTGCCGACTTCTTTGTTTTTGTTATTTTAATGAAGTTATAAAAAACATCCGCGGTTAACCGAGGTTGGGTTTGCTAGACCCGAAAATGCGATTTTTAAAATTTCAAGTTTTTGCAAGGCCTACATGGATATCCAGAACTTACTTCCAGCATATTTTTTCAATGTTTTTTTTGTAAAATCTATCGCAAAAACTGGTTTTACTGCAGGTCTCCGAATCGGATGACCTGGGTTCGATAGTGATCATAGTGTTTTTAAGCAAAATAATAACAACCATCAACACACCGATTTTTCCATTACCCGATAGCCAACTAAAATGGTTAGTCAATTGAACAAAACACTCCATAGGTCGATAAATCATATAACTCTAATCGATTGAATTAAGTGAATTAAGTCTGTCTACGCTCGTCTAAGCAGCATTAATGACAAAAATTGGACATAGTTGGACAGTTAAATGTTGTTGGTGTAGTTTTTGACAATACGTTGAATTGCTGAGTATTTTGAATTATCGAGAAGGATACTATCCGAACTTAGGTTAGGAAGATGTGCGTGTGCCTAATTTTTATGTATGTTTGCCTAATTTCTATTTAAATCTGTCTGTGCTTACTGTAACTTTACGCGTTACAAAAACAAAAGAAGTTTTTTCTTTTTTGGTTAAACTAACAATCCCTTGAACAGTTTTAACACTGTTTTTGTGTGTTTTTGGCTTATACGTCCCGTGTGATATCACTATGTTTAACTGGCTAGTTAAAAGTAACCCTGTTACCATTACCAGTCCTATACATTACAAATTATAGAACCTTCTTGCAGACATTTCTGTATAGTATAGCAGAACTAATTTTTTCATTCTCGTCCTGGAATTTAAGGTTAAGTCGTTAAAGTTTTCAGCGTTTTATACATTTTCAATTCAAAGGGTTAAGTAAAATGGAGCTAGGTAGCAGTTTCTCTTATAAACTAATGTGTCTCATACAATCTACTTGGAAATAGGGTTTCTAAAATTAGAGTACCACTTTGCTGCTTATCAACTGCGAATAAAGCCCCTGGTCTAGTTGAGCTCCTTATATCTGATCTTAGCCTCGACTACTCCTTGTTTTACCAGGATCGTCCATACTCTTTAGGATATCAATTTGGCATTTTATTTCGAACGCTTTTGTGATTAGCAGGTTTAAATCTGCAACAGCTTATTGCTAGTGCCGAGTATTTTTTAATTGTTCTGCTTGCTGTTACTAGCTGAAGACCTATTGCAAAGTTTAATCCAAATAAGTTTCACCTAGTATTTGTATGAGTTACTGCCTCGTTCGCTATTTTACTTCAAACTTATCCTATAATGCGAGAAAACGGTGCCATCAACGAAAACAACTCTAACTTTTTATTTGATGTCCGTAGATAACAGTGCAGCCAGTCTGTGCATTCAGTACATTGTAAACGTTTAGAATTTCTTTTATATTATAAATTATAGGAAAACTTCATACCTTTGATTCATATCTGTGCTTTCCCAAGTGTCGTTGTGAGTTTTTGTGTCACATTATATAGGTTTTTCACTATGCACTAACCTAAATATACTAGAGAACGGTATGTTCACACATTTAGGTAAATTTTCATTAAAATGCCAACTATATATCCTTTTCAAATCCCTGATGCTAGCTATAAACGAGATGTCTAAAGAAACTATCTTAGACACAGGAATACCTTCTGCTATATATGTGGAAAAATTGGTGTGCATGGGCTATAGTGCTATACAAACCCTCAGCCAGGCTGAAATTTAAATTCCACAACTCTGACGACAGTATTCGTTCTGACGTAGGAAATGGCTACAGGCAGTGCCTTTGGTACGAGAATGTAAGGTATCTTATTACCACAAGGCCAAAAATGACCACAACGCGAAGAAGTTTTGTTAGTACACTAGCCACAACAGTTAAAACTAAATCTCAATAACCCAGCTTACGCTACCCATGAACTCTTCACTCTATAGCAGAGAACAAACCTGCTTTTGAAATAGTATTTTAAGATCTCTCATCCATCCCTAATATCAGTATGTCTTTGTCCTCATCTTGATGCCGTAAAATTTTCCATTTTCGAATGTGCAAACCTGTAGTTTGCGCGTTTAGCGTGGCGAAGGACTTCTCAACAACGGGAGATGGTTGCCTTTCTGTGAATCCAGTACATGGGATGTTTTAATTTTTTTAAGTTTTATACTCTCTAGCTAAATGATTCACAACTTGATTGTCAGTCATAGTCTGCCAAGTTGAATTGTGGATTGCTTCAAACTGTATTTTGCGGTCACAGTGCTAAGAGGCTTTTTAGCTTTATTATTGTGGAGTGTTATTGACTCCTAACCATGCTTGTGATTCTCGCATGTATGAAAATGAGTTTCTCATTACGTTCTAGAGACTTTTTCTATTTTACTCCTATACGAGTAATTTAACGTATCACACTGGTTCAAGCCTATTTTGGATCATCTACTCCCTCGATTTAGGTGGTACTCCATATCTATCCACAAAAATGCGAGGATTTCTATACGTTAATCCTTGTCACCACACGTATGCACATAATACGCGACATGTAGTAAATTCTTTATTGCCTTCAGGTAACAAAAATAAATTTTGCGCGATGCGAATCATTTGAAGCATTGTAACAACAGCTGACAGAGTTCATTGTTTCTATCTGATGATCTGTTTCTATCGAGTGTGCAGGAATATATCAAAGAGCGGTCCTTGCTGATGGAACTAAAGTCCTGATTCAAACCATAATATCGCAAAGCTCTTAAACGAATGTGAGCTTTCCCACAAGGGATATTAGATAACAATTGATTTAGTCCAGTTAAACAACTTTTCTTCAGTTTCTCCATAATACCCCGATCCTCAGACTCCTTAAAAACCAATATTAAACTAGTTGTATGTTAGAAACAATTCTGAAACTAAATACAATCAAGAAACTCCTTAGTTGTTTGTATCTGTTTTGGTTTCATCACATTTGTATTGAGCGGTCAATTATCTGTTAAGATATAACGTTATATCTAGAGGTTAAGAAATTCAAGATCATTGACGTTAAGAAAGTGTGTTAATGAAAAGATAAATAAAATAACATAACTTGAACAAATATGCAATAATCAGAAAACCTGTTTTAGCATTGCTTTAAGATATTCCGATTTTTTATTCAAAAACTTTATATTTGATTAAGATATTAGCTAAAATTACACTTTGGATTTATTTTTGTTTCAATAAAACAGCTGATTGCAGAACATATATTCGAAGAACTTGGCGTATATGGTTTTGTATGCTCTGGCGGCTTAAGGAAATATATCTGTGGAACTGTTTATAAAAGTTATAGATTTTTACGAAAACATTTTGTTTAATTCTGATTTTTGGAACTAGGTCATGTATGCTGTTTTCGTCAACAGAGAATGCAACTTAAATTTGAAAACTTATGCAAAGAAATCGGGTCAAACGTTGTTCGATTACTTTGGTGAAAGGAGTCGATAATTTTCATCTGACCAATTTGCCATTTTCCAATAATAATTAGTAAATCTTCGAACAAAGAACCTTGTAACCTTCCCGATATGAGAAGTTTTTGCATTTGGAATACAAGATCATGTCTTGTATGACCGACCATGTTAGTACGACCTTCCTCTTGAATATTTATAGAATTCTACTTTTGTTGGTAGTCAGTGTCCAACTTACAGGATTAATTAATGCTTTGCAAAGTGTGATTTTACACGATCGCGAATGATGTTTTTATCGCAGATATTTTGTGCGTAGAAAACTCTGGTAGGTAGGTGGTAGGAGTTTGGTAGGTACGAAGTTTGAAGTTTCAAGAGGTTGGTAAGTAAAATTTTGTACGCATTTTGAAATTGATGATTTTAAATGCTTCAAATGATTCGCATCGCGCAAAATTTATTTTAGTTATCTGAAGGCAATAAAGAATTTACTAGATGTCGCGTATTATGTGCATACGTGTGGTGACAAGGATTAACGTATAGAAATCCTCGCATTTTTGGAAAACTGATTATTGCTATTTGATCCCATCCACCCTTGCCCTCAAAGGCCAGATTACAGTGCTTTGAATACTACCAAATGCAGAATTTGATGTGCTTTCTAAGGTTTTGATTGTGTTTTTTAGTGCACCGATCGGCTGACCCTTCCCAACCAGGGTTTGCAGACTCTGAAATACGACAAAGCACTGGCCCATTAATGGTTACCTACTTGGGTATTATTATTTGGCAGGACTCAACCCATTCCATCGGCCGACCTGCGGTTTACAGAAAAAAGCCAGTTTGAATTCCCCCTACAGTTTAGTTATCGCTTTTCGGCTGAAAGACTATGTTAATATTTATAGGGTTGGTATAAGTTTTAAATTTTTTTAAATTTTGTATTCAGTTTATTTGAATTTACACATGATATTATTTTTTAATAGCCGATTTGCCAGCACTTGGCCATTGCTACAGTACTGGTCATCATTATTGGTCCGTTATTGGGCCAACTGTACAACCTTGCATGGGTCATTGTTGTTTTTTTCCTGGCCCATATATGACAGCCATTTATTATCCGAAGTTAACATCCACTAAAATTATTTTAATGGCCCAGTCATGGTATTAGATTGCTGCGTTACTGGTCGCCAGAAATGGACCATTGCTGGACCAGTTGTACAACCTTGTATTCCCTTGTTATCGGTCTTCCACTTCATAGTGACATATTTCTATGTGTCATATTTATCAGCATTTGCGCTTCCATTTTCTAAATAGATTTAAATATTATTATGGCAGCGAACCGTAATGCTTTTCGTTTTAGTTTTTGCATTTCGCTTCGCATTGACTCTACAGGACGCATATTTGTTCCTTGCGGGTTTCCATTCCGTTTTGGATGCTCAACCCACACTTTTGTACCCAAAAATCTATAATGGTTTTACTTTTTTCGATAAAGGGACCAGAAGTTGACGTCAACGTCTGGCCTATTTTTTGACTTCGATTCAATGTTCTACACCAGGTCTGCACACATTTAATGGTGTACTAAACGATGAATTTATTGAGCGTATCAATTGCTCTCACTATCTGTAGTTTTTTTGATTTTATAACCCCAGCAATAATAAGGCATCATTTCCATAATTGATACTCCGTGTACCTCCTACTAGTACTGCTGGGTTGGATTTTGATTTTTACTGCTTTCGTTTTTACTTCTTGGGAACGTATCCAATTACAACTTCATCGTAGGTTTTAACTCTTGATCAGCCTCCTTTAGATATTTATTTTCAGAGTTTTTCTCTCTTAACATTTTATACATTCTTTCAGGTCAAATAAAAGCAGTTCAAGCCTTTCGATTGGTGTAGGGATTCTTGCATGTAGTGTTGATTATTCATGATGTGCATTTAATATCTGCTGATAGACTGCATCGTTAATCGTTTCGAAGTTGGATACGGTTATTGATAATTTTTAGTTTTAACCTGCATACAGAATTTAATCGACTTTAGAGTTGGGTTCTTGAGTGGTTCGTAAACAGTGTATTGCTGTTTTGGAAAATAAAATATGAAGACAAAAATTTAAATAACGCTTTCTCACGAACGGATGATCTGGTTTCAACACCCACCCGACGGTGGACACATTTCCTATACATTGTTCAAAATGTGAGTATGAATCATTCTGATGATGTATAGTAAAATAAAACGGTCAATATCTGCATATATTTAAAGCTATTCAGTTAATAAGTGGTTAGATTGAATGCTAAACATGTGGATTTTATGCATAGAAAATGAAGATTTTAGTATCTTTTATCTAATTTCTAACTTTCTATTTATTTTTGATAAAAGACACTTTTTAATTCTTCTGATTCTTCCATGACTAAGAATACAATAATTCACTTACCAAATCATAAATACATAATTAATATCCTTTAAAGTAATATTTGTATAATTTGAAAATGTATTATTTTAATATATATTCGTATGGTCATGGCGACGGTTATCTAACTCTAAGGTCGGCTAAACTCAGTGGAAAGGGGTTGATCTGAACGTCAGATTTAAAGAAATTCATATAAATATTTTTGAAGGGAATTTAATTCTCCACAAAAAAGATTCCAGTCATATTTTGTCTAAAACGTATATTTATTATGATATTTTGAAAAAACTAGAAATTCTTCGTAACTCATAAAAACAAATGAAGAAGACTTTGAAGAAAAAGTACTAATATTGTTTTTTCTTTTCACGATTATATTTTTAAACTTCTTATTCCATAGCAGAAGAAGATAATAAATACCTTTTCGTCATCCTTATTATTTATGTTTTTATGAGTTGGGCTATTATTTTGAAAACGTACATTTTTTTGTTGATTTTTAAATTTTTGATTTTTAAAAAATCTGAAATTTTGATATATTGTTGGCATTGACAAAAGGAAAAAAGTAATTTTTGCTTTTATTTTTTGAGTACTCTGAATCGGAGTTATGCGCGGTTGAATTTTGAGGCTTTTTCACGTAGTTTTTGGTAATGGTGGCAATGTTTTGTGAATAGGTGCCACAAATTTCATCCGACTTACGTATATTTTTGCAAGTAAAAAGGAAAATAATTGAATAATTGAAATAAGTAAGTTTAAAATTAATAACTTTTCTCTTTTCCGCTAGGCGGCGCGTAAAACCTTGATTTACTTCAAAGCTCATATCTCAAAAAGTAGACTTTTTTTTTTTTGTTTTTCACAAATTTTAAAGTAAACATATGCAGCTATAAAATTGAGAAATAAAAAGTCAGCAATTCAATATGGATTTTTTCTTACGATTTTTTAAAGTTTGGTATATGAAAAATTCACATGTGTTTTTTATTAAGTTAATAATCCTGTACTAAATGTGGATCTAATAAATTAAACATTTCATATTTTAACACCTGCAATAAATTTGAACCATTTTCTGTGCGGTTAAATGGTTAAAAACTTATTAAAAATTAATTTAAGTTAAGTGGTAAAATAAAGGAATTTAAATTATTAAAAGGGTGTGTAAAATGTTTATTCATTTTAAAAAATGTCTATTCAGCCCCTTTTTACTAATTAAAATCTCATTAGAGGCTCATAATTTTAACATTTAAAATTTCTAATGACGCCCTCAAACGGTTTTTGACCAAATCATACTTGCATCCAATCAAAATATATTAAATTGTACCTACCTAATTTTACCTGATTCTGCCTATGTCAAAACTATTTCAAGGGTATATATATATATTGATTGAATTGCCTTATAATCAATTGTATATTATATAATATATATCGATTGAATTGCCTTATAATCCAAAATATTTAGAAAACATAACGTTTAGAAAAGATAATAATAGAAATGCCTTTCAAATTGTGCTGTAACTTGTACGGTCTCAGCAATCATCAGCGGACATAAAAAAATGTGAAACTGGTCACACCAGCTGTTATTCAAAAAGCTGCGACCCTAAATTTTACTTTGCGTGATGACCAGTTTATATGTGAAACATGTCGCACTTTATCTATAAAAATAAGGTTAATTTAATTATTTGATTAAAATGAATAAAAATTCATATGCAACTAATATTTTCTATACAGCAGCTTTCATGTTCGGAAACTATCGATAGTGAAATTATTTCTATAAATCAGGATGTTGAAAATGTTCCAACGAACGAAAATATTCAAATACCTCCAGCATCTTTAGATCCATCACCAGTTTCGGTTGATACTATATCTCCACCAGTTCCTGAACTACTTAATGACATTTTAGAAGATATTAACAATGTTCTTGGAAGTTTAGCCGAATCTCCTATCAAACAAAATCATATTACAACAGGAAGTTATAAAAAAATTGCAAGTGTCACATCGGCAATAAGTCAAAGAATATTTCAAGTAGATTCAGTTAAAGTGTTATCACCAAACGAGGAATGTGAATATACATCATGGCTTATGAACCTTAAAAAAGAGTTTAAAGATGCCAACTGTAAATCAAAACAAGTGTTTTTGTTGACAACTCTACCACGTAAATTTTGGTCAAATCAACGTATCCAAGATGAATTTAGTGCATCAAGACGACTGGTAGAATTCGCCATGGATCTGTTGGAAACAGTAGGTCCTTACAGTTGGCCTCAAAGCAAACAAGTGCACAGTTTGTCACAAAATATAGTAAAACAAATTCAAACATACTTCTTATCAGAGGAAATTAGTAGAACAATGCCTGGCCTTAAAGATGTTGTTACTATTACAGAAGGATCGACAAAAATTAAGAAATCAAAGCGGTTGGTGTTATGGACCCTCACCGACATCTACGAAATATTCTTGGAAGAAAACAAAGAACTCAAGGATTCCACTGTTTTTTACCGGATAACACTACACCCGATAAAATAATTGCCAAAATGTTTTCTTTTTCTGATGATCATAAATATTTCAATTTAAAGGCAAAAAAAAATATATAAATTAATTTTTTAATGTATTTATTTATAATATTGATTAAATTATAATGTTTATAGGAAAAATATTTTTTTAATGTTTTTTTCTAATGTTAGTGTTGGTGATGTTGAAATTATAACAAAATCTTCGATCATTGGGATCTCCAATTCTTAATCTGAATAAAAACCTGTTTCTCAATCAGAAATACACAAAAAATGGTTCAAATTTATTACAGGTGTTAAAATATGAAATGTTTAATTTATTAGATCCACATTTAGTACAGGATTATTAACTTAATAAAAAAACACATGTGAATTTTTCATATACCAAACTTTAAAAAATCGTAAGAAAAAATCCATATTGAATTGCTGACTTTTTATTTCTCAATTTCATAGCTGCATATGTTTACTTTAAAATTTGTGAAAAACAAAAAAAAAAAGCCTACTTTTTGAGATATGAGCTTTGAAGTAAACCAATGTTTTACGCGCCGCCTAGCGGAAACGAGAAAAGTTATTAATTTTAAACTTACTTATTTCAATTATTCAATTATTTTCCTTTTTACTTGCAAAAATATACGTAATTCGGATGAAATTTGTGGCACCTATTCACAAAACATTGCCACCATTACCAAAAACTACGTGAAAAAGCCTCAAAATTCAACCGCGCATAACTCCGATTCAGAGTACACAAAAAATAAAAGCAGAAATTACTTTTTTCCTTTCGTCAATACCAACAAAATATCAAAATTTCAGATTTTTAAAAAATAGTTGTTTTTTTTTCGATGTACGTTTTCAAAATAATAGCCCAGTTACGAACGCTTACAAGTTCATTTACAAAATATCATCAGAAATATACGTTTTAGACAGAAAATGACTGAAACCATTTTGGTAGAGAATTAAATCTTTGATAAGATTTTTAACCAGTCCAGTATACATACTTAGGTTACACCGAAATCTAATGCGTTTGCGTTACAAAAATTATGCTTAACTTTTCATATTTTGTTAAAAAAAGCTAAAAATATGAGCTGGTTGTTTATCAAAATTTCATTATGAACAACTGAAATGACCACAAACAAAATGGCAGGTCAATGACCTTCACCTTCTTTGAAACATGTAGATATGAAAATTTCGATTTCGAAAATTTACTTAAGAACAAGAAAACAAGAACCCTTATCGGACAGTTAACTAACATTACGCCTATTTGATTTTTTCGCGAGAAGCGATGTTTTTTGCTGAAAAATTTTTGTCTTAGTTTTATTGTAATTTAATCCAATGAAATTGTCTAAAATGTAATGACATCATTCAATTTCACAAATAACATTTGAATTATACTAATAACAAATAGTTATACGTCTAGCCTACTGCGATATTAAAAATTATCAAATAATTTTTGAAATAATTCACTGGGATATCAGTAGGCCAACGTATAATTCATAAAAAATATATAAAGAAATGAAAAATGGCAAAAAATTTTGTAAACGAATTCCCCTCGTTCGTTGATAAATTCTCATAATTTTTTGGAAAATTCATCAAGTAAGTGGTATTATACTTGCTTTCGAAATTTTTGGCCAAAAATTATTTCGAATTATCACCGCCCTTGGGAAATTACTACTGAAAATTCTTTCACATTCACGGCTACAATGAGACCGTATTGCTACGGTTACAGAAAAATCATAACAAAACACAACAACAAATTAATGAAATGAACAGCGTTGTTGTTGTATTCTTAGAACTTGGGTCAACATAAACTTACTTTATGAATCAAATCATCATAACGTAAAATAATCGAATATTCTAGTGTTTTCTCAAGGTTTCTAAAAGGTGACCTCGAATCATCGAGATTATGCAGAATTGTATATAAGGAGGGATGTCTTGCAAGACTAGATTAGTTTTATTTTAAACCTGAGACTGTAAAGCTAAAATTATAAAGCTAAAATTATAAAGTTATAAGTGTTATTGAGTAGAAATATTTTGTGTATTATTTTGAACGTTGTGTTACTGGAAATTTCTACAACAAACCGTTGGAGTTTCGAAGCTGTTGAAAGAATATTCTAGTTATGAATATTATTTACCACTGTACTGTTTTCCTGTTGTTGTGAAACAATTAAGGTGTTGAATACTTAATAAAACCAGGTGTGTTTGCTTACTAATCAGTGATCGATCTCAGAAAGAGATTGGGAATTACGTTTATCGAATTGAGAGTAAGGCCAATTCGAAGTAAGGTTGGAAAAACGTAACAGTATATAAAACAAAACAGCACTAACGTAATACTAACAAAAAGTTTTCAGTTGTACCGAGCAAAATCTAAGACTTAAGTTGCTTATTCATAGGAACAAAACTAGGAGTTCAGGAATAAGAAAGTTAACTTATAAAACTTTGCAAAATTTTTGGTTATTAGATGACTTGAATTTGATTGGATGATATTGGATAAAAACAACTAAAGAACATTACAAAAAGACAAAACTTGTTAAACCGTTCTCTCAGTAAACTTGTAATTTGGGATGAAAACGAATAATTAATCATCATATTTCAACGCAAACGTGGTGTTCTTTGGTTCTTCACATCGTTCTGCAAGAATGATTTACGGTCTGGCGTCCTGTTTTAACACTCTTTTTTGTCAACAATAATGAAAATATATTGTCCACCTTCAGATTGGGCTAAAAGTGCTACAATCCTAATGTATTCAAATCTTTTCTATGAGATTTAATACAGCATGAATTCAGAACGTGTCCTTTTAATTTCAGATACGCGTTTCAAAATTTGGTTAAAACTGTTTCAGGAACAATACGATTCTGTCACTTCAAGTAAACAATAAACTTATGAAATCTCGTCTAACAACTCCAAAACCTTCTTGCTTGTTCTTTAAATTTGAGTTGTATTTGATTTTAAAGACGGTTTGTGATGAATTGAATAACGTTTCCGATCAGTATTTACCACCAAACTTGTTTACATATTATTCTTTCATTTGTCTTGACTTTTTTTGTATATCTATAGTGTAAAGTTTTAATTTCAGACTGAAAATCTATTATCTTTTACTACCGGGGTTAGTTGCTTCGAACTGCAACGATTTCAGAAAGTGTTTTGTAAGGTACACCGATCAAATATAAATAAATTGACCAAAATTTAGCTAGTATTTTGAGTTATTATTTCAATAATTAAAAAATAAATTAAATTACATCAAATTATAAAATAAATATAAATTATAAAATTATTAAAATGAAGCAAACCCATCGCTAACAATAGCGACAGTAATGGCGAACGCGACGAAATAAGAATTTAAAATTATTTCATTTTACTTTTTAAAAACTTTTACTAAAAACAAATTAATTAACATTTTTAGTAAACTTTTAATCCAATCGAACAAAACGACAAACACCGTAGCTATCACGTCGTCGATATGGACCACATTGTTCTGTTGCTCCAATCAATTTATACTCATACCCAGATTTGTCATACTGATCTCGATCCGAATCACTTAATGTATCCAGGTTGCCAATATTTAATCTATCAAACGCGTAATCGGCATAACCCGTATCAATCGATCTTTCATTATTATCCAAAGATGTAACAACAGAATTATGATTAATTTCACCACCTGCTTCAATTTCTGGTAATGATTTTGCAATTCTGTTATTTTTCAGAACACTTTTATTTTCATCTTCACGTACCTCCTTCACTACAAAATAAATATTATAGGGATAAAAAACGTCTGTTAACGCATTATTCCATTATTACCTTGAACTGGGATAAGGGAGCCAACCGGTAAAATAGATAACTGTCTCGAAACTACTCCACCATCATCTGTTTCACTTTGAGAATATTTTGAGTGATCTTTTTCTAATTCTATATCATTAATTGGTGCAATACTTGAGATATCTACTTTATATGGTGTTCGCCCTTCTACAAATTGTTCTAACTTTTCTCGGTTTTGTAAGGCAGTTTTAAAAACATTCTCCGATTTAATTTCAGGTTTCCTATATGCATGTTTTACATTTGATTTTTTATGAGCTGCCTTTGTTATTAACTCTAACAAATTCAAGGAAGATGATGATTGTGATGGAATAAACAAAAATGCAATATTTGAAAAATCAGCACGTAAGTTATATTTTCCATTTTGTCTTTGATCAAATGTAATAAATCTATGCTCTGAACTTTCTTCTTCATCTTCTTCTTCTTCTGATGATGATGATGACGATGTATCAACTGGTGTTTTAGTTGTAGAGACAGTTGTTACTTTTTCGATCGGCCTGAGAGTTGAGCTTGGTTCATTTTGAATTTCACTAATAGGCATTAACAACACATTTTGTATACACAACACACAAAAAAATGAATAAACTTTAATCATTCTTATGATTCAAACTTAACTTATTCGTTCAACTTCTTTTAATTGACTGAATGACGACGTTGCAATTTAAAATTGTTTTAAAGAAAACTATAAATATGTTTACTGATTGGTCAAAACACCAAGAATAAAGATTGAAGACAGAAATAACTAATAATAAGTAAATATCAACAAAAATTTATAAGAAATATTTACAAAAAGAAATATATATTATTTACATTATACTCCGTGATAACATCATATGTTTTCCATATATGTATTAAAATTTATAAATTATATTACCACGGCTTACGATTAATCGAATTTCCAGGATTGGTAATTTTATTTAGGACTCTGCTAAAACCTAAGTATTAAATTCATGTCATAATCTTTAGTCTTAGGCTCAAGTGTTTCCCATTTTTCAAAATTTTGAGCTATAAAGAGTCGAAATAAGCATAAAAAGTCAGTCAAGTGCGAATAAAATTCGCTTGCTGAGGTTTCCGTGAAAGTAGAAGTACAAACTGACAGAAATGATTTAAGTAAAGTTGTGTTGTAAACTTTTTATATTGCTAGACCATAGGTACATAAAAATGCTTTTTTACGTGTAAATTTCAATAGCAAAATCAGTTGAAAATTGATCCAAATTATACACAAAATGTTACATCTCTTTCAATGCAATAGCAGTTTAGGGTAACTAAAGAGAGTTTCAATTACACCAACTTGTAAATGGTATAAATTAGAAAATATACATGATTAATTCAAATAACAATTCAATAAAAATTGACAATAATTCAAAAACTGTGCAACGTAAAATTCTAAAAAAATTTACAATGTTTCTTAAATTAAGAGCTTTCATATGACACACTTTCATTTTCACCTATCCCCAATCTCACCCCCTCAAAATACAGAAAAATATTTATGTGACGCTTCGCTATAGTTTTCGCAGGGTTTATCAAATTTCCAATCTGCGTGTGTTTTTTCAATTTTTTTTGTCAATCAACGTCGAAACGCAGAGGGAGGGTTGCACTTTTTGACAATAAATCAAAAACCGTGCTCGGAAAAAATTACAATGCTTCTTAAATTAAGTGCTCTTTCATATGACACCCCACTTGTATGGGTCAAAAAAGATTTTTTCATCCTTCCCCAATCTCATCCCCTCAAAATACAGAAAAACAATTATGTTTTGTATGTTATTATGTATTATGTATGTTACTTCGCTATAGTTTTCGTTCAGCCTTTATCAAACTTTCTTTCTCTTTTGCACTTTTTTGACAATAATTCCAAAACTGTGCACCGCAAAATTCTAAAAAAAATTAGAATGTTTATAGAATTAAGTGCTCTTTCATTTGATATCTCACATGACTGGGTTTTAAATAGTATTTTCACCCCTTCTCATTCCCACCCCTTTAATAAATACAATTATGAGTATTTTGCACTTCCTTATATTTTTCGTTCAAAATTTACCACTTTTTCTATATTTTCAAAGACTTTTGAAGTTTTTATATTAAATAGGTTCGGAACTAAGTAGAAAAAGAAAACATGAAAAAACGCTATTATTCAATTTTATTCAAAAAACTGTGTAGTGAAAAATTCTAAAATACATTTTTAAAGGATACTGAATTCAAGCCCTTTCATATGATACCGTACTTAACTCGGTAAAAAAAAGTATTTTCTTAAAGGCCTTACATAACAGCCTCGTAAAACAAACGTAAAGAACTTTATTTTTTTTTGTATCCGTTATATTCAGGGGATAGGTTAGTTTTATACGCACCTTAAATTTCAGGTTCATAGGATTTATATTTTTTAAGAAACCCTATTTTAATACAAAAAAACATCGTAGTCTCAACATTCAACAATAGTGTTCCGTATAAAAAACGGAACCCTAAAAACGTTCGGTTGACCGGACAGGCCTTCTTTTTTTTTTTTATTCAATGTTAGGCGTGTTTAGTTTTAACCAATATAGATCAACGTCTCTGAATATCCGAAGATACCATGCTAACTAGGGAACTAGGGTTCGAAAGTATTATTCAATATTCTTTGAGGAATTTATTAACGTTGATCTCAAAGTTTTGAGGATTAAAATTATCAGGAAAGACCCACGCCGGTAAGGCATTCTAGAGATGAGAAAGTCTGTTAAAAAAATCGCGTTGAAAAGCGACAGTTCTACACCTTGTCACATGAACCGTAAAAGGATGGGCTGCTATTGATGCTCTGGTGAAACGCGAGAAGTTTGCTGGTTCAGGCAAAATCGATTTGATCTCCGTAGACGCCCATTCGTCCATAATATACTTGTAAAATACCGTCAAATCAGCGACGTCTCTTCTATGTTGCAAGAAATCAAGCTCGGTAGTAAGAGTCGAGTTGCCGATCAATTTAACAGCCCTCCGCTGTATAGAATCAAGACATTTCAAGCTACTTATGTAGGCTCCATCCCCATATGTGAGAACAATACTGCAGGGACGAATAAATGATTTATATATCGTCGGCTACAAAGCATTTACGTATCTTACTATGACAATAAAATAAATGGTTAAAAAGTGACACTGTAAGGCCGCAAATTACAGTAATAAAGCAACACTTTAAAATGGAGGAATTGACATGTGTTGACTATTTTATTTTAGTTTAGCTATTAAATATTTTTTGTGCAATGATTGCTTATAACTTTAGTTGGGAACTAGTTGATATATATGGTTATACATAGGGTTTGCAAAATCGGTTTCAGTAAAACCAGTTTTCGGTAAAACCAGCTTGAAAAATCCGGTTTCGTCCCAATTTAAACCGATTTTAAAACAAATATTTTTTCGTAATTCGTATCTACATTTTAGAAAAATGGGACGGAAGTTCACAAAACGATTTATTGCGCTTCTAAACAAGCTTGAAAATAAAATTTGTTTATCAATAAATAAAAAAAAACATTTTTTAGTAACTTTTTTTTAAAAGCTGGTTTAGAGTCGCAATAAATCGTTTTGTGGGCTTCTTTTTTTCTAAATTGAAGTTACACGTAAATGCTCTGTAGCCGACGATATTAAAAGAAGCCGCTATTAAAAACCTTACGACATCGACCCAAAAATCCTAATTTTTGAACACAATTCTTAGCTAGGTTAAAAATATGAGAATTTTATTTCATATTATTTTCAATCTCAACTCCTAGAAGTCTAACAGATTCTTTATCTTGAAGATCATTTGAATCAAACTTTAATAAAAACGGATTAGGTGTTGATAACCTAGAAAAATGACAAACTTGAGTTTTGCTTGAATTCAACACTGTTAGCAACTCCCCAATCTAAGATGGTTTTTAAATCAATATTTAATGACTCTATCAAGTTTGATCTAGCGACATTAAGATGTGATGGAAAACAAAAAAGAGAACAAAAAATACTGTGGTGATTTCAATTTTTTTTTACAGTCGTTGTCCTACTGCGATGAGCTGAAATGTTGTTTTTAGATTGTTAGGAAATGAAAGAGTGTCGAAAAAATCATGTTTGACCCCAAAAATCTTGTTGAAAATAATATGAAATGGAATTCTCATATTTTTAACCTGCCTAAGAAGGCTGTTCAAAAATTGTTTTTTGGGACGATGTCGTACGTTGTTCAATCGCAAACAGCTTGTTTTAATATACAAATTATTTTTACGAGTTCCTGCATAAAATACTGTTCTAATTTTTATGAGGTGGTGTATATTTGAGTAGTTTGAAGTGTCTTGATTTTGTTTTGTTTAGAGCTGTTAAACTGATTGGCAACTCAACTCTTACTAATGACCTTGATTCCTTCCAGAACAAAAGATCTGAAGATCTGCTGATCTGACAATTTTCTTCAAATAGATTATGAATGAACGAACTTCTGCAGAGATCCAACTAATTGTACGTGAACTAAGAAACCTATTGCGGTCCACCAGTGCAGCTGTTGTAGCCGATTATTTTATGATTCAAATAAAAAAGTACATAACTGTGGTCTTGCAGCGTGATTTTTTCATCAGAGTCTCTTCTCTGGAATGCCTTACATTCATGGATTTTGCCCGATAATTTTAATCCTTATAATTTAAAATTCAGCGCCCATAAGTTTCATGAACAAACTTAATTTATTTAATCTCAATCCTAAGTCCTAACCCCTAGTTGACATGGTATTTTTTGCTATTCAGAGACGTTAATTTATAATTTATTATTAACTAACACTAAACCTGCCTTGAAAATACAAGCAATATATTTTGTACTGACAAGAATAGCTGGATCAATCCATAGTTTTTGGAATTGGTTTTCTGGTCGTGCCAAGTATTCCCTCCGCAGCACTTAGAACAGCGTCTTTGAGTAGACATCAGGACGTCTCCATTATTGGTTTCTGACTTATTTAATGTTTCGACAATATGGTTTTAAAATCTCTCTCCAAATTTTGAATGCCTCAATTTGGAAAGTTGAACCTTATTTTAGCACAAATACAATGAAGTGGTCTCTATCTACGATCTCACATCCAGTAGGATCAAGTAGAAACGTGCACCATGGTGTTATAAGCACATAATCAATTTAATTTCGATTGTTCCCATTTGGTGAGACCCAAGTGTGCTCAAGAATTGATAGGTGTGGAAAGAAAATACTCGCAATTCTCAAATTGGTTGATAATACAAACTCAGCCAATCTCTCGCTAATATCATTCGAATTCAAATTTAGGCTACTGCTTCCACTATATTTTCATAAAATATATCACTAGCTTGCCCATTAATGTCACCAAGAACCATAATGAAGTCGCGTGTTGGCGATTTCATCATATTGTATGCACGGGAACGAAAGCGTTATTGTTTTGGTTTCCGCGTACTAGTAGGTAGTAGATCCTCGCTATCACGGGTTTTTGTATCCGTATGAAAACCAGTCTCAAATTCTCGACGAGAGGGATGACCACTACAAAATACAAAGTGACTATCCAAATCCCATTTTCCGATGACTGGCTATCTAATTTCTTGCAGCACGCTTATGCCGACATTTCTCTGTGTATTGGAAATTGAGGAAAAAATGCAACAAATTAAATAAAGAAATATTTTCTAAGAATTTGTTATTTGCCGCAACACGCTGTAGCAACTGCGCCTTCAAGGGTTATTTAAAGAAAAAAAATTGCAAATTCGATCTGGTTAAACCGCTAATGAGTTTTTTTGAGTTTTGTGAAGTTGTGTTAATTTTTAAAAAATTGGAGATAGTCAGTCGAGTTTGGAACATGGTTGGTTAATTATAAGATAATTATTATAATCAAATTAATTTTTAATAAATTATTATAATCAAATTAATTTTTAATGGTTAATTATAATCAAAGTGTTTGTGAAAATTGTTAATTCTAAAGAGTGTATGCATTTAATAATTTTGTTTGTAAATCCTGGACAATTGTTAATATAATGAATTGAATAAGGTAAATGGATTAACAAATTCAATATTCAAAAAAAACTAAAACATTATCTAAAGTATTTTATGAAAATAAATTAAAAACCATTCTAAAAGAAAATTTAATTACTAAACATAAATCTGATCTGCATAAATTACAAGTAACTGTGTCAGTTACTTTTTTGTTTCAAATAAATTTAAATATAGTGAGGATACTGTATTTTCTATATATGAATAAAAGCATTATAACGCCACTTAACAGTACCTTACAAAATACAAAGCAGCTGTTTGTAAGATTTTTTTTCTGTTAATTCAACAATCAGTACAAAGAAGAGATATTTGTCCAGTTTGATGTAAAGTTTTTCGTTGCTATCAACATATCATCAATCCACATGAGTAAATGTTTTTTTATAAATAATCAACGTCAGTATAAAGAACGAATATTTGTCCAGTTTGATGAAAAGGCTTTTTCGTTGCTATCAACATATCAACATATCATCAATCAACATGAGCAAATGTTTTTGTAATTAATTAATTAATATTGGAATTAATTTTAAGGACTTTACTATTAGGTAATATGAATTTAGTTAAGTTTCTTTATTAGGTTAAAGTATCATTTTCTTTTTGCCCGATAAAATTTATTTTTTTTTATCAAAATTAAAGTAAAATAAGTAGTTTACATATCTCCGTTCTTGAATTTCAACTCATTATGTTTTTGTTCATTTTTTATGTAAAATCTCTAAATTAATTTTTGAAATTAAATGCATTAAAACGTTAGTTTAGTGTTTCCACTGAGGATGTGTTGGTGTGGTTATTTAGAATTTGGCATAATTTTTTTTCAGCAGCAAATACTAGCTCTCTTAAGTGCGGAAATACCTACCCCAAAGTGGCTGATTGCTAGCCGGCTGGAAAATGCTGCCCGGGTTCACTTAAGAGAGTCTGCAATGGAATGATGATTTTCTCATTATGTTTTTGATGATTGATGATCAATGATGATCAACGACGATTTTCTAAATGATCAATCCATTACAGTGGCGCCCAAAGGGCTGGTGAATTATTAGCATAATTTATAGCTTAAAACTTGGATCCGTTTTTCTATTAAAATTAAAGATTTTTTACGCTTGCCATAAGAAACGCAGCATATATTCTGCCTTGTTGCATTTTTTTTTATTGATTACACTGTTATACACGTTTCAATGGCATATCAATTTATCATGTTTATCCTATTATATTTTTAGAGGTAATCCAAGGTCTTTTGTTTTGATTTTTGGATTTGCAAAAATTATAGATATCTCTATACGTTTACAGGATAATAAAAATAATATTCAGTACCGTTTCAAATACTTTTAATATTTCACATATACATATTCCGTTTAACGTTTAAGTTTTATTGAAATACTTAATGATTATGTATATTAAAATGAAATAAATTTAATTCACACCATTTAGTTTCAAATATTATTTTTTTTTCCTATCTTTCAATTATCCAAGTTTAAATAATTAATCATCCAAGTTCTGGTAAGTGCATCAACGTCTTCAGTGGAGCAACTATTTTCATTTCTTTCATAAATTTTTCTACAAATCAAAAAATTGTGCATTCAATTTTTTTGGCCAATTTTCTTTTAAACTCGACTTAGTTTAGTACTTTTATTAAATTTATTTTGCATTTCGTTTATGATTTCTCACTCTAACAATTTGTAATAATATACTAATAATTTTGTTTTATAATTTTTAGGAAAAATATCAAATTTTCATTTTGTTTAAATTTTATTAGCCACTCTTTAAGGATATATTGTGTGAAGTTGAATTAACTGCTGGCTTGTGAGTTATATTTTTTTGTTTATTTACTATTTTAATTTCAATAATAACCTTTTATTTAAAATTATTAAAATAAATTCGATTTAGAAATTTTCAAGCTTTAATACGCCGTCAAAACTCAAAAAACTCATATTACCATATTTTTTTTCTTTTGATAAACTCTTCAATTACTATGGATCCCAAATTTCTAAGCGCTGATGAAATTGACATTGAATGTTCTATCCGTCAGGTTTGCGGAACCATTATGGAACAGATTGACTCTCTGTCAAAGATATTTCGTCTAGAAAATAATGGCACAAATGATCTCCCCAAAAAGCCTCACAATTCTGCGCAGAAAGCTCCTCAAAGAGAACTGGAACTTTGTAGTAACAAATTAAAAGATCTAAAGCCTCAAGTTCAAGAAATCACTGAGAGTGAAGTGAAGCAGCGACAACACAAACTAGATATTTTAAGCTCTCGGCTGCTGCATGTGCGTGGTCGGTTTCAACGTCTGATAAACACTTCTCCTAGCTATCGCCCTCAATCCCGTACCATGTTAGATGCCTGCGATAAAGTTCTTGAAGTTATACAATCTTTAAATAATTCTACGTTAGACATTAATGAGTTTGAAAAATCGGTCTGCGATGTTTTACCGGGAAATGCTTTGTCTGTATCGGATTCCAACGAAAATGTGGAATCTGATAACTCTGAAGAGGAAGAAATCAAGGAAATAACTATACAAAAGGTTTCGATTATGCCTAAACATGATTCAGTAGGTCCTTCGGATAGAGTAGAAAGATCCCAATCCTCATACGGTGCAAAGAAGAAATTAACCTCAGAATATAATATTTCAGAACCCGAATATACTCAATTTATAGAGCTAGCAAGAAAGATCTTTTTATCTGAAAGATTACCTTTGTGTGATGGTAAAACTGGTAAAAATGACCAAATTAGTACTCCGGCAATCCCACCGCATTCTTCTAATGCAAAACAAAAAACTACAACACATAATAATAATGCTACTAATGCCGGTGGTTTTTCGGACAGATCAGGTGATCGATCGCAAAACCTAGGTATAAACAAATGGAACATTTCGTTCAATGGAACCTCAACTGGTCCACCTATTGAACGGTTCTTATATCGAGTAGAGCGTCTGGCTTGGGCTAATAACGTAGGGCCTGATCGATTGGTAGAAGGATTACATTTACTCTTAAAGAATCCAGCTCTAGAGTGGTACTGGTCATCATTAGAGCGTAATGGTAATATAGGATGGTTGGATCTAAAAAATGATATGCTTGCCATGTTTAAAGACAGACGGACAGATGCAGAAATTAAACAGACCATCGCTTCTCGAAAACAAACATCAAAAGAAAGTTTTAAGGACTTTTATATGGATATTAGCGAATGTTCGTTAGCTCTTCGTGACCCATTGTCGGAGTCTGACTTAGAATTCATATTGCGTCGGAATATGAATCCTTCATTGCAATATAAGTTAGCGGGTAGGCGAATCTCATCCATAGCTGACCTGGTTAACCAATGTGTAGAAATCGAAGATACGTGGAAAAGGTTGGCATCAGAACAACAGACTGTCCGGCGTTTTGTTAACGAGTTCACACATTTTCCCTACAGTAATTGTCTACCAAACCATGATCTTAATTCCCAAGATCATGATACTCTCCTTCCTTCTAATCCATTTTTAGAACATCATCCATCTTCACTAAATGAGATATATGGTCCAACTGGTATCAAAAATTTTCCTTCTAATTATTTCCAAAATGCTGCACCTAACGTACGGTCGTCACAAAATCCCAGCGGATCCAATAATAGAAATACATTTGTAAACTTCCACAAGAGACAATCTGGAACGGAGCATAATTTTGTTAGATATTGTTTCGGGTGTGGTACACCTAATGTCACGAAGCCCACCTGTCCAAATTGCACTTCGTCCAACTTGGGAAACCATGTGAGGGAAGCGAGTTACCCTGGTACTCATCCTTCCCGTATATTGAACCGTACCAGGACTTTGACGGAAGAAGCAGCTACGAATACTTGTCCCGAGTTGAGACAAAATTATCAATAAATAATACGTCTCCAAACTCCTCTTTCTCTGTTGGTACAAACAATCCCTTCAAAGATATAATGAGTTCAAATAACAAAATCCCTGACCAATTTTCCAATACACAAGCAGTAACCGATTCTGTTTTTGATCCTCCGAGCACTTTTCATATTCTGCCAGAAGCTTTAATGTGTCATCAATCTACTCAGACCCCAAATCAGATAGTCCAAACTAAACAGAAGCGCACATTAAGATATTTTAAACTTCGCAGAAATCTTAAAAAAGTGATTTCTGAATCTGTATTCCACCTGCAGTCAGATAATCGCCCATATGCTGATGTAACACTTGCTGGCACCTCTTACCAAGGCTTGTTAGACAGTGGTGCTAATATAAGTGTGTTAGGTGCAGGATCTGAGGAATTTTTCAATAATGCCAAAGTTAAAATACACCACTTACCTAGTTTTCTAAACACCGCTAGTGGGGAGAAGCAGCGTATCTTAGGACACGTATTCCTACCCGTGAAATACTTAGGTAAAACCAAGCGGTTGCGCTTGCACTTAGCTCCTGGACTTACTCATCCACTCTATTTAGGTATGGATTTTTGGAATCTTTTTGGGTTAGTTCCATCTGTTGTTGAAGAGCTCGAAGGTTACACTCCTAATAAAACTGATGAGAACCAGCATCAATTAAGTCCCGAAGTTAGTAAGAGGCTTTCGGATATCGTCAAACAATTTCCCTGTTCGGAAAAAAATGGACTTGGAAGAACCCATCTACTGACCCACACCATTAATGTTGGCTCTGCCGTGCCGGTCAAACAAAGACATTATCCGGTTTCACCTGCTGTTCAGGTTGATATTTATAAAGAGCTAGATCGGATGTTAGAGTCGGGTGTCATCGAGGAAAGTCAGAGTTCATGGTCGTCCCCGATTACCGTTGTTCGAAAGGGCAATGGTAAGGTAAGACTGTGTTTAGATGCTCGAAAAGTGAACGAGGTAACAGTGAAGGACGCTTATCCTTTGCCTTTAATAGATGGATTACTCAGTCGGTTGGATCAAACTCGATACATTTCATCAAGTGATTTGAAAGATGCCTTTTGGCAAATCCCACTTGAGGAAGGTTCAAGGGATAAGACGGCTTTTACTGTACCAGGGCGCTCGCTTTATCAATTTACGGTCATGCCTTTTGGCCTATGCAATGCTCCGCAAGCATTGTGTAGGTTAATGCATAAAGTAATCCCCCATTCCTTACATGACCGAGTTTTCGTGTATTTGGATGACTTGCTCGTGGTCACAGCAGATTTAGAGGAACACCTGTCTTTGTTAAGTAGCATTGGCAGTCTGTTGAAAGCTGCTAATCTAAGCATTAATGTCGACAAAAGCCAGTTCATTCTCAAAGAGACCAAATATCTCGGACATATAATTGGTAACGGGATAATTCGAATGGATCCCGATAAAATTCAATCGATTGTGGACTACCCTCCTCCTAAAACCGTTCGTCAGGTTCGGCGTCTGTTGGGAATGGCTGGGTGGTATCGGCGTTTTATATCCAACTTTGCTACGATTACAACACCTTTGACCGATTTATTGAAGAATAAAAACAAGTTCCTTTGGAATGAGTCTGCTCAGCAGGCTTTTGACCTTTTAAAAACTGCTTTAACAACTGCTCCAGTTTTGCAGAACGCAGATTTTTCGCGACACTTCTTTATACAGTGTGATGCCAGCTCATGTGGTGTTGGCAGTGTTTTGTTCCAAAAGTCTGATGAGGGTGATGAGCATCCAATAGCTTTTTATTCACATAAACTCAATTCAGCACAGCGAAAGTATAGTGTCACCGAGCTAGAATGCTTAGCAGCCGTTCTAAGCATTAAAAAGTTTAGACCATATGTGGAAGGTTATACTTTTACTCTTATAACAGACCACTCTAGTCTTCGATGGTTGATGGATCAACGCGACTTATCCGGTAGATTGGCACGGTGGAGCCTTAAACTTCAGGGATTCAATTTTAACATTGAATACCGGAAAGGAAATAAAAATGTGGTTCCAGATACTTTATCTAGACTGGAAATGGACGCGATGACACTTAATCATAACAACGGTGCAGATTTGCTTCATGTAGATCTTGACTCGGTGTCCTTCACTGAGGAAGAATATTTAAAGCGCATTCGGAGTCTTGCTGACAGTAACTATTGTAAAACGAATATGGAAGTTCGTGACGGGAAAATCTATATAATTCCTTCAGGTATGAATTCTGATGAGTGTAGTGATATTTCTAACTGGAAACTTTTTATTCCTAATTCTCTCACTAAGTTTATAATTGAGCAAGCTCATAACCCACCATCCGCTGCTCACCTCGGTTTTGCAAAAACCTTAGAACGAATAAAAAGACAATTTTACTGGCCGGATATGGTAGTTCATATTAAAACCTACATTCAAGCATGTGATACATGCAAAATGATGAAAGCTGTGAATCACCGCACTCAACCTCACATGGGAAACTTTTATGAAGTGAGTAGGCCCTGGCAACAGTTATACGTTGATTTTCTTGGTCCTTACCCAAGATCGAAATCTGGAAACTCTTATATTCTTGTTGTTCTGGATAAATTTACCAGATTTGTTTTTATTGAACCTTTGCGAAATGCATCGGCGTGCAAGCTTATAGAATTCTTAGAAAGCAAAATTTTTAACGTTTTTGGCGTTCCAGAAACCATTTTTTCAGATAACGGCAAGCAGTTTGTATCTCTATCTTTAAAAGAATTACTAAATCGTTATGGTGTATCTCATGTCTTCACTCCTAAATATTCTCCTCAGGCAAACGCGTCTGAAAGAGTGAACAGGTCTATCTTAGCTGCCATCCGCGCCTACTTGCGTGATGACCAACGTGAATGGGATTGTCATTTAGATGAGATTGGAAATGCTTTACGAAATGTTGTTCATACTTCAACCGGATTTTCACCATATTATCTGGTTTTTGGTCGACATATGATCTCTCATGGTTCTAATTATCGTCTATGTCGTGAATTTGAAATGTTAGGAGAAAATGATTTTCAAGTAATTTCCAATTCATGCCGACTTAGTTTAGCTCAAGAACTGGTGTTAGCGCATTTAAAAAAAGCGCATCAGAGAAATAGTTTCCAGTACAATCTACGCAGTAGAAACCGTAAATTCAATCCAGGCCAAGTCGTGTTCGTGAGGAACTTTTCTCAAAGTTGTGCTATTAAAAATTTTTCAGCCAAGCTAGCTCCCAAGTTTGTTAAAGCTATTCTTGGGAGGAAAATTGGAAATGTTGCCTATGAAGTAGAAGATTTTAAGGGAAAAAGTTTGGGAGTGTATCACCTGAAGGACATTCGATAGCACTAATTGATATCAAATAACATGCCCGACTCACTCAATTCTTAGAGCATGAAACATTCAGGATGTTGGGTCTTCCCCACGAATGTAGCAACTGCGCCTTCAAGGGTTATTTAAAGAAAAAAAATTGCAAATTCGATCTGGTTAAACCGCTAATGAGTTTTTTTGAGTTTTGTGAAGTTGTGTTAATTTTTAAAAAATTGGAGATAGTCAGTCGAGTTTGGAACATGGTTGGTTAATTATAAGATAATTATTATAATCAAATTAATTTTTAATAAATTATTATAATCAAATTAATTTTTAATGGTTAATTATAATCAAAGTGTTTGTGAAAATTGTTAATTCTAAAGAGTGTATGCATTTAATAATTTTGTTTGTAAATCCTGGACAATTGTTAATATAATGAATTGAATAAGGTAAATGGATTAACAAATTCAATATTCAAAAAAAAACTAAAACATTATCTAAAGTATTTTATGAAAATAAATTAAAAACCATTCTAAAAGAAAATTTAATTACTAAACATAAATCTGATCTGCATAAATTACAAGTAACTGTGTCAGTTACTTTTTTGTTTCAAATAAATTTAAATATAGTGAGGATACTGTATTTTCTATATATGAATAAAAGCATTATAACGCCACTTAACAGTACCTTACAAAATACAAAGCAGCTGTTTCTAAGATTTTTTTTCTGTTAATTCAACAATCAGTACAAAGAAGAGATATTTGTCCAGTTTGATGTAAAGTTTTTCGTTGCTATCAACATATCATCAATCCACATGAGTAAATGTTTTTTATAAATAATCAACGTCAGTATAAAGAACGAATATTTGTCCAGTTTGATGAAAAGGCTTTTTCGTTGCTATCAACATATCAACATATCATCAATCAACATGAGCAAATGTTTTTGTAATTAATTAATTAATATTGGAATTAATTTTAAGGACTTTACTATTAGGTAATATGAATTTAGTTAAGTTTCTTTATTAGGTTAAAGTATCATTTTCTTTTTGCCCGATAAAATTTATTTTTTTTTATCAAAATTAAAGTAAAATAAGTAGTTTACATATCTCCGTTCTTGAATTTCAACTCATTATGTTTTTGTTCATTTTTTATGTAAAATCTCTAAATTAATTTTTGAAATTAAATGCATTAAAACGTTAGTTTAGTGTTTCCACTGAGGATGTGTTGGTGTGGTTATTTAGAATTTGGCATAATTTTTTTTCAGCAGCAAATACTAGCTCTCTTAAGTGCGGAAATACCTACCACAAAGTGGCTGATTGCTAGCCGGCTGGAAAATGCTGCCCGGGTTCACTTAAGAGAGTCTGCAATGGAATGATGATTTTCTCATTATGTTTTTGATGATTGATGATCAATGATGATCAACGATGATTTTCTAAATGATCAATCCATTACAACGCAATACTAGTTATGAAAAAATTGCTAAAGTTTTTTCTCAATTCCTATTTCATGATGTTCCGAAATAGGGCTACAGAGCAATGATATCCATTATATTCACCTTCATCTCTATTTCTAAACACTGTGCACATTCCATGTTCCGTGTTGGTAGTGTGGTCGTTTTCAACGTCCAGGCAATATTTTGTTTTGGTGTCCGGGTGATATACTTCTTCTGATTACCATATTTAACAATTTTTTTTCTGTGTTTGAGGGTGTTAACCTCAAACCGAAGTATAGAAGAAAACTGAAAACTGGCTTTGCTTCAAACAAATGATCCGTTCAAAAACAAAACAAAAACTTAATTGCTAAAACTAAATCTAACAAAAGAACGATGCAGTTGAACGACCGATCTAACAATGAAAAAATAATTTATTATTACTTTTTGTTTAGATGGAACAGCCCAACCCAAAACGACTGATACATAAAAAGCGGCCGATCTAAAAATAAAGCTGATTCGTTCTTGAATATATGATTGCTTATAAAATAGAGAACGAAGTGTTTAGTATTTTTCAGATTATATGATTGCCCAGAAGAAAAAAACAATTTAGTTACTATATTGTTTGCAGATTGTTTCGATTATTGTACATTTTGTTGGTATAGCATCGATGCTGGAATATAGAATTAATTTAATTTTTTTTTTAAAGTCGAAAAAAAGTTATTTGTTTTAGAATAAAAAATTTATGTTGTAGTCTAAAAATTTAGTTTATTATCTTCCAAATATAAATATCAACTTTATTTGTATGTTTTTCCATAATAATAGTATGTATTATTGTATTGTTTTCTAACCTATAGATTAATGAACTTAACCCATTGTCTAATAAAAATTTTCCAATAAAAAATTATCATTATTCAATTAGTATGATTCAATTAGTCAAATTGTTTTGATTGTATTAAAATTATTTTTCAAATTATAATCACAACGGCTTTGCTACGTTTTGTTCAAAAATCAAATTTTAAGTTAAATTCTCTTATTTCTTTTAGTTGAATTTGGTATTGGTTGATTGTATGGATTGTATGTTGGTTTTTTATCATCAGTTTTTTTTTTAATCAGAAATTTGATTTCTCAATTAAAACAATAAAGGTTTAATGTTTTAATTGTAGCGTTTTCTATTTTATATAATACATAATTCTTTGTCAGAGAATAAAGTAGTGTAATCAATTCGTGTTTAATGTATTTTATTCTCTCTCAAATTAAACTGTTGCTTAAGAATAAACTAATACATTAAACACTTATTGGTTGGTTATTGGTGTATATATCTAAAATAAACTTAAACATGAAATTCATTATCATACTGAAAATTTTCATTTCTGTTGCATTTTATCTTAAACCTGTATAAGGATGAGGAATTTTTCTTAAATGTCAATAACAGGAAAATAAGTTAAGACTGTAGAGCAGGTGAAATAATGGTCGCAACAGATTTTAAAGTAGAATTTGTTAAGGGCTAGTAAATAATAAACTTTTACAGGATGGCGTGAAATGGTAGTTGAGTTGTGTAAAATTGCTTAGATTCATGGGAAATATTAATTGTTTAGTTATAAAAAGCGATTTTCCGCCAGCGGTGTTCTTATTTCGCCCATTCATGCTCTTTCTAAAATGTTTTAAATAAACTTTCGCAACATTTTAAGTGCACGTTATAGATTTCTAATTAGGAGATGGTTTTTGACTTACTAGCGACGTACTACCGCAAGTGCAATCGCTATTTTGGGGCCCCACAAATATTAAATTCATTAGACAAACTTCTCCAATAGCAAGAATAGCATATATAGTGAGCTTATACCCATCAAAAACTTCAATTAATTGCTAACTATTGTCATTGATTTCGTGTAGTTCTAATTGTAAAATCAGGTATTTGCTTTACCTATATTATCCCTTTAAAGCATCAGTTCCATCTCCTATAAATTTTCATCTTTTGCTAAAGTTTCATCAAAACTAGTTTAACAAAGAAAGCTGAAATATCCCAACACACAAAAGTTCTATTGTACGAACAGAAAAAGTAAAATAAAATTTTTACCGGACAAAACTGAAGTGACAAACTGGAAGTTGATGCAGAACTGTTACAAATCATACTATAAGCATATTTTTCAAGTTTAATAAAAGTCGATTACGCGGAACTGTTGTTATTGAAGTTTCAAAAAAACAGGTACTCGAGAGGCCTCCTACCACTTCACCCAATATCGTCTAAAAACTAATCAGTTCTTGGTCATTCAAATTTCTATCTTTAGTTAAAGTTTTATCAAAAGTGATTAATGAACAAAGTCTGTATGCTCCCAATAAACCCAACAAACAAATGAGAAAACTCATCAGTTGTAGGGTGGACTCCCCGCCACTTTGGTCGGTGTGTTCCAAAAGTTAATCATTATTTTCTCACACTAATTGACACCCTTTTCATAAGTTTCATCATAATCACATTGACACTGATACTAGCCGCTTACCAATCTGAATCATTGTGAATTACTGAATAATTCACTTGAATTCAAACAGAATTCAGAATTGTATTCCGGAATTTGTATCACAGAATCTTTTGTGTATTCAAATCCGGTTAAATTGTTTCAATTAGGAAAATTAAAACCGATTCAACCCGAATAAGACAGAGATCTATAGATAAAATGCAAAAATGAAATATGTAGAATAGAAAGGTATATAGAATTGTCACGTTTTTCTATCTTCCTTCAAATTGGTCTTACTCTCAAAACGACTACCGTAATTCCAAAAATCTCTTTCTGGATTCGATCACTGATTAGTAAACTAAAACCTCCAAGTTTTATTAAGTAGCAAACACCGCTATTGTTTCACAACAACTGCAGGAAAACGATTTTGCAAACAATATTCTTTAACATTAATATTCAACAGGTTCTAAAATTCCAACGGATTATTGTGGAAATTTCTAGTCCGCAGCATTCAAAATAATACACACAAAATTTCCATTAAGTAACACTTAAAACTTTATTCACCATTAAGAATAATTTTTGTTCTATTTACATCGTTTTATGTTTACGATATACAGCGTTTCGTTTTGAATTAATTTCACTTAACTTATAATCGCAATTCACTTAAACTGTTTATTCTATCGCAGTCTAATTTAAAACTAACTATTCATACTATCACAGTTTAATTTTTTTTTTTTTTTTTTTTTTTTTTTTAATAAAATGTGTTGTGTAATAGGGTTTAGAATATGTGTCACAACAACACATAAATACCTTTTAAGACCTAGGTCTAGACCTGGGTCCCACAACAACTGGCGTTCTGAGGTGTAGATTAACGCTTTTTTTAAACATCTGTGGGTTGAAGCCACCTGAGACTAAGTGTTCCGGCAAACTATTCCATTTGTACGCAGTTCGGACAAAGAAGTCTCTCTGCGATCTGCCAGTATGACAGCGCGGGATCTTTACCGTTTCACTGGTTGCGGCAGCCGATTGCCGAGTGGAACGGGGGTAAGAATAAGTTTGAGGCATGATGCCGCTGATTTCATCTGAGCACTGCTGATGACGATATTTGTAAAAAACAACGAGGTCAGCAACAGTGCGACGATGTTGTAGGGAATCAAGTTGTGATGTCAAAGTTCGATCACCTACAATTCGTATAGCTCGCTTTTGAACAGAGTCCAAGAGGGCCAAGATGGAAACAGAGGCAGCACCCCAAACTTGACAGCAGTACTCCATACAGGGACGAATATAGGACTTATAAACATGGAGCAATTGGTATGGAGTGAAAAATTTTTTGCATCTATTTGGGAGGCCGAGTTTTTTAGACGCGCTTTTTGCCATCGCCATTACATGATCGTTCCAGAGTAGGTCATTTGAAACTGTGACACCCAATAAACGAATGTTTTTACATTCACCTATTGGTTCATCACACATACTAAATAAAATATCTTTGGGGAACTCGGTCTTTAATCTGGAAACAATCAACAGCTGTGTTTTGGTGGAGTTGAAATTGACAAGGTTTTGGTCACCCCAGTCGGCGACTTTATTCAGGTCTTTGTTCACGTTTATGGCAGCGTCTCTCCGGGCAGGATTAATTCGTTCGTGCATTTTACCTTTTGAAGGAAGGGGCTCGAACGACTTGTGCAGAGTACTATCATCTGCAAAACTATTTATTGGGTTGCTGGTGTTTTTTAACAATTCGTTGATATAAATCAAAAATAGGGTTGGGGACAATACTGAGCCTTGGGGTACACCAGCGTTAATTAGTTTAGACTCAGAAGAATATCCGTCTAAGGTTACCGAAATGTATCGGTCGGATAGAAAATTTTGAATCAGCTTCACAACATTGGGCTGAAAACCGTACGCAACGAGCTTGTTGATTAAGTTGGCATGCCAGACTCGATCGAATGCCTTGGAGATGTCTAAAGCGATAACGTATGTTTCACCACCTTTATCAAGTATGCTGTTCCAACAATGCGCTACATAGTTTAATAGATCGGTAGTTGATCTTTTGTTTCGAAAACCGTATTGGCTGTCGGATATTAAATGATTTTCTTCCAGAAATTTTGAAATATGTGTATTAATATAATGCTCATAGACTTTGGATAGGACCGATAGTAAAGCTATTGGCCTATAATTTGAGATATCGGATCTTGGTCCCTTTTTGGGGACGGGCTGGACATTTGCCAACTTCCAGCACGAGGGAAATATACCAGATTTGTAGGATTGGTAGAATATTTTAGTTAAAGTTGGTGCAAGTTCTTTGGAAAAGGTTTTTAAAATAATGGGTGGAATATTGTCCATTCCTGATGCTTTGTTGATGTTTAACCCCTTTAAAAGTTTAGCGACTATTTTGGGTTTGAAGTGAAGTTCATTCATATTAACTCCTGAAGACTGGATTTGGGGTATTTCTTTAGGAGTTTCCAAAACAGTGGAGTTCAGAGCAAAGCGTTCAGCGAACAAGTTAGCTTTTCTTGCGGGATCATTGACGATTAAATCACCATCAATAATAGGGGGAATAGAAAATTTTGTACCAGAATTTAAAGAATTAATGGCACTGTAGAAACTCTTGTCAGAAACAGACATAGACGTAAGTTTTGAGGCTTTCGCTCTGTCAATTTCGGACTTTTCGTTTGAGATAATCTGATTAGATATTTTGTTGGCCTTTAGATATTGGGATCGATTAGTGGGAGTTTTGTTATGAATCCAAATATTAAATGATCTACGTTTGTTTCTAAGTGCCGTTTTGGCAGCTTTCGAATACAAGTATTTTTGTTTGGGTTTTACTATGGAGAAAGGGACAAATTTATTTATAGCAAATTGGATGGTTTCTGTAAAGTTTTGAGCAGAAACATTTACATTGTCAGTGTAAAAACAATGACGGTCGAAAGGGAAACCATGGAAAAAATTTTGAAGACCACTCTTATCCATTTTTGAGTAGTGAAATATTTTACGGGGTTTGGGAGCTGTAGTTTTAAGTAAATCAGTTTTGATAACTGATGAGATTAAATAATGATCAGAATTTCCAATACTACCTTTCGCAACATCGACACTCGTAATATCTGGCATTGTGGTAAGATAGAGATCTAGTAGAAAACTATTTTCACCGCCATTACGGGGAGTGAAAGTCGGGCTTTTTACAATTTGGAATAGGCCCTGAGACGCGGCAAAAATTTCTGCCAGTTTTCCACTATTGTCAACATCGTCGGTCGATTTGGAGAATTCCAACCATGATTTGTTGTGGACGTTGAAGTCACCGGTAACGATAACTTCACAATTAGGGGACTTTGCTCTAATCTCGTCCATAATTTTTGTCAGTATATTAAAAAAGTTTGGGTTACGTTTGTTGGGGGACCGGTATAAAGCTATTGTAAAAAAAGTCATTTCTGGAAGACAAATCTTTAAAACCATTGTATTGAAGCCGTCACCGTGTAGTTCAAAATTTGGAAAGTGCGTGTACGCAACACTCTCATGAATGAATGCGCATACGCCCTGATGGAGTTTGAAAGCTGATTCGAGCCTATATTTGGAATTAAGCGATTCTATAAAGAGAAAATTTTCAGAAACTTGTGTTTCTGTAAGGAATAGAATGTTCGGTTTGTCGTGCTCAAGATGATGTTGCACGTGGTCATGGTTAGCGTTCAATCCGCAGATGTTTTGAACATGTATTTTAAAATTTTTTATTGATTCATATATGTTTTGTCCCTGCAAATTCCGTGGACATGCCGCTTTATGGGCGGGTGGATTGCGCAAATTTGCTTTACCACTTGCAGACTTATTTTTTTTCGGTTGTACTGCCATATATATATCAAAATGTTTATTTTATTTTTTTGTGTTTTATTTTAAAATGCATAACTAAGTAAAAAATCCTATCATACTACAAAATATGACATATGCCAATATTTCATGATAAGATGAAGAAATAATAACAAAATAATAAGTGAAAAACAAATTGTGAGAAATTTGCAGAAAAAATTTAAACTAACTTCTCATTCCTTTTTGTTTTTACAAAACGTTTTATTTTTATCGACATTTTATTGACGTAATATGATTATTAGTTCATTGGACGAAATAATATAAAATTGTTTTTATTCGTTGTAGTCCAAAATTTTTTTTATTTCTTATAAAACATTCATTTTTATTTTATTGTGACGACGCGTTTCTGCTTTACTCCAAAGCTATCTTCAGGGCCAACAAAATAAAATAAAAAATGAGAACACTGTTTCAAAAAAGAAAAACTGAGAAAAAATGAAAATTCACATATATTTTTTTAAAAAATTCTAAAAAAAAAAACAACATAAACAGACTGAATCTTCAACTTCTATCTTTTATATTATATAAAATTCAAGAATTTTATATGATATAAAAGATGAAGAAGATTGAAGATGAAAAGATTCAGTCTGTTTATGTTGTTTTTTTTAGAATTTTTTAAAAAAATATATGTGAATTTTCATTTTTTCTCAGTTTTTCTTTTTTGAAACAGTGTTCTCATTTTTTATTTTATTTTGTTGGACCTGAAGATAGCTTTGGAGTATAGCAGAAACGCGTCGTCACAATAAAATAAAAATGAATGTTTTATAAGAAATAAAAAAAATTTTGGACTACAACGAATAAAAACAATTTTATTTCATTGACGTTTTACTTTTATTGAATATTTTTTAATTTGTTTAGCTTATTTAACCACTAAAAACTAATATAGATTGGTTAAGAGTAAATTTATTAAACTACGAGTAATGATATAAAACAATGAATTGAAATTAAAACCTACATCCCATACAAGGTTGTACAACTGGTCCATTAATGGTCCATTACTGGCTGCCAGTAATGCAGCAATGGGCAAGTACTGGCAACCACGACTGGGCCATTAATATAATTTTACTGGATGATAACTTCGGACAATAAATGGTTGCCATTCTTGGGCCAAATACTGGCAACCATGACTGAGCCGTTAAAAAAAATATACATTATTATCATATGTAAATTTACATAAATTAACTTCAAACTAATTTAAAATAAAACAAAAATGACGGAAAAATTCAAAACTCCCCATACAACTGGTTCAGTTGAAGGAATGGCTGAGTAATGGCAAACTCCGCCCTGACTCCGCCAGTACTCCGCCATTAAAAAAAATATAAAATAATATTTTTTACACATAAATTTAAATAAATTATTTACAAAATAATTAAAATAAAATGGAAATGAAAACAAATTAAAACATATACCAACCTTTTCTATATAACCATAGTCTTTTAACCGACAAGGCGATAACTAAACTTTATGTGAAATTTTTCTAACTATGTATTTCTAAAAGGGATAATACTCTAGTGACATTTAAAAAAAATGACAGATCAGCAAATTCATGGCTACAGTACTGGCCCAATAACAATAGCCAAGTAATATTTACCATTCATGGGCCAGTGCTTGGCCATTCAAAGGTAACAATATACTGGCTATTTTTTGTAAACCATAGATCGGCCGATGATTGGTTCTAGTATTGGCCCAGTAACAATAGCCAAGTACTGTTAACCATTATGGACCAGTGCTTGGCCGTATGTCAATGTCTGGCAAAACCTACTTGGGATTACACTGAAAAAAACATATTCTATTTCCAATCGAAATGCAGTTGTCTCAACCTCGCCGCGGGGGCAAATATGGCGCACCGAACTCCGAAATTGATTCAACATCTATATAGCTACAGAACGATGTAGTTGGGACAACCTCACGGAGTGTTGATGTGAACTTAAAATATAGTTCAATTAATTTCAAATATTTTAATTTTGAAATGGAAAACTCATGATATAATAGTCCAGTAACTTTGTGGCCTGAGAGTATGGGGTATGCTGCGTCAAATCCGGTAGTTCTGATTTTTTGCAGACTAGTTTATGATGTTGGCCTAATTAATAATCCAAGTTTGTGACCTTGAGCGCCGAACGCACTTTCGTCAAAAATCGAAAAAACCGCGAAAAAATCGTTATTTTTTTAAATTTTGGCGATTATAACCCTAAAGGACTAATTTTTTCTTTAACCTTTTTTATGACGTTATGAAAGAAGACTAAATTTGCTGCAATATGATACTAGTCTGATACTGTCTCTGTAGACCCAATAGTTTCCGAGATTAAGCCTTTCAAAGTTTATAACTTTTTTCGAACTTCGCAATTGTTTGTAATATACCTTTGTAGAGTTTTCTACATCCCTGTCCGAATAATTGTATTAATAAAAATAAATATATGTGTGTGGTGGCCGATGAGAAAAGAAGATTATATAACTGCACCTGATCATTTTTGTGGTTGCAGTAGCAGATATTCCAGAAGGTGACGATCTCTCCGATGTCGAAATGGAGGATGACTTGTGGGCACAAGACGTGGACGATTCATCACCATCCCCTGATGGGGATATGCCATCCCAATACGTTGATCCAGATACGGACGCCTCAAGCGGAACCTTCTAAGAGGGCTAAATTAATTTATGTTTTTGATGTTGAATATTATTCAATTTCCTAACAAATGAACTTTCTAACTTTTGTTGTACTTATCTTTTTTACTTCATTATTCGTAGTTTAGTTTAAACATCATCGTTCACACTTCTCATTTTCTTTTTTAACATCCCATCATAAAAGTACAAGGCTTCGATAGTATATTCAGGGTCAAAATTCATTTGGAACGAAAGAATTGCAAAAAGTTGCGAAGTTCGAAAAAATGATAAACTTTGAAAGGCTTAATCTCGGAAACTATTGGGTCTACAGAGACAGTTCTCCTATCATATTGTAGCAAATTTTGCTTTAACTAAGGGTTACCTCCTAAGGGTTACAGAAAAACTTAAGCTAGAAACACAACACGGGCGAATCGTCCGACGACGACGTTAGTAACATTAGAATACACAGGATACATACATTTCAAACACAACTACAGCAATTAACGAAAAAGTTTTTTTCGTCGGAGAAAATTTAGATTCTATTTCCAATTTATCGTCGGCAATGATTATTGCCAGATATCAATTTTATTTTTATTTGGCTGCAAGGGTAGTTTTTAATGTTATTGTGACAGTGCCGCCAACTGAAAAATATGATTTTCTGATGTTTTTTGCGTTTCTGAGGTTGTAATCGTTTTGTTTTGAGTTGTCAACTGAGTTTTCAGTCTATGTTCAAAGTTCGGTTTTATTCATTTATATATTTTCATAATTTGTATTTTGTATTTTATTTATAAAATTAGTTATTTTTAAAATTGAAATTTGTGAAATTCATTTCAGTTATTTATTTTAAATACAAACCGGTATATATATATATATATATATATATATATATATATATATATATATATATATATATATACATATATGTATATATATATACATATATATATATATATATATATATATATATATATATATATATATATATATATATATATATATATATATATATATATATATATATATATATATATATATATATATATAAATATATATATATATATATATATATATATATATATATATATATATATATATATATATATATATATATATATATATACTGTTACAAAAGAAAAAGTGCGCCATATCCTCTCGGCCCTAGGGCGTCCTCAAACCTAAATCCGCTATTGACGCCAGCGTTGTCTAGGTCTTCCTCTCCGACGAACCCCAGCTGGTTGTTGTTGGGACGCTTTTTTATCATTCTTTCTAATTGAACCCTTTCTACATGACCAAACTATCTATAATCCGGCTGGATTTAATGAATCCGATTACATCGCAGCCTCCAAGAAGCTGTCTGATTACATGATTCATTCGGATTCTATACTGATTTTCAGCAACTTTACATGGACCATAAATTGTTCGTATGACCTTCCTCTCGATAGTTGATAAAATTCTACAATCGGAGGAAGTCAGTGCCCACCTTTCACTGCCAAATGTAAGTACAGGTCGGATTAATGCTTTGTAAAGTGTGAGTTTGCACGACCACGAAAGATGTTTTGATCGCAGAAGTTTTGAGTATGCGTAGAAAACTAGTTTTGAGTATGCATAGAAAACTCCGTATGCGACAGAGACACAGGCTTTGATATCTGCTTGCATGTCACTTGACGATGTTATTACAGACCCGAAGTATTTGAAGTTTTCCACGCGTCCCACTTCATAGTCGCCAGTATCCAGATTTCCGGGAGGTATGTTCTTAGATGTTGTTAAAACTTTAGTTTTGCATAATGATGCAACGTTGACGCATAATCGTTGACGCATAACGTTGATGCATAATCCAAGTCGTTTAGCATTTCTTTCAAGCTGAGAGAGACTAACCTTAATATCGCTTGTTCTACGTCCGAGAAGCACAATATCATCTGCGTAGCCAAGAACTTGACTAGATTTGTTATATATTCAGCTTTGTGTCTCAATTCGGCTCAAGCACCAAATTAAATAGTACGGGCGCGAGTGCATCACTTTATCGAACACCTGATGTTATATCGAAAGGATCAGCAACTGATCCTTCGATTACTATTCTACAATTTGATCCCGATGTTGTGAGTTTGCACAGAGAAACAAGTTTCTCTGGGATACCAAGGCATATGAGTGCGGACCAAAGGTTGTCACGGATGATGCTATCATATTCTTGCTTGAAATCAACGTAGAGCTGGTGAATGCTGTGGTGGTATGATTGAATAAAAATCCGACTCGGAAATATTATAACTATTCGGAAATTTAAAATGGCATATGATTGAAAGTATTTTTCGAACATTTCTGTCGGAAAAATTTTAGAATCCATTTTGCTTGTCGGAAATTTATATTTGACGTTTTGTTGTAAATTATATTAAGTTATACGTTATGATTTTTTATATATCATTTTTACATTTGTTTAATAAACATTTTACAACGGAAAAGCTACCCATAATCATAAAAAAAACTAAGCTCGAAATTTAAACTATAAGTATACATATTCTATCAATATCAACACAAAACAAATGATAAATACGATTATAAAAAGGTTTTGACATTTTTAAATTCTGTACTAAATGGGTGCATTTCTACGAGAATCGAAAATATTACGAAACATTTCAATCATACGTCGGAAAAAATTTGTCGTAGTATTTTCGATTCGTATAAAAATTTCCGATCAAATTCAATCATACCATACCAGATGTTGTACTCCCAACATTTTTCCAGAATTATCCTTAATGTAAAACATTGATCTGCGGTTGAGCGGTTGGGACGCAAACCACACTGATAGTCACCGATGATAGATTCGGCAAACGGGATGAATCGAGCAAGTACGACATTAGCTAGTATTTTATATTCAGTGTTCAACAGTGCGATGCCACAAGTGAAGACTAGTCATCTTCGTCTCACCGATACAAGTTTGTTATTCAATACTAGAATGTCTAGAGTATAACAAAACAGTGATCACCAGAGAAATTAATTGACTAAACCTGAATCTATTAAATTTATGATTATGTAAATTTTTTGTTTTTACACTTCGCTAGAGTTGTAACCTAATTTTTGGTTTATATTCATTAGCGTTGACATTTTTTGGTAGAGTTTATCTAGTCGGCTAGCCCTGATGAGAATGATAAACTTTTTTAAAGTTTAAAATTTTCTCATTGGTTCGAAACTAGATCGCTCTAAAATTGTATGGATTGTAAAAAGTTTCATAATTTGCACCATAATTTTTTAGATTCAGTTCTTATACTTAGATTTGTTAATTGAGAGTATCCTAAAGTTTTTTTTAAAAATTACAACCAAAATAAAATTTAGTGAATTCAAATTTCACCCTTAAGATATCACCTTGGCTAGTGATATCTCACTGCTATTGCCATTGGTATTAAACATGTTTGAATATTTTTAATCATAAAAAAATCTATAAATGGGTATAAATTTTCTCTTCAGAAGTTGATAGCTGCATGTATTGTTTGTAAGACATGTGAAAAAAATATTAAAAGGTAAGGGCAGGGCTAGGGCTCGTAAAATACTCGAACATTAAGTACCCGGGTATCGAGTAGTTATTTTACTCAAATACCCGGGTTACACGGGTAACCCGGGTAGTTGGATAATTAAAACAAAACAAATTTTTAATAGTTCATTTGTACATATTTAATTCAATTAATATTGATATTTATTTAATTCAATTAATTTAATTCTTAAAAATATGTTAAACGTTAAATGAAATCAAATTTTATAATAATATAATATTCACTATAACTTTTTGTTTATAAAATAGTATTTTAAAAATATTAAGCCGTTGAGTGTGGAAGGAGCTAACGAACTGCGAATTTTGGTTATTATATTGCCGGCTACTGAAAACGCCCGTTCGCATGCCGTTGATGTAGGATTTATAGTAAGCAGTGAAGCGTACAGATTATCTAACATGTGGTTTCGCTTACCTCCATTTGTCTGCATAAATGGAAGGGATCGCTCAACATTTAAATTTTCACTTTTTTCTTTGGTTTTAGTTATATATAATGCAAGACAATGCTGTAACTCATTATATACTGATGTTGGTTCCCGCTCTCAATCAGAAGAGCTTGAGCTTTGATCTGCAACTCTGATGTTGTTTTCATTCGAGTATAGACGTAATAATAATTGATGAGCAAGCTGCTTTGTAGAAATTTTTGTTGCGAAGCTTAAAAACTCATTGCCTTTTGAAAATATACAATGATGCAAATATAACAATAATGTTATTATATCCTTTTGTCGACGTTCATTAACTTCGTTTTTCAAATAGTTCACGAGAAAGAGGTGTACTAATCTCGTTTATTTTTTTTAGTACGTAGAAGTACCTTCAGCTGTTATTAGGGTGGCGTTTTTTGTATTCAGTTCTTGTACTGCTAACATAAGTGGTTCGAGAATAAAAGAGATTTCTTTTAATATTTCTAAATCGCATTCCTTCATTTTGTCAGCGCCTAGCTCATCGAGTGTAGAATTAATGCAATTTTTTAATTTAAGAAATCGATTTATTGCTGCAATAAGTATGTTCCACCGTGTTTACAATCTAAAATTAGTTTCAAGTTTTGACCTTCTTGAACTTCTACGTGCTCTAATTATAAAAATAAAAGAAACTAAACCATCGGAAAATGACTGTAGTCGTTTGTGTGGGAGTACTCAGGAATCTCTCAAGGATCTACATTTTAAGGTGATAGAAGTATTTCTAAAAAATCTAGATTCATTCATTTTATAAATCTTCTTTGGTAAAACGCTTTGTGACTTACAAGCTTCGTAACTATTTGACGGCCTTAGCTGATTTACGAACTTATCTAAAATACAACAATGCAACATATATTTTCTGAAATTATTTTTTGAATAAATCAGCAAAAGTGACAGTGAGCTTCATAAGAATTTTGTTTTTGTTATACCCGGGTACTCGAAGCTATTACCCGGATATTCGAGTAGTAAAATTTTTGGTTAAATACCCGGGTACCCGGTTATCTCATACCCGAGTATACGAGCCCTAGGCAGGGCGATGATACATGTAAAAGAAATATCTTTCAGACCTAAAAAATTTCGCATTTAATTGGTTGAGGGGCGATAGCATTTTTTAAATTTCAAAAAAATATTTTTGACTGAAAGACAGAAAAAATATCTGTAAGATATAAAAACATAACCTAGAAAAATATTTTTTGCTTGACAGTTAAAACTGATTAACTGAAAAATTGATTTTAAAAGTAAGTTTTACCAATAATCAATTACAATTAACTTAATTTCATTATTTAATTACAATTTGTTTACTTATTCATATGGAAAAAGATTCAATTTTGGATTTTGTGATAATTTTTGAAATATTTTTAGAATTTTGAAAAAAGTTTGTATTTTAGATTTTGTTATGATTTTTGCAATATTTATTGTAAGAATATTGGAAAAAGTTTCAATTTTTGATTTTGTTATAATTTTTGCAATATTTTTAGAATTTTGAAATAAGTTTCGATTTTGTTATAATTTTTAGAATATTTTTAGAATTTTGAAAAAAAGTTTAAATTTTTGTTTTTATTATAGTTTTTAGAATATTTTTGGAATTTTGAAAGAAATATGAAATTTTGATTTTGAAATATTTTCTCGAAAGTCTATTTTCTTGAAAATCTGTCTTAAAAATCAAAAATCTAAATCTGAAGGTTTTTGAGTAGTTTGGTAATCATGTATCATCTTTTTACTTAATTATGTTTATTTATGATCTGTTATAATTTTCCGGCAACGTATTGATGTTTCGTGTTTGTTTTGTTATACATTTCTAAGCAGACATAAAAAAATACATGTACTTTAACAAAGAATTTTATGTTTGATATACATCGCTGCCCAAAACTAAAAACAATGTCCTCATAAAAGTTTTTTGCCGAAAACTATATTAAAATCCTTCACCCAGACCGAAGTTTTGATATCACAGAGCTTCAGATTTCAGCCCCTTCATATTTTTAAACTAAAATCATTAAAATTATTCTGGGTTTCCCAATTCCCATCTATCAGCATTCCAAGCAACTATTATATACATTTTTATATTTAATAATTAAAATATATCATGACTGTACAAGCCAAGTAGAAAATATGAATATAACCCAATTGACATAATAATTATTATACTTTTTTATTATTATTATTTATACATTATTTATTTTATTTCAAATTATCAAATTAAAGCGCTAAATAAAAATCTATAAATAAAACAACAAAAAATTATCAAATTAATTAAAAGTTATTGCGTTTTCTTTATTAAAAAGTATAAAGAAAAACACACAAATCAAATATGACAAAAACAATTTTTTTTATTTTGCTTAAAAATACAACAAAATCTTTATATGTAGTAGTATTTTTTTACCAGCGAATACGAAAATTAATCGTTGCGCGCATATTCAGTGTCTCAGATTAAAATATTTAAAAAAAAGTGTTGAGGTCCGTCCCATTGAAATGGAGAAAAAAACGCATAAAATTACAATTGAAATTCAACCAATTGTAATAGAAAACCAAAAACTAGTAAAAATATTAATGATTTTTTTTTTTTAAACAAAAAGTGCTGTGTAATAGAGTTTAGAATATGTGTCACAACAACACACACACACCTTTTAAGACCTAGGTCCCACAACAACTGGCGTTCCAAGGTGTTGATGAACGCATTTTTTAAACCTTTGCGGGTTGAAGCCACCTGAGACTAAGGGTTCCGGCAAACTATTCCATTTGTATGCAGTTCGGACAAAGAAGTCTTTCTGCGATCTGCCAGTATGAGAGCGCGGGATCTCGACCGTTTCACTGGTTGCGGTAGCCGAGTGCCGAGTGGAACAGTGGTAAGAATAAGTTTGAGGCATGATGCCGCTGATTTCATCTGAGCACTGTTGATGACGATATTTGTAAAAAACAACGAGGTCATTAACAGTGCGACGATGTTGTAGGGAATCAAGCTTTGATGTCAAAGCTCGATCACCCACAATTCGTATAGCCCACTTTTGAACAGAGTCCAAGAGGGCCAAGATGGAAACAGAAGCAGCACACCAAACCTGACAACAGTACTCCATACAGGGACGAATATAGGACTTATAAACATGGAGCAATTGGTATGGAGTGAAAATTTTTTTATGGAGCGAAAATTATTCTCAAACATAATTTGAGATATCAGATTTTGGTCCCTTTTTGGGGACGGGCTGAACATTTGCCAACTTCCAGCACGAAGGAAATATACCGGATTTGTAGGATTGGTAGAATATTTTAGTCAAAGTTGGTGCAAGTTCTTTGGAAAAGGTTTTTAAAATAATGGGTGGAATATTGTCCATTCCTGAGGCTTTGTTGATGTTTAACCCCTTTAAAAGTTTAGCGACTATTTTGGGTTTGAAGTGAAGTTCATTCATATTAGCTCCTGAAGACCGGATTTGGGGTATTTCTTTAGGAGTTTCCAAAACAGTGGAGTTCAGAGCAAAGCATTCAGCGAACAAGTTAGCTTTTCTTGCGGGATCATTGACGATTAAATCACCATCAATAATAAGGGGAATAGAAAATTTTGTACCAAAATTTAAAGAATTAATGGCACTATAGAAACTCCTGTCAGAAATAGACATAGACGTAAGTTTTGAGGCTTTCGCTCTGTCAATTTCAGACTTTTCGTTTGAGATAATCTGGTTAGATATTTTGTTGACCTTTAGATATTGGGATCGCTTAGTGGGAGTTTTGTTATGAATCCAAATATTAAATGATCTACGTTTGTTTCTAAGTGCCGTTTTGGCAGCTTTCGAATACAAGTATTTTTGTTTCGGTTTTACTATGGAGAAAGGGACAAATTTATTGATAGCAAATTGGGTGGTTTCTGTAAAGTTTTGAGCAGAAACATTTACATTGTCAGTGTAAAAACAATGACGGTCGAAAGGGAAACCATGGAAAAAAATTTGAAGACCACTCTTATCCATTTTTGAGTAGTGAAATATTTGGCGGGGTTTGGGAGCTGTAGTTTTAAGTAAATCAGTTTTGATAACTGATGAAATTAAATAATGATCAGAATTTCCAATACTACCTTTCGCGACATCGACACTCGTAATATCTGGCATTGTGGTAAGAGAGAGATCTAAAAGAAAACTATTATCATCGCCATTACGGGGAGTGAAAGTCGGGTTTTTAACAATTTGTAATAGGCCCTGAGACGCGGCAAAAATTTCTGCCAGTTTTCCACTATTGTCAACATCATCGGTCGATTTGGAGAATTCCAACCATGATTTGTTGTGAATATAAATAAAAAGGTTTTATTTTTTTATGTTTTATTTTAAAATGCATAACTAAGTAAAAAATCCTATCATACAACAAAATATGACATATGCCAATATTTCATGATAAGATGAAGAAATAATAACAAAATAATAAGTGAAAAACAAATTGTAAGAAATTTGCAGAAAACAAAACAAAACTAATTGTCAATAATCCAGCTGATGCAACGCACCCCAGACGCACCGCCCACCACCTCAATCGAGGCACAAAGCCCACACATAATTACGTGTTGGTCTGAGTCCTCGGAAGAGCCAATAAGCGGTACCACTACGGAACGCTGCCCAGCTAAGACTGGAAGTGCTGCCGTTGACTAGTTAAAGTTCGTCCGCCAGCACTCTAAGATATCATCTTGGCTAATGATATCTCCTGCCATTGCCAGTGGTATGTGATATCTCACGCTAACTCATATGTCAATGGCACGGACTGGAGTACGCAGGGTAGTCAGACCCGTAGATCAACATTGAACATAATCGATCAAAATCGATCCCTCCTGCGGGAATTTGTAGGTATTAATTTTGTTGGTAGAATTTTGTAGGTAGTATAACAAAACTTTGATAATTAAAAATAATTTTAATAAAAATAACGACACTATAACAAATGTCACAACAAACAAAATGGTACGAACTAGGAGTAGAAATTTAACTAATGTAATTGTTTTTAAAACAAATTTACCCCAAAAATATATAATACATCTCTCTTTTACTTTTTATCTCATCTTTTATCCCTTGCTGCGTGCTATCTCAAATATTCATTGGTAAAAAAAATTCTACTGTACTTGCTTTTTAGATGTTACTGCGTTGAGTGGAGGTAGATTTTAATATAAAGGCTGGCTGCTAGTTGCGTTGAATTCTCCAGGAGATGAATAAGATGATACGAGATGTTGGAGATGTTGTATCCAATATAATGAGTTACTTTGAATGTGTTGATTAAGCTGAATCTTCATTATGATTTAACAATTATAATGTTCACGTAAAGTAAACACAAAAGGCAGCAGATAAAATGTTGTTGTAACAACCATATCATGAATTAAATTTATTTCCAAACTTCTTCAGGTACACTAGCTTCCACATTCACTAATGGTCTTGAACCATTATTAAGTAGCACAAATATAAATTAAATTCTCTCAAAACACAATAACATTTTAGAGTTTAATTGTATTTATAAATTATACAAGTTACATGAAATTTGTCTTATTGTATTAATCAAATTGGCGGGTGATTCAATATAATTTATTAGAGAATTACATTTTTAATTTAACACGAAAAATAAGAACTTAAACAATTTTGAAAAAACAAAATCTGAATAATAAAAAAAAATATTTTTTGTTTTTTTAATAAATGTTAACGAAATCATCGCCTGCTAAATTTTAAAGTTTTTTGAGAAATGATTTTAGTTTTGATGTTCGCCACAACTTTACCACACTTACACACTGTTATTAACGGAGAAATACATCAAATTTATAAACCGAAAAAAAAAAAATCAAATTCAATAAAAAAGAAAACAAAAACAAATTATAAATCAAGAAAATGAGAATTAGAAAATAACAAATGATTACAATTTATCTTACTCTCTTTTAATATTTATTATACATTTAATATTTATTTAGCGTAACGATCATGCGAATACATAAAATTTTCCCCATACAAAATCGTCCAACGTGCCTGAAGAAGTTTTCACTTAAAAAATCCTGGACTGCGTTCAAATACTTAATAAGACATCTGGCGTGCATGCCAAACCCGATAAAGCCTTTTCCATTTCTAAAAAAAAGATACAAATCTTAATTTCATTCAAAAACTGCAGAGGAACCAATAGAAAACCCTATAATTTTCTATAATTTGTTTTCACAAGATCAAAAGCACTCTTAAAGAACTACTCTTCTATTCAGTGAATTGATGTACAACAGAAAATGTATAAAGAATCTAAAGGTTCAAATTAAATCATATTAATTTAGTTTGAATTTTTGGTATTTCAAGAATTAAATATAGTGATCATTGCATCAAAAGCTACTTACGAAGCGATTGGTATCAAATTTTCACAGGGTCTATGCCTTACTTTACATGTGCTGGCTTAATACTTTAAACTTATCGATTTGCTTAAATTTACCGATTTTTTTAACCGATAATTAAATAAAAAATCAACAATTTTTATATAAAATATGAACATTTTATTAAAACATTAAAACTTACAACAAATTTTTTTATTCATATTCAAAACGATTTCGCTTTAATTTGATAAGCTCCACAACATAAGTTTTTGTTATTTTTACATCAAAACATTGATTAAATTACAAAAAATTGATATAAATAAATATCTAAATACGACAAGAATTTTAGTCATTCTCATAGTTAATAGATGGTGCTAATATGCAATTGAAACTGCAAATTTGAATAAAACAAACCTACTTACTAACAGGCTGATTCTAAGTTAAGAGGTCTTAGCTATGATTATGTTTGTTATGACAATTTTTTTAACAGGAATATCTTAATTGCGATTCTGTGAACGTTATCATAAAAAACCTCATAATAATTCTACAAAATATTTTGGAGATCTTTCAAATGGCTGTTTTTAGCAAAAATTATTATAAACAAAACTATTATAAAATGTCATATTTTCTTTTTAAATAGTTTAAATACATATTAAATACCATATAAATTATTATTAAGAATTATGCCAATATTATATAGTAGTTTTTGGTAAAAATCAAGTTTATGTTTGGAAAATGTTTGAAGATATTAGTAATTTTGGCAAGATTACTTTATCTTAGGCGCGAGTGGATTTTTTTTTTATTTTTATCGTAAATTAAGAAAATTTAGTAAAAGGGACAGTTTTGATCGTTTATCTTATCTTCCATAGGAAATAAAGCAAAAATAAGTAAAAAATAAAAATTTTTTGTCAAAACCAGTGCAATTTTGTATGGATTTTGCTTTTTTCAAAGGCCTGTATCTTGGACCCCGGGGCTCCGATACAACTCGTTTTGGTTTTATTCGCTTCAGTGAGTGATTCTCTATCAAATAAAAAAATTCTTGGCGCCTTAAGCTCAGAATCCTGCTCGAGCGAAGCTAAAAATTCCATATAAATTTGACGTGAAATTTAGCTCTTAATAAATAAAATAAAAAATTTTGCTAATGAGTTCGCTGATCAGTATGCTGCTCGACGCGGAAATAATTTCAAAATGATAGTTTGCGCATTGTAATATAGATGGCTCTACTACAATGTCTACACAGTTTTCGCAGCAAATTAAATGCACAAGACATTAAATTGAACGCTAAATTTTGACATTTTTATTGTATTTTGTAATTGTGCGTTTAAACTTTAAAGTAATTGTGTGTTTAAAGTAAATGTGCGTTTGGAAAAAAAAATTATCCATTTTAGTTTTCATAATGTATTTTGAAGCCGAATATTAAGATGATTCGTATTTTGAAAACGTTTTCGAGAGTGCCAATAACGAAATAAATAATGATGCTCTTGAGGTTGAGCGTGTAGATCAAATTAAAAGGAAAAAAAAAAAATGGGTTAATAGCTAAAATGTCAGACAACTGTCAAAATTTATCTCTACACAAATGTCTACATACATTTTTTAGCTTCAGTTTTATCTGTATTTTTGTGGAGACCTTGTTAAAATTTAGCTTCGCTCGAGTAAAATACTGAGCATAACTAAAAGTAATATCCCGTAATTTTTGTTTATGAAAATATTCAACAGCCATTTTAATGAATATCAATCTTACAATGTATTTTATTTTATAATAATTTATATACAATTAATTTTAAATTATATCATATATTGGTTATTATTATTCATTTTACAATAAATTTGTGAAAAAGAATGATTGTTTTTACTTAAAGTTTACATAAAATTAGCACAGATAAAACAACATGAAACGTGAAACTTTGATATTAAAAAGATGAAATCTTCAAACGCCATTTTATTTAAAATCACTATCAAGATATATTTTGTTTTATAATTTTGATACAAACTAAAATAAAATGTAGATAATTATCATAAATTTGATAAGAATTACATAAATAGTTCATAATTATTATTTTATCCTTTATTAATATAATTTTTCATACAAGAATATCAATAAAAAAAATATGGAACGTTAAGTTGTGATGTTTAAAGGAGCCTGTAAACGAGCAACTTTTTACGGCAATGTGTGGCCGGGCAATATTGCCGGGCAATATTGCCCAAATTCAAAAACATTCCCGGCAATTTTTTCGTATTGCCCGGCAATATATTTGTATAGCTCGGCAATATTGCCGGTATTGCAACTAATGGCTGTTGATTTTTTTCATCGATCGAAAATATTAAACATTGCCCGGCAACTATTTCGATTTTTGTTGTTGTTTTTTTATTGAAATTGAATTAAGTTCGTTTTGAAGATTTGTAAATAGGTGTCATTAAAAATTTGGTTTAATTAAATGGCAGGTAAAATAAAATATTTGCATTTGGGTATTGTTTTTGGTGTTTTAGAATAAGAAAAAAAAGGATTTTATTTCTTTTCAGATATTATGGTTAATTAATAATTGATGGAAGGTGGGTAAAGAATAATTTTTTGTTGTTGTAATGATTGTAATTCTGTTTTGAGAATGATTGAAATTATTTTTGTTTATAAATCGTTTAGTGTTTTGGTATTTTGAATGGAGAATAAATTTGATGGTTTTTTAATAAATTTGTAAGCCTTCTACGATTAGCTGAAAATCATTTCAGTTTGATCACTGGATTGTTAATGTATAAAAACTCTAAAGTTTTAATTTGGAGATGTTTTTTGTGACAATTAAGCTTAAGTACATATTGGAAATCACTTGAATTTCGCAATTCGAAATCATTTTTCATTTTTCCCGTGGAAAAACTTCTGTAGAAAAATGCGTGCTTCGTGCCGAAATTCGATCTCACACTCATCAGAGACACCTGTTCAAAGCCTGTGTGTCTTATACACTTAGCCACAGCGGCGATGACGAACCATATTTTAATTTTCATCTTTAGATGATTTCTAAAGATGATTTCTAATCCACAAGAGGATTTGCAACTCCAAGATTAACTCAAAAAAATTCCTTGAGTTGGTAACGTTAGAATGACCGTCTTGAGAATGACAAACTAAAGGACTTTTGATGATGAAGGACTACGCTTTCAAAAACAATCTAGAGCTTCTCAAGTGCGTTAACTTAAAAATTCGAGTCATTTTAGGTCAGGGCAAGAGAAAAGTAGGTGGGTTCGAGAGTTTCTTATATTAAGTGGTTTTTCTTATGAAAATTTTAGAATTTTCATGATTTATAGACTATAAAGGTTTAAAATGAATAAAATCTCTGTTCTTCGAGATTTATATCATTGCCTAGCAGTTAACCTCGCCGCCTATTATTTAGGTTTGTTTAACAAATAACATGGGGGAGGGGGCATTGAATGATCCAGCTCCGTTTAGAGCCAAATTAATTGTACTACTTTAGAGGAGCCAATAACATTGACATGGTCTAAAATTGTGGGTAAGGATATTACCTCGCAAGAAACGAAGTGATTGACTTTACAAGGAAGCAGAGGCTCCCTCATATTGGCTCCATCGCTCTGACGGGGAGCGGCATTGTACTTGCAGATCAAGCAAAATACTTATAGGTATAGAAACTCAGTTGGAAACCAAATATCAGAGAAAGAGCAAAAACGCTACGGTAGCAATATATACTCATGTATAGAAATCATGGGGAAAAAAGGATCTTGCACTGCACCTTTCCCAATGACTTTACATCTCTGTACGGTGTGATCATTTGGTGAACTGCACTGTCCAGTGCTACAACGCCAATTCAAACGAAGAAGTTTATTCTACATTTTCTACCCCTTAGTCTTTCCATTTCTTGAGATAACACTCGTACTATACCATCATTGCTAGCTTAGTGTCAAATTTGAATTCCAAATTCGGTAAGCCAGAACTGGGGCAGAGCTCAATCTTTTTTGAAGTTCCACTAACGCATCTTCTTACTTTTTCGTTCATTCAAATGCTTTATCCGTCATTGTTAGCTTATGGAGCTCTTTGCAATATTTGCATATGCTGATACATAACATTGGTAGGAAATGAAGAATCCTAGATAACTGCAATCCTGGACCACTATTCATGTAAATTCTTGGGTCTTGGCCATTCTGGTACTGCTGTGATCTTTTTCGGATCTATGTGTTCACCATTTGTTGTCACTCTACGCCCCAAGTATAATACTTTCTCTCCAAACAGTGTACATTTCTTTGGACTTAATATGAGTCCTGTCCTTACATTCCTTTGGACTTAATTTAAGTCCATGACCCTTACAATTATGTTGTCAAATTACCCAAGACACGTTCCATTAAACTTTCAAATGCTGCTGGGACTCAGTACGAATCGAATTATAAAACATTAAATTCCCATAACCCATCTACCCATACTACACGCTGTCAATTATCGCTCCCCTCCCTGCACTTCTACCTGCGACTAACCACTTTGCAGATCTACTGTTGACAACATTTGGACCTGCAAATGTTTCCAGGGAATCATCAATTCGAGGTAATGGGTAATTAATTTTTTGTTGCTGCATTCAATTTTCTGTAGTCAATGTAGAAATTGCAGAAATTTTGTGTAGCGAAAATCCGAAATTCTACGCCCACGCCATGCTACCTGAGTAGCGCTAACAGAATCAGGTTGGTGTAGTTGAAAGGGGCAGAGTAAATATTGCTTATACTCAATAATTCTGCACCATGGCGAGTCATTGGCGCCATAAAACCAATGCAACTCAAGCGTCTGTTCTCCATGTTAGAGGCGGCTTGGAGCGGGCGTATGTTTTGGATTAAGCGATTCGCTATATAAACGCGTAACAAGCGTCTGTTCTGCATGTTAGGGGTGGTTTGGAGCGGGCGTCTGTTTTTGATCAAGCGGCTCGCTATATAAAAGTGTAAAAAGGTTGTTTCTGGTGACCTTAAGATGCAGAACGAACCCATTCATGAAAATTTGGGTTGGGCGAAGGACTAACACCTCATTTCCGTAAAAAATTATTTATCATGAATGTACACTGTACACGACCTCGGATTATCTCCGACTCATTTAAAGAACGACCTCGGAAACTGTACCCGGACTACGATTTAAAAATGGGAACCTGGAACGTGCTAGGCCTTAGAAGACCAGGATATCTACTAAAACTTACAAACAAAATCGATAGCTACACACTAGATATAGTGGCATTACAAGAACTAAGGTGGCCAGGGAGTGGAATCTACGAAACATCCAGGGGATACACTCTCTACTATTGCGGTCATCAAAACGGAGGAGAATTTGGAGTTGGCTTTCTCATACATCGTCACGTGAATCAACATGTTATCGACTTTTGCCCAATTAATATGCACAATGAGAATCCGCACGCAAAAATTATATGTAACGATCATCAATGTGCACCTACTGAAGACAAAGCAGATGACGTTAAAGACCTGTTCTTTCTAGAACTCGAAGAAGTCATCAATAACATCCCACGGCACGACATAAAAATCGTGGTAGGTGACTTCAATGCTCAAATTGGTAGAAGTTCAGAACTTAAAACACCTATCGGCCCTAACAGCCTGTATCATACTAGTAACAATAACGGCTTTCGCGCAGCTGAGCTGAGTATGATGTATGATCTAGTAATATCCAGCACTTTCTTCCCTCATGAGAGAATTCACAAGGCAAAGTGGAAATCAAATGACGGAAGAAGTCTACAAGTGTAACTGTCGTTCGATCATATAGAGGTGCTGACATGGACACCGATCATATGCTTGTCATCTTTAAGTACAAGTGCAAGTTGCTATCTACATTTAATAGACAAGCAAAAAAGACCGTGCGCTGGAATGTCGAAGCATTTAAACACCTGGAAACACTGAATAGATATCAGGAAATTGTAACGCAAAGCATAAAAGAGCATGACATCCCGCTTGAGATGCCATTAAACATACAAGAAGAATGGCAAACGCTCCAATCAGCCATTATATCCGCAGCACAAACTACAATCGGAAAACGGCCACCGAAATCACGCAACGAATGGTTTGATGACGAGTGCCGCGAAAGCGTTGAGCAAAACAAAAACTGCGAGAAAATGGTTAACAAGGAACACCCGAAGCACCAAAACTGATCATATATGCACCAGAAAAGCTTCAGCAAAACCCCTACGGAAAAAGAAACGCGAGCACATGAAGAGCTGCATCGAAAACATCAACCAACATACGGTCAATGAAAATTCGAAAGAATGCTTTGCCAGTTCGTGAAATCTGACAAAAGATTTTAACCCAAGATCTACAGCCATCAAAAATGGAAACAACGAGCTTACAAAAAGTGAACATGATGTGCTGGCAGTGTGGCGATCCCACTTTCAAGACCTACTGAATAGGGCGAATGAATTTCATCCTATTCGAGCAATTGCTCCGGCAAGTGAGGAGATTTTTGCCCCTTACCCGACAATAGAAGAAGTGGAAGCTGCCATCAAAAAATTAAAAAATGGTAAACCACCAGGTATCGATGGATTCCCTGCAGAACTATTTAAAAATGGAGGATGGAGCAGCTCTGGTCTCACGTATATATGATCTAATTCTCGCAATCTGGGACCAAGGAAATCTACCTGCTGGATGGAAAACAGCTCTCATTATTCCGCTACATAAAAAAGGTGACAGCCTAAAGTCTGCGAATTATCGTGGCATCGCACTGTTGAGCACTGCATATAAAATACTAGATAATGTCGTACTTGTTCGGCTCCTCCCCTTTACCGAATCTTTTAACGGCGACTATCAGTGTGGTTTTTGCCCCAACCGTTCAACCACAGATCAATGTTTTACCTTAAGGATGATTCTGGAAAAATGTTGGGAGTACAACATCAGCATTCACCAGCTCTACGTTGATTTCAAGCAAGCAGCTGATAGCATCATCCGCGACAACCTCTGGTCCGCACTCATATGCCTTGGTATTCCAGCGAAACTTGTTTCTCTGTGCAAACTCACAACATCGGGATCAAACTGTAGAATAGTAATCGAAGGGTCAGTTTCTGACTCTTTTGATATAACATCAGGTGTTCGACAAGGTGATGCACTCGCGCCCGTACTATATAATTTGGCGCTGGAGCACGCGATAAGAAAAAGCCGAATCGAGACACAAAACTGCATATTTAGCAAATCTATTCAAATTCTTGGCTATGCAGATGATATTGCACTTCTCGGACGTAGACCAAGCGATGCTAAGGATAGTCTCTCTTAGCTTGAAAGAAATGCTAAATGACTTCAACACCGGCAAGATTAAACTTTTAACAACATCGACGAACATACCTCCCGGCAATCTGAATACTGGCGACTATGAAGTAAAACTTGTAGAAAACTTTAAATACCTCGGGTCTGTAATAACACGGTCAAATGACATGCAGGCAGATATCAAAGCCCGTGTCTCTGCCGCATACAGAGCTTTTTACGCATGCTTAAAACTTTTGCGATCAAAACATCTTTCACAGTCGTGCAAACTAACACTTTACAAAGCATTAATCTGACCTGCGCTTACCTTTGGAAGTGAAAGCTGGACACTGACTTCCTCAGATTGTAGAATTCGAGAGGATACGAACAATTTATGGTCCATGTAAAGTTGCTGAAAATCAGTATAGAATCCGAATGAATCATGAAAGCTCTATGAACTATCCGATTTTAATATAAGGTGTTGTGTTATATAGGAATAACAATATGTGTCAGAACAACACATACGTTGATGCCATTAAAGACCTAGGTCGCACAACAACATGCGTTCGGAGGTTTTAATAAACCCCTTTTTTATTTTTGTGTGGATTGAACGTCCTCGAAACTATCGATTCGGGTAAAGCATTCCATTTGTACGATGAACGAAGAAAGAAGTGCCTTTGCATTTTGATACTACAACGGTGAGTGATCTCTACAGTTTGACTGTTTGTACAAACCGATTGACGAGTGAAACGGCGAAGGTAACAAAATAATGGTCAGATAATGCAGTTACGTTGACCTCACTCATAAAACGACAAGAAAATTTTTGGGAATTCCCGTGATGACGCATATTAATTACAAAAAGTAAATTTTTATATGAAATCTACCTCAAAAACAAAACCCAATGAAGATCATTGACCATTTTTCCAAACATCTGTTTAAATGAAGAAAATGAATAAAAAAAAAATAAAATAAAATAAATAAATAGACACAACAATAAATCAACCAATACCATCAATTGTCACTTTGAAACAATAAAAATGTAAAAGGATTTAATTTAGGCGCCAAAATTATTATTTTGCTAAAAATATTTTTAGTCGGTTAATCTTCTTTTAATTTTTTTTCTAGTTTTTGCATCCTTTATAAAAAATGAAAACAATAGTAAAAGAGTAAGTACATGTATGTATGTAATTAGAAAATCGAAAATACATATACAAAATTTGAAGCTGGTAAATTTCTGAAGTGAAGATTATTATAGTCGGCAATAAATGTCAACCGAGATATATTTTTTCAATAAAAGAGATTAATGATTCGAGATAATGAAGATTTCCACATTTGGAAATGCCGTCAATTGTTTCACCAATACATGTAAGATATGTAATGTATGCAAAAACATTCGAAACAGAACCTTTGATATTCATCCGTTTAAATCAAACCAAGCTTTTCTCTGGAGTACCAGTTCATTAGCGAGAGTCAATTTAATATGATGGATATTCACAACTAACGCACATACACAAAATTATTTCAAATGCGGCAAATATCCGATTCCAGATTCGATAAAGATTTGTAGGAAGTTGTGACGAAAAATTTGTAGCATGAGCTTTCTAGAACACTGAATCCTAATTCAGAATGCATGAGAGGCCACTAATACTCAAAGTGATATCATAAAGAATTTAGTCAGTTACAGGAAGTTCAGTTACAGGAAATGATGAATATCCTTTATATAAAAGAAGTTCGGCAGCAGATGGCGTAAAGTTAACAACATATAGATATGCGAAACGGGAACATGGAAATAGTTCCATACACATGGATGGTTGTTCCATATCAATCCTTTGCTATCAAGAACATACAGAGCGCACATAAACATGGAATACGGTATCTCCGTGAAATCAGCCAAATACGTTAGTTAGTAAATACGTTAATAAAGGCAGCAACATTTCAGTTTTTAGCGTGCTACAATAAAGCAGCAAGATCACTGAAGTAGTGGTATGAGTACTTTATTATCCTAAACATGAATGAAGTCCAAATATTTTTCTTTTAGCAGTACATTTAGAAAATAACATACGCATCTGTATCACATCTGTAAATATGCAACAAAACGCCTTGAATCTACTGCATACAATTTTAACCACTTTCTTTGCCATATGTCAAAATAACGCGATGCGAATACATGCGATGCGAATACACTGCCATACCTAACATGGAATCCGAATAAAAAATTATTTATACGAGGTAAAGAAAAAAAAAGCGAGTCGACGAATAATCTGCTATATTAATAAAAACTTCGATATGCAGAATGTACCCCATCCCAAACAAGATAAATGTATTTTTTTTCGCATGTTATAAGTAAATGTGCGTTCTAGAAATTGAGAATTGTCAACGACGTTACACATGTCGATTTCTGCATTGCATGTCAAACACCGCATTTATTTTAAAACCACCGACACTGGGATGTATGCATTAACGACACGTGCAGCACATCACCTCCAAACTAAGTTCGCGCTTTGTTTGAAATCATATTGACCGCATACTCTGCTTCATCTACAACAACGTTTTGGAAAAAATATAAATCGCACATGGTTGAGGATCGTAGTATTCGCAAACCTCGTTCTCTAAATAAAATATATAAAAAAAATATTTATAAGACCTTGGGTGTTTTAAACATTAAAAGAATAATTATTTAATTACTTTAATAATTAAGTCATCAAACCGAAATGCTTTCCATTGCAGTAGGTTTACAAATATACTAAAAAACCATCAAACTTATTCTCCATTCAAAATACCAAAACACTAAACGATTTATAAACAAAAATAAGTTCAATCATTCTCAAAACAGAATTACAATCATAACAACAACAAAAAATTATTCTTTACCCACCTTCCATCAATTATTAATTAACCATAATATCTGAAAAGAAATAAAATCCTTTTTTTTCTTATTTTAAAACACCAAAAACAATACCCAAATTCAAATATTTTATTTTACCTAGCATTTAATTGAACCAAATTTTTATATGAAACGCATTTACAAATCTTCAAAACGAACTCAATTCAATTTCAATAAAAAAAAACCTCAACAAAAATCGAAATAGTTGCCGGGCAATGTTTAAAATTTTCGCTCGATGAGCGATATCAATAGCAACATGCCAGCCATTAGTTGCAATACCGGCCATATTGCCGAAATATACGGATATATTGCCGGGCAATACGAAAATATTGCCGAGAATGTTTTTGAATTTGGGCAATATTGCCCGGCAATGATTGCCAGCCACACATTGCCGTAAAAAGTTGCTCGTTTACATGCTATTTTACAAGTATTTTGTTAAAACATTGCCGGGCAATATTGCTGAAAATATTGCCCGGCAATATTTTCGGCAATACATTGCCGAAAATATTGCCGGGCAATATTTTCAGCAATATTGCCCGGCAATACGTATTTTTAGTTGCTCGTTTACAGGCTCCTTAAGATGACCATGTTTGATAGTCTTACGTTAAGAGGTTATTTTTTGACATTTCACAGTTGTGACTCCATATAGAATCACCTTGTGATCTTATATCTACACAACTTACACAATTTGTGCAAGGCAAAACACAATTTGTGTCTGTCAATTTTAAAATTTGTGCAATTTGTGGAAGGGTTATAAGAACAGCATTTGTGCAGGCAAAACTTCAAATTAAATTTGACACATTGTATATGCACAAAAATTAACTACATTTAACTGAATTTCAGACTAACTTAAATAAAATATATCGAAAATGTTAAGTAAATTATATCAGCTCTTAATTATAAATAAATTAACGATATTTAGCACCAATTTTAATTTGTTTTTGTTTACATAATCTTACATACCCCATTTGACATATGTCAAAACAAACTTGCACAAATAATTTTAATCTGCCACAAGAAAATTTTTTGTGTAATTTGTGTTGCACAAATTACACAAATTGTGATTTTAAGAACATCAATTGTGCTGTGTGTGTGTTCAATGCCGTTACTACGGTACGGCCCACCCGGCCCTGGGCCGGGGGCCCACCATAAAACACTCATAAAAATATAAAAATGAACACTTCAAATAATAAATTTAAAAAACAACAATGCAATTTTTTTTACTGGGCCCATGCCAATTCCAAAAATTCATTTTTTGTAACTAAGTTGCAAAATCTACGCTTTTTCGTGCGACATTTTAGTAATTAAATGAGCTTTATTTAAGCATTAATCTAGTACAATGGTCAGATTCATTAAAGTACTAATTGTAGTTGTTTAATATTTTATTAAAGCATTAATAATAATGGTTTAATGATTCATTAAAGTATAAGTACTTTAATGAATTATTAAACCATTATTATTAATGCTTTAATAAACTATTAAACAACTACAATTAGTACTTTAAAGAATCTGACCAAATTTACTAGAGTAATGCTTAAATAAAGCTATCAAATTCGTGAATGATTTCATATCCACGCTGGCGTTCAAATAAACCATAGTTCTTAGTTTAGGGTACTCGCACCACGATGTTGAAGGTTTCATGGATCCTAGTTTTCTTACAAAATAGGCCAGCATGACCATGTCATTGATTGTTGTAGTTTTTGATTCTTTGAACCACTCATCAAAATTTTTGTATGAAGTTTCGTACGCCAATTTTTCCGGTACGATTGTAGAAATAGCTTCATTTGCTGCTTTTTCTATATCTGACGTTACAAAATCATCATCACTTGAACTCATCTTGATATTTTTCACAATTGGCAGTATGAAAACTAAAAGAAAACTATGGCTACATACTCCTTATAAGATCAAATTGGTTTGCTCAAAACGTACTAGATACAAATACAATTTTTTAGTTGTACTTTTTACAAAAATTTAATTTTGCAGCACCGTTACAAAAAATCTTGTATGAAACACGTTGCTAAATTAGTTGTTTTAAGCACTCGATGTATTGTTGATTTCACATATCGTGCTTAAAACAACCTAATTTAGCAACTTGTTTCATAAATAGCTATTAAATAATCACAAAAAGACATTATAATTTATATCAGAAAATCTTTGAATATTGAATATATTAGAAAATATTTCCCGTTATATCTTTTATTGAGGATAACACTTATTATTCAAAAGAATTTAATTAATATGTTTCCAAACATAGAAAGAGCATTTAAAATTTTTTTAACCATTAAGGTCATTAATTGTTCAGGAGAACAGTCTTTTTAGGCGATGAAATACATAAAAAATGATTTGCGAAACAGCATGCCGCAGGAGCGACTGAATTCCCTTGCGTTGATGTGCATAGAAAGTGATTTATTAAAATCTATAGAATTTGAAGATGTTGTAGATAAATTTGTTGACAAAAAAGTGAGGAGAAAAAATATTTAAATAAAATGAACATTATAATAAACCTCAAAAACCCGTAAGTAATTATGCTTTTAATTTAATTTAGACTGGGTTCCAATTAGCTGCTAAATTGTACGAAACTGCTAAATCTAAATTTAGTTTTACAAAATTACCGAATTTTAATTCAAATTAATATAATCAAGTTGTCAGATATTGTTTAACGTATGAATTTCTTCCAAATTATTTAGAAACAAAATATAATTTAGTCAAATAAAATAGTTGACTAAATTTATATAGCACGTTTAGTACAATTAAGCATCAATTGGAACGCAGTCTTATTGTTAATTTTCGAAAAGGCCCCCTAGAATTAGTGGGCCTGGGGCCCCCATATACATTGGGACGGCACTGTGTGTGTTGTGTGGATATAAGATCACAACCTCACATTCAAGAGGTTTTAGTCTTAGTTAAGAGAAAAGTCTTTGCTATGACTATTTTTACATCTGTGAGGGTATGTCAGAATCAGCCTGTTAGTTTTTGGAATAAAAACTGGCTGATTCTGAGTTAAGAGGTCTTAGCTATGATTATTTTTGTTATGACAATTTTTTTAAGAGGAAAAATATCTTAATTGCGATTCTGTGAACGTTGTCATAAAAAACCTCACAATAACTCTTCAAATATATTTTGGAGTTCTTTAAACGGCTATTTTTATAAACAAAAGTATTATAAAATGTCATATTTTCTTTTTAAATAATTTAAATACAAATTAAAATAGGATATAAATTATTATTAAGAATTATGGTATATTATATAATAATTTTTAATAAAAACCAAGTCTATGTTTTATAAAATTTTTTAAGGTATCAATAATATTTCAATAATATATCAATAATATTCGCCACAACCAAACGCCATTTTCAATAATCAAAAATGTATTTTATTTTATAATAATTTATATACAATTAAGGTAAAATTATACCATATAATAATTATTTTGCAATAAATTTGTAAGAAAAGAATTATTGTTTTTCCTTAAAGTTTATATAAAATTTGCAAAATTTCATGAGACGTAAAAGTTTGATATTGCAAATATGAAATTTTCAATCGTCATTTTATTTAAAATCAATATATGAACCGTTTTTTTTAAAGTGGTATAAGTCCATTTTTGAAAAAATTGAGTTAGTGGTAGTTTTAGAAAGATAATGATGGCCTCTTTCTATATATATAATCATACCTTCAATAGAGCCCGATTTGGGGTGGAGCGGGGGGTGGAGAAATGGCTAAAGATCAATTTCAACATTTGATTTGTTTATATCAATAGAAATTTGTGAATAACTTTTGTTAATTTTATTTTTTTTTAAACTAGCATCTTTTATCTTTAAAATAAAGCAAAACAGAAGTTTCTATCTTTAATAGAACGGAAGTTATGAATTTTTGAAAATAACTCATCAAGAAATTTAGAACCGCTATATTTTCCAAAAAAAAAATCCTCAAACACCCATATCTTTTTTTTCGATATAAAACGCATAAAAAAATTTCAGCCAAATCAAAAAAGAATGACCCATTTACATGGACCTTCTTATACCACGTCTCTTGTTCTTATTTTTTAGAATATGTTATTATTGAAAGTGGTATAAGTCCATTTAGAGCCAAAAAATCAATTATTTTCATTTTAATTTTAAATAACTATTATTGCATCATAAAATTAAATTGGTATAAAGTATGAAAAATATTACAAAATTTTAGTTACATTTGCCTATATTTTTATATTAATGCAAACACAAATCCTTAAATATCTTAATATAGAAAAAATGGACTTATACCACTTTCAAAAAATAAGGTTCATACATCACTATATATTTTGTTTTATATTTTTCTTTCAAACTAAAATAAAATATAGATAAAGTAGGATATAAGCCTCAGGGATCACTGGTCTGATTAGACCGTGATACGGGACTTGGCGAACCCGAGGTACCTGAGCTATAGTGGGCTCTAGCCAGCTATTGCAAACCGTAAACCTGTTGTCATTTCTAGCGGGAACGGGGACCTTGGCTTAGCCGCCCGGGTCGCGGGAAGGTGCTCCCTTATTAGCACCCTCTGGTGGGTACACACTAGAGAGGACTCTTGCAGGGTCAAACCACAAAAGTACCATCCTCTGGGCACCTGTCGCCCCCAGTTGTATATAGTCTTCTAACAGGTATAGACGAAGGCCTGTTTGTGACCTTTATTGCGTCTAAACTCGTGGGAACAATATGGATAAATATTTTAGTAACCTTTCAAGTTTTTTAAAAACTTTGTTTTTACCTGTTTATTATTTCTTACATCCTATCATGAAATATTGGCCTATGTCATATTTTATTATATGATAGGATTTATTGTTTAAAAAAAATTATATTTAGATCAAATGACTATCACATTTGATAAAAAACTTTTTAAAATACACATCCAAAATATTTGTGGATTGAATGCCAACCGGGACGCCGTGCAACATCATCTCGAGCACGACCAACCGCATATTCTTTTTCTTACAGAAACACAAGTTTCTGAAAACTATCCCTATGACGTAACACTAAATCCCAAATATAGGCTTGAATCAGCTTTTAAACTCCATCAAGGTGTATGTGCATACATTCATGAGAGTGTTGCATATAAACGCTTTCCAAATTATGAAGTACATGGTGATGGCTACAGTACAGTAGTATTAAAGGTTTGTCTACCTGAAATTTCTTTTTTCACAATAGCTCTATACCGGTCCCCAAACAAACATAATCCCAATTTTTTTAATGACCTGACTAATGTTGTCGACGAAATTAGAGCACAATTTCAAAGTTGTGAGGTTATCGTTACCGGTGACTTCAACGTCCACAAAAAATCGTGGTTGGAATTTTCCAAAATGACCGACGACAACAATGGAAGGCAGGCAGAAATATTCTGACGCAGATTGTAAAAAGCCCAACTTTCACTCCTCGTAATGGCGGTGATAAAAGTTTTCTCTTAGACCTTTATCTCACATCTATGCCAGATATTACGAGTGTCAATGTCGATAAGGGTAGTATTGGAAATTCTGACCATTATTTAATCACATCAGTTATCAAAACTGATTTGCTACAAACTAGAGTTCCCACATCCCGTAAAATATTTCACTTTTCAAAAATGGACACCAATGGTCTCCGAAGTTTTTTTCAAGGTTTCCCTTTTGATCGTCATTGTTTTTATACTGACGATGTAAATGTTTCTGCTCAAAACTTTACTGAAACCATTCAATTCGGTATTAACAAATTCGTTCCCTTTTCAATAATGAAACCCCAACAAAAATATTTGTTTTCGAAAGCAGCCAAATTGGCTCTTAGAAACAAACGTAGATTATTTAATATTTTGATTCACAAAAAGAACTCTGTTAATCGATCCCAATATTTAAAGGCTAATAAAATATCAAACCAGATAATCGAAAACGAAAAAGCAGAGATTGACAGAGCGAAAGCGGCAAAACTTTCGAGTATGTCAATTTCTGACAAAAGTTTTTACAGTGCCATTAATTCTTTAAATTGTGGTACTAAATCTTCTATCCCTCCTATCATTGATGGTGACTCAATCGTTACTGACCCTGCAAGGAAAGCTACATTGTTCGCGGAACGCTTTGCTTCAAATTCAACAGTTTTAAACAGAAACTCCCAAAGAAATACCCCAAATCCAGTCTTCAGGAGTTAATATGAAACAATTACATTTCAAACCCAAAATTGTCGAAAAACTTTTAAGGGGGTTAAACAACAACAAAGCTTCTGGTCTGGACAACATTCCTCCTGTTATTCTAAAAACATTTTCAAAAGAACTTGCACCAACCCTCACCAAAATATTTTATAAATCCTATAAATCTGGTATTTATCCATCCTGCTGGAAGTTGGCCAATGTCCAGCCTGTCCCAAAAAAAGGAACGAAATGTGATATTTCAAATTATAGACCAATAGCCTTACTCCCAGTCATGTCTAAAATATACGAGCACTATATTAATTCACACATATCCAAATTTTTGGAAGACAACCATTTGATATCTGACAGCCAATACGGTTTTAGAAACAAAAGATCAACAACCGATCTATTGAACTATGTGGCACATATTTGGAATAGCATACTTGAGAAAGGTGGTGAAACGTACGTAATCGCATTAGACATCTCAAAAGCATTTGATCGAATTTGGCATGCCAACTTGATCAACAAGCTCGTTGCGTACGGTTTTCATCCCGCAGTCGTGAAGTTGATTCAAAATTTTCTGTCTAACCGATACATCTCGGTATCTATAGAAGGCTTTTCTTCTGAGTCCAAATTAATTAACGCTGGTGTACCCCAAGGCTCAGTTTTATCTCCCACTTTATTTTTAATTTATATCAACGAACTGTTGCAAATCACCAGTAACCCAATAAATAGTTTTGCAGATGATAGTACACTGCACAAGTCATTCGTCCCCATATCTTCAAAGGGTAAAATGCACGATCGAATAAATCCCGTCCGGAGAGACGCTGCCATAAATGTAAACGAGGACCTAAAAAAAGTCGCCGATTGGGGTGACAAAAATTTGGTCAATTTTAATTCCACCAAAACACAGCTATTGATTGTTTCCAGATCAAAGACCGAGTTTCCCAACGATATTTCAATTAATATGTGTGACGACCAAATATGCGAATGTGAAAGCATTCGTTTATTGGGAGTCACAATATCCAATGACTTACTCTGGAACGACCATGTAATGGCCATGGCAAAGAGCGCGTCAAGAAAACTCGGCCTCCTCAATAGATGTAAAAAATATTTTACTCCGCATCAATTACTACACATTTATAAGTCCTATATTCGTCCCTGTATGGAGTATTGTTGTCAAGTTTGGGGCGCTGCATCTGTTACTATCCTGGCTCTTTTGGACTCCGTTCAAAAGCGAGCTATACGAATTGTTGGTGATCGAGATTTAACATTAGGTCTTGATTCCCTGCAACATCGTCGCACTGTTGCTGATCTCGTTGTTTTTTATAAATATCGTCACCAGCAGTGCTCGGATGAAATCAGGTCCATAATGCCTCAGACATATGTTTTTCCCCGTTTTACTCGTCAATCGGTGTGTGCGGGCGGTCGAACTGTCGAGATTACTCACTGTCATAGTAATAGAATGCAAAGAGATTTCTTTGTGCGTACATCGTACACATGGAATGCTTTGCCCGAATCAATAGTCTCGAGTGCTTTCAATCCACAAAGATTTAAAAAAAAAGCGTCCACCTATACCTCAAGACGCATGTTGTTGTGGGACCTACGTCTTAAAAGGTATCTATGTGTTGTTGTGACACATTTTGTAATTCCTACTACACAACACTTCTTATTAAAAAAAAAAAAAAAAAAAGATAATTATTATAAATATTTTATCCTTTATTAATATAATTTTTCATACAAGAATTCAAATAAAAAATATGAAACTTTAAGTTATGATGCTTAAGATGGCCATGTTTGATGGTCTTACGTTAAGAGGTTTTTTTGACATCTCACAGTTGTGACTACATACAGAATCGCATTTAAGAGGTTTTAGTCCTAAGGGACTATATTTAAGGCTTTAGTCCTTGCTAAGAGAAAAGTCTTTGCTATGACTATTTTTACATCTGTGAGGGTAATGGGTATGTCAGAATCAGCCTGTTAATTTGAATGGGCATACTAATTGATGCTGAAATATTTAAAGATTAAAAAGTTTAAAATAAATAAAAAAAAACAGGTTGGGAATGAGAATGAACAAAAAAGTAAAAAATAAATTATGTTAGGACACGAACTTTTGCGAACAACAAAATAAAACTAGGTGGTATATATTAATTTGCGAACATACATATATTACTAGAAATCCATTTATATTTTCGACGCCATACACTTCATGAAATCTAAATTACGGAAAAGTTAGTATGATATTAACCCCGTGTGCATCAATCACGAGTCTGACTCGTGGACATTTATTTTGCTTTGTGAAACAATCACGAGTCTGACTCGTAGAAATTTATTTTACTTTCTAAGACAATCGCGAGTTAGACTCGTGATAACAAAATAAATTAAATTCATGGAATCACTTGACTTCATTTCAAAATTGTGATCGAACGGGTTAACCGATTTTGATGAATTTTTTTTGTTTAAAAGGTACATAGTGACGCCCTATGAAAATATTACTTTAACAAAAAATATTCATATTTTTAGATGATTTTTTAAAATTTTATTTGTTCAAACATGGTGATTTCAAAAAGTATCGTTTTCTTCTCTTTCATAAATATATATATATATAAAATGGCGGAATCAATATGGCAGCTACAGGCTTACGGCCTCACTCTGAAAGTATAGAAATTTGGCTACCAACACAAATTTAAAATATCAACAGATGTGTTGTTTTACTTAGAATGTTGATAATTATAAGTAGTTTCAACTTCCGATTGGTGTTAAATTTTTTATTCAAAATGGCGGCTCGTAAATATAAAAATATAAAATTAAATAAAAACAATTAACAGATCTCCCGTTTTTATATTTTCTTCCATAATCTAGAATATTTATTAACTTTTTACAAAAAACCTGGAAAATTGCACTTTGGAGATGTTTTTTGGATATTATAGAAGTTTTGTCTATAATTTCCATAACAATCTTTCGGTATATATTAGCCGATTTTTTTTAAAAATAATTTTCTACAAAAAACTTCAAAATAAATAAATAAATAAAAAAATAAAAAAATAAATAAATAAATATATAAATAAATATATAAATAAATAAATAAATTAATAAATAAATAAATAAAAATAAATAAAAAAATAAAAATATATAAATAAATAAATAAAAATAAATAAATTAAAAAAATAAATAAAAATTATTAAAATAAATAAAATAAGTAAAAATAAATAAAAATAAATAAATAAATAAAAATATATAAAAATAAATAAATAAATAAAAAAATAAAAAATAAATAAATAAATAAGTAAATAAATGAATTAATAAATAAATAAATAAATAAATAAAAAAATAAATAAATAAATTAATAAATTAATAAATAAAAATAAATAAAAATAAATAAAAAAAATAAAAATAAATAAAATAAATGAAAAAAATAAAAATATATAAATAAATAAAAATAAATAAATGAATAAAAATAAATAAAAATTATTAAAATAAATAAAAATAAATAAAAATAAATAAAAAATAAAAATAAATAAAAATAAATAAAAATATATACAAATATGTATATAAAAATAAATAAATAAATAAGAAAAATAAAAAATAAATAAATAAATAAAAAAAAGTAAATAAATTAATTAATAACTAAATGAATAAATAAATAAATCAATAAATTAATAAATAAATAAATAAATAAATAAATAAATAATTAAATAAATAAATAAATAGATAAATAAATAACTAAATAAATAAAGAAATACGCAAGTAAGTAGGCAAGTAAGTAAATAAATAAAAAAATAAATAAATAAATAAATAAATAAATAAATAAAAATAAATAAAATTAAATAAACTACCAACATTCTTCGTCCAAGAACGCATATGTTGATATTTAAAATTTGTGCTGGCAATTCTAAATTGCTATACTTTCAGAATGAGGCCGTAAGCCTATATCCGCCATATTTGTTCCACCATTTTGAATTTTGAAAAGGGGCACACGACATTGGAAACAAGAGACAATAAGCTACAATTTTTGCCCATAAACCTTCTGAAAAACCTTAAATCATTCTGAAGAGCGAGCTGCAAAGAATGCCTCATATATATAGTTATTACTTAATTCAAATAAATAAGTAATCATTTCAAACACATAATTTATTTTAACACATAAAACTATATGTTTTATGAATTAAAATTTAATACCTTTAAAACAAAAAAAGTTCAATAAAATCCCTAGTGCAGTAGTTAGTAAATCTAAATTTACAGTAAAATAAATCTTTCAAACATAAAAAAATAAAACAAAAAATTAAGATTTTTTTTTAAATCGCAAGGTTTGAAAACTTAAAACTAATGTAAAATATAATTTTTTTTTATCAGTATAGTACTTTTAAAAAGCCTAACTGAAGCATAGGCGAAGCGCGAGTTTTTAAGAATGGGATGCTGCGTTCTAAATAATATTCCACAATAACTACTGTTAAAACTCAAAAATAGCCTCTTTGACGAAACATAGTACATTTTGATCCAAGATATGGAAACGCTGCTTGTTCGTGAATGATATTTATTATAAATTATTTAATTGGAAATCGACGACATACCATTTAAAATTCATATTCTATTTTTCATGGTTACTGTGTCTTAAAAACTATTTAATGAAGATACCATAGCAACTACAATTTGTTATCTAGCGAATATGATTTTATACACTAGAGGAAAAAACGATTTTCAAAGGGGATTAAATCTGCATGAAAATAAATTCATTTGCTATTGTAGAAAAATATATTTTTTCGGCAAACGGCTGTAAAGTTTAACTTTACTGCCGCTGGGGAGTAGCTAAAGTTTTACTTTTTAGTCGGCGGCTGCAAAAGTAACGCCATTTTTATTTTATCTGCCGGCGGCTGTAAAGTAACTTTCATATTTTTACGGCGGCTGTAAAGTAATTTTCATATTTTTACGGCGGCAGTAAAGTAATTTTCATATTTTTACGGCGGTAGTAAAGTAAAATAACATGATATTATTAATTTGTTCAAAACAGAATGAATTTCAGTTCATTTTAATGAATTAAAATCAATAAAAATTAATTTCAGAAAATTTATTACCTAAAACATATTTATAAAAAATTTGATGCATTAATTTCATATTTTTAAAGAAATTTAAACGTTTGCCGAAAAAATAGTGTATTGAATTCGGAGCTAAAGCTACTTTTTGTGTTTCGTCTATAATTGTCGGCCTCCCTACGGTCGGCCGCCAAACTATAGATTCAACACAAAAAGTACAACTTTAGCTCCTAATTCAATAATATACTATTTTGCATATTTTTCTATTAGTTCTAACTAAAGACGCTTACCATTGAAGATCAAACTTGTTTCACTTTAATCTACTCTCCCTCTAGCAAGTTGTGTAATTGAAAAGCATTTCATTTTACTAATTTATTTAGATCGGCGGCTACAAACATGTTTTTGTATTTTTTATAATAAAATGGACTAGTCAGATCAAAATAATAATGGACTAGTCAGATCAATCATAAGCTCAAAATAATTATTTTAAAATAAGAATAAAATTGTGTATATATATTTGAAATATTTTTAAAGTTTATGCGTTCCATTTGTGATCTACTCAAAGCTTTGTAAGTGATTCACTTCGTGAATCGGATTGGACTTTTATCACTTTGTTTCTGTTCAATATACTGTTAAAACTATACAAATCACAAGCACATCTGATATTCCATCGTTTTTATAGTGGGAAAAAAATAAAAGTTAAAGCAAAGGAGATCACTCCCGCCATCCGGAATGTCCCTACACGGATCTTAAATTTTGGAAATCTCTTATTATTCTTCAATTAGCCTATCATTCTAAAAACTAAGTTGAACCACATAAAAAATTAAATTCCAATACTAATATAAAATTAGAAAAATACCTTATTTTAAACTGTTGATTCTGTTTCCACCAGTTGCAATACCACGCTCCAAAGTTGTTGAATTTTGATCTGGATAAGCAGAGATATTATTTCGGATACCAAGTGAACTTCTTTAAACCAATATTTGCTTAATTCCTGATTTGAAATATTAGAATATCCATTTGAAACTACGGCACCACTACTATTGTTGTTATTATTATTCAAAACATTGACATCTTTTTGATAATCCAAATTTGTATTATATATTGGAAAAAACATCTGGTGTCGCATGATGAAACATTTTCATCAATGTTAACTTCTTATAAAGTGGACAATGACAAGTCACAACTGGCCATAATAAATCTTTTTATTGTATTCTTATTAATGTTTACAACCATAATAACAATAATAATTTCATTTCAGATTATAAATTTGACTTATATTTTTAGTATTTGATGTTTTTATTATTACACATCACATTAATTAGCAATTAATTTAAAAGAGCCAACACATATATTAACACCTTAATGAATCTACTGCATTTTTTTCTAAAATCAACTCTGAAAATATTTGTTTGAAACACAAATATGGAATGACCTCTCAAAATTGGAAAAATGTGATTTTTGCTTTTTTACATCTCATGATGTCAAAACAAAATCGGGTAATATTGAAAATTCAGCAAAGATTAATAACGACAACGGCATCTGTTCGTTAGAATTGGAAATAAAATTGAGTACGTTCGTTTGCTTTTTATAGTATATTCAAAATTCAACTAGCAGTTAAGTTTTAGAAAATTTTAAAATTATTATTAATGTAAAAATGAACGGAAACTAATGAAATACATTTCTATTGAATTGAAAACAAAGAGGAATTTGGTTTTATTATTGTTTTGCGATTATTGCGATCGTTACAGCTTTTAAGTTATTTTGATCTAAAGGAACAGTTTTTATTAAATATCCGAAGCAGTCGTTTGCAATGAAATTATCAATGCACAAAACGGCAAGGAAAATAAATAAATTTTGCGGTAAAAACTTGATCCTCTGGTTTGAAACGCAAAATTCAATCCATTTTTAAAATTGCATTTATTTATATGTACTAATATTGGAACATAAATATGCTTGTTACAAAGCAGCTCATCTCATCAGATACATGAAAAAATCTCTTTGCTTAATATATCAAAGTATGGACTATGGTTTTATATTATTGAAATTCACAAAGGGAAAAAATTATTGTATTTGTTGATTGGTCCTATCCTAACAAACAATCGAGAAATAGAACCACGAAAATGGTTCAAAAGGAGACAAATACCTACATAGTTTGAAAATCAGTGGGTCTTCTATTTTCTTATTGAAAAATATGTTGATATTTTAAAACAAAACTGTTTTGGAAACTGTTCTGCAATAATTTTTAATTAATAATGCACCATAATTATTTATTCAAACATTTCTAATTCAAACAATAAATCCAAGTTCTTATTAAAAATCAATACATACTTTGATGTAAAGTAGTAAAACTTAGCTAAAACAAATAACCAGTACATATAAGCTAAAACAAAACAGATTTACCATAGTACTACTATGATAGTATATGATATGCTATAAGCAACACAGCATCTACTGCTATGGTTTTTGTTTGATTTTTTTCGTTTTTCTTTTCCTATTGGTGTTTCTTCTTTTTTTTTGCGTACAAATATTATAATTCCGTACGCTGCAAGTTGGACAGCTTCTTGTATATTATTTGGACGAAATAAATAAATATTTTGATTGCGTTGAAGTTTTTTTTATAAATATTAGGAATTAATATAATTAAATAATAATAATAAACATTTATATGGAAATATTTGTATAATTTTACAGAAACTTTGAAGATTTATTTTAAATAAATACTAAAGTATGGAAAATTTATTGAATGATGATTGATAAAATCTTTATTAAAAAACAATCGTTAATTTGAAAAAGAGCGGCCTGTTTCAAAGGGAAGCAGTGCTTCCCTAGCATCCAAAGACGCTTCGCCTATGAACTGAAGTACCTTTCAAACAAAAAAAAATTAATAAAATCGGTTCACCCGTTCGAGCACAATTTAACTTTTAACTTTCATGTTTCTTAAAAAAGTTCAAGCCACCCTGTAGCTTAGAACTAGTGAGAAAATAAAAAATAAAAAACACGTGTTAGTTTTTTTTTATTATACTAACGATCATCAAAGTTTCAAGAAAATCGGAGCATTTTTTTAAAAGAATTATTTTCGGCACAAAATTTTTCAAACAAATAGTTCAACCAAACATAAATTTTTTTAAACAAATAAAACCTTAAGGGGTTAACCTTTAATTTCTGTTTTGTCCATTACCAATAAAAATGTGCTTCTTAAAAAGGTTTGTAATTATTTTGTTAAAAGATCAACATAAAGGAATATGTTCTTTTAAATAAAAATTATGATTATTATTATGATTAATGTGGGCTTGCTTCCTAACATCGACCATAATATACAGCTTTTCATTTGACTTCTGTTCTGTCCAAGTCAATTAATAGATATTGATCGTTCAAGATAAAGAAGAATATCTGGTAACATTTTACATTTCTTACTACAAATTACGACAATTTTTAATTCTAATAAAACTTTTACAAAAAAAAAACTATATAAAATTTACAAATATGAAGAATTTTATTCAAAACAATATATTCTATACTTCAAGTTAAAGTATTATTTCAAAGATTTTGTCAAGTTATTTTTAATCGTCGGGCTACTTAAATCAGCTTTATCAACTTAAAACTACGAAAGAAACATTAAAACTAGGTATCCGACAGCTGAATGGTTGACCACTTGCACTTCGACGTGGGGTAAACATATTTCAAAAAACTTAACTACTTATCCACATTCTGTTTTACCAATTAACCAAAAATTCAATTATTTGTATTATTTCTAATTTCAATTATATACAATATTAATTTTAAACATTAAATTTCATTATTTTTTTCATATATTTTAAATTAAACTATTCACTTCGTCTCCTTCATTTACACTTTACACGGTACGAAAAAATATATTTTTCTTTCTACTCCTATCACAGTAAATTATAAATCACATCACACTATCCATGACATGTAAATTGATTATTTCAAAAAGTGTGCGGTAATGAATTTTCATACATATATTACGAAACACTTTTAACAAGAAGAAAAATTTGATTTTTTAAAATTAAATATTTCAATTCAGTTTGACACAGAATAATGCAAAGCCTACCACAATTTGTAAACTATTTGCATTTAATTTATAATTAGTAGTTCATTTTTTCAAGTAATTATATGCGTTTGGGCATTAAAACAAAGTCGTAGAAAAAGTATATAACAAACCTCGAGCTGCAAACCATTTTCCATGCTCGTGAAAGTACTGCACTCGCCGCTACGCATCTCGTGCGCAATATTTTCACTCGCATGTAAAATGCTATTTACTGCGCTAGGTATGTAATATACTATTACTAACATTATAGTACTACTTAGTAACATAATGTATTGCATTGTTGCTAAACTCCACAAAAGTAAGCTATAGTCTCTTCGATTTTAATTTTTTTTTTGTTTATTACATGAAAATCCGTAACTTTCAAAAAAAGTTCTATTCCTATCCGCTTCACAAACTCTTTTGTCAGTGCAAATTATGTGTAGTATAATAACTTAAATGCGTCAGGTTGGTTTTCTTTCTATCTAAAATTCAAGACTGTTTGATAAGACTCGTTTGCGGACTATATTCTAATTATGTATTTGGCGCAGCGTATTATTGTTTTTTATTTTTATATGTGTTGCTTATTAAATTGGATGAAAAGTTGGAGTTTGTAAACAAATATACAATAACTATTTCACTTTAGCAAAATAATAATAAGTAAATGGCGGCTTGTTTGTTTACTAATTTGACAGATGCGTATTTATTGTATTTGCAATTTGATCTAAGAAAAAATCTTCAGAAAAATATTTTCAGATCAGAAAAAGAGCAATCTTTTTGTTCAAAAAGAATACGAAATTTAAAAAAAAAGTGATCTGACAGCTGCTTTTTTTGCTCTTAAAGCCATGCCACATGCAAAATATAAACGAATTCGGTCGTTTTAAGTAAAATGTGCCACATGAACAAAAAATTTACCGGCGATATTTACAACAACAACAACACTAAAAATGACAGTTTGCAAAAAAAATATGAATTGTTATATTGAATTTGAAATGAAAATTTGCATTATGAAGTAATTATCAGGCTCATTCTGACATACCCTCACAGATGTAAAAATAGTCAGCAAATACTTTTCGCTTAGCTAAGACTAAAACCTCTTAAATGCGATTCTGTATGTAGTCACAACTGTGAGATGTCAAAAATTAACCTCTGAACTTAAGCCATCAAACATGGACATCTTAAGCATCACAATTAAAACATTGTTCATTTTTCACTCGAAATTAATAAATAAAAAGAAAAACTTACATTTTTAAGTTTTTAAATTATTCTAAACGCAAGCCTAATCTTACGTTTCAATTTTGTACGAGAAACGGATATCACGCGTTTTCAATCATACAAAAAAATAAGTTCGAAATACAACGTTTGTCACGCGTTTTCAATCATACCAATAGACTACGTTTCACGTTTCATCGACGTTTACGTTTTCCACGCGTTTTCAATCATAAGCCCCATTGATTTTCAATAAAATGGCTATTGAAAATTTCATATTTGCATTTTGCAATATCAAAGTTTGACGTCTCATGTTGTTTTATTTCTGCAAATTTTATATAAACTTTAAGGCAAAACAATCATTCATCATAATAATTAATATATTATATAATTTTATATTAATTGTATATAAATTATTATGAAATGAAATTCACTTTTGAGATTGATATTCAATAAAATGGCGGTTGAATATTTTCATAAACAAAAATTATTAATATCTTAAATATTTTCTAATGCATAAACTTGATTTTTATAAAAAACTATTATATAATATTACCATAATTCTTAATAATAATTTATATGGTATTTTAATTTGTATTTAAATTATTTAAAAAGAAAATATGACATTTTATAATAATTTTGTTTATAAAAATAGTCATTTGAAAGATCTCCAAAATATATTTGTAGAATTATTATGAGGTTTTTATGACAATGTTTACAGAATCGCAATAAATGCCCAAAATACATGTGCAGAAAGTCTGCACGCAGTGCTGCATGCATATCTGCATCTAAAATAGATGTGCAGAATTTTTATATATTTGAAGTGCAGAATTTTCGTAACAATGACAGTTCGTGTTCTTGCGTATTATAAAATAGTTATAAGTGAAAGTTGTCGCAATTTAAAAAAAACTTTCTTTTTAATTAAAAGATAGAAGAAAATAATTGAACCGTTGCCTGTGAAAACGTTTATGTCTAAATTAAAATTTAAGTTCAAATTACATATACCATACTGTTTCCGATAATCCTTTCCCAAACATTTATTTATTAACAATATTAGTTTTAATTATTTTATAATTTGGATTATTTAGAATATTTGAATATCTATAAACAAATAATCATTGCAAAAATAATTTCATTTCCAAAAAAAATATCATTCCTTTCTATTTGAGTTATAAAAAAAATAATTCATTTTCAAACAAAATGTCAAAATCATCCATTTTTATCTGAGTTTTCAAGTAGTTTTTTTTTATTGTGGTAGCACTGCCTCTGTGCATGTAATTGCTCTCATATAATAACACATGTTCTAATTTCGCTACATGCAGAATTCTGCACATGTATTTGGACCTTAAGATATTCCTCTCAAAAAATTTGTCATAACAAAAATAATCATAGCTAAGACCTCTTAACTCAGAACCAGCCAATATATTTCTAAAATTTTATTTTAAAACAAACTCAACGTAAATTATAAACAATCACAAAAACAAACTTTTAAAATGAAAAATACCACGATGTGAGGTTAAATCCGAACGGTAAAAAAAATCGGTCATTATTCTACAAAAATCGTTTATAATTCTCCATAAAATCAGTGGAGATTTATGAACGATTTTTTTATTTCTATCGGCGGTAGAAATCGTGCAAAATGATGTTTGGAAAAATCATCAATTAAAATTAATTTAATAATAAGCTTTGTTTATTTCAATCGATAGGTATTCTAATTTACCATACATTTAGCATAATATATAAATAAAGCAAGTTTTTGTTTAATCAAAAATTAGAAAATCGTTCCTAGCAATCCGGCAAAAATTTTTGTCATGTGGCAACGACTTTATTCCTTTATAATGCTATACTAAACATATCCATATCATAATCAACAATTAATATGTACACTTTAATTTATTAAAGATCAGAAATGAATTTTACAAGCTAAAAATCGCAAGAAAACAAAATGTTTACAAATTCCATAAAATGACATTCCTACCTATAAAATAATAATTACGTTTCACACCGTCGATATTATACTTTATTTGATAAGTATTATATTTGCTAGCTACCAAATGAAAATAGCAAATTTAAAATAATTGTTGTGATAGTTTGCTTTCACACCGTTGCTATTATACTTTATTAAAATATACTAGCTAGTAAATTGCTACGGTGGGAAACTAGTATAAATTGTGCTCCATTCAGAAATGTAACGAAATTGTTTTGCGATATTTAGAGATTTAAAGCCATGCCACATGCAAAGTATAAACGAACGAATTCGGTGGTTAAAGTAAAATGTGCCACATGAACAAAAAATTTATCGGCGATATTTACAACAACAACAACACTAAAAGCCATGCCACATGCAAAGTATAAACGAACAATTCGGTCGTTTTAAGTAAAAGCCATGCCACATGCAAAGTATAAACGAACGAATTCGGTCGTTTTAAGTTAAAATGTGCCACATGAACAAAAAATTTATCGGCGATATTTACAACGACAACAACACTAGCGTTACATTATTTCATTCGAAGAAGCTAATTAATTTATTCTATAAATAGTAAAAGTAGAGTTAACGAAAACAAATTGTGTATTTCAAAAATACTCATTTGTACCGTGTACCATACATTTATACCGTATAAAATAATGAAACGAAAGACAAGAGAAATACTATCGTATAGTAGAATTTTTTTGCCAGCGAACACAAAATTTGTTTGTTATGCGCATATTGTTTGCACATTCAGTGTCTCGATATTAAAAAAAACTATTGGGGTCCCATTGAAATGGACAAAAAAAACTCATAAAAATTAATAAATTATTATTGAAATTCAACCAATTATAATAGAAAACCAAAAACTAGTAAAAATATTAATGATTTTGTAGGCAATGTAACAAAATTTTGATAATTAAAAATAATTATAATAAAAATAACGACGCCTATGGAAACAAATATCACAACAAACAAATAGTACGAACTAGAAGTAGAAATTTAACTAATATAATTGTTTTGAAAACAAATTTATCCCAAAATACATAATACATCTCTGTTTTACTTTTTGTCTCATCTTTTATCTCTTGCTGCGTCCTAGCTGTCAAAAATTCGCTGGCAAAAAAATTCTACTATACATTGCTGAATATAACAAAAATAAAATGAATAGGATCTTTTGACCCCCATATTTCGGGTCTTAATTGACCTGTGGATCTGATGTTATAGGAGATATAGAGATCGTGTCCATATACACATAGCCACACACACACGTGAACTGGATTGCAATCGCATCAACTATCTCTATAGCGATTGCATCACTTTCCATAGTTAAAAAGGTGATATGTTAATTCGTATAAAAACATTTGTTTTAAATAAGTATCACTAGAAACGAAATAACGCGAACAAAAACTCTTTTACGTAAAACTCATCACAAGAAGATCACAATCATACTCATCACAAGAAGTATAACACTAGTGCATTCACTATCAAATTACGAATACTTGATACGAAAATTAAATATGGTGGAATAGATGCAGCTATCCAATAGTAAATAACTTAATAAAATGTTGGAAATGGGGTTTCGTGCAAACGCCTTATCTTATGATCCGCCTTTAAAATAATTTTTTTATTTGGAAATTAATAAAAATCGTATAAGAGGTTTTTGAGAGAAGCACACTGATTGCTTTAAAATACGGTTTTGTGTTGATATTAATGCTTACAATAATGTAAAGTAAATATGCATAATATTTTTAAATTCTAAGGGATTACAGAAACGAAATGTTTACTTATCTGATTATTCGGGGATTTATTCTATTGTTCAACTAAGATAGACTATCATTTTTTGTGGTTTGATATTTGAATTGTAAAAAATTCAATCCATTTTCTGGTTAAATTTCACTTAAAAACTGAAAATAATCGTATATTAGTTACATGGTTGATTTTCGGTTAGTTGGAAAACCCGAGGTAATTTAATGAAAGAAAATTCGATCCTGGGTACCGGGTGATCCGAGTTCAAATCCGACTACTTTACTACGCGGCTTCAAAAATAAAGGTAATTTTCCTAATACTTTTACAAAACAAATTTAAAGAACGAACGGTTTAAAAGTCTAATAAAATAAGTCTTAATTAATATTGAAAAACTCTGAAATGGATTTACTAGAAACTTTTAAAAATAAAATACTATAATTCAATGGTGAATGACAAAGATGAAGACATTTTTCTTGTAAAAAAAAAGATTAATTTCTAAATACTTCAAGACTTTTATAAAAATTTCAAAACTTAGTTACGAACGATGCTATACACAGTTAAAGATTAAACGAACGACTTTATTATCACTAACACAAACTTATTACAATTCAACTTTGGTTTTTGGTTGTTTTCAACCCATAAATTCCAAATTGATATGAAAAGAAAAAAAGGCGAAAGTACATAAATTTCAAAAAGGTAACTCAACGTTACAGAAAATAACTTGACAATGTCTAAGAAAAATAACTTTATACACCCATAATAATTCCACATTGAATTTGAAGATATCTAAAAACTATGCGAACTATATTGAATCTCCTCAAATTCATATGCATGCGAAAATGGATCACATTCATCTTCGTCTGTATCAGAAACGCTATTAGAGCTAGAGTCATCAATATTTTTCACCATTTTGTATTTATAATAATCTTCTAAATCTGCATAATAATAAAAGAATTGAAAAATTTATATAATAATAAATAAAACTACTGTTTTACCTGTGTCACAGCCATTATCAATGGAATCAAAATCATATTTCAGCCATGCTACCTTTGTATTATTTAACAGCAATGATGGCCAAAAAATATTCATTTGTATAGCTTTATTTAAAACTATTTTTAAGTGATTTCCATTTATATATGCTTTTGTATATTTTGGATTAATAACGCCAAACAAATTTAAACAAATTTCTTTGTCAACATTATTACTGAATTCTGCGTGCAAATGTATAAATCGTTTATGGACTGTGAGGCAATACTCCTGAAAATCCGTTATATCAACCTGTAAATTGATAGTACTTGCGGTCTGGTTCCACGTTGTAAATAGAGATGTATATGAATAATTCGAAGTTAATAAGGGCGGATGCATTTCAGCAGTATTAGAATAATCTTGTAGATCATTGGAATAACCTATTTGTTTTCTGTGATAGGTGGTGGTGTGGTTTCTCTCATTATAAGATTGATTCACCGGTTTATCCAATATTACTTTTTTCGATTCGTCATCAGTTGTACCTTGAAACTTCTTTATTTGAGCAGTTATGTTACAATTAAACTAAAAAAAAATAAAACATTTATTAATATATCCTTGACTTTATAAAATTGAGTCATACACATTGATCCATTTCTTCAGCAGTAATATCTATATCAAATTCATTATCATCGTCCAGAAGAGATAATAAATTATTACAAGTGGAATCCTGCTCATCGTTACAAATATATTCTGATTGAAACATTGCTAGTACATCTCTACAGATGCCTTCAAATATACTTTTTGTTTCCGGAATGTATTCAGCTAAATCTATTAAATTATATATTTTAAATTTTATATTCTAACTTTGTTTCGTTGACTTTTAATTCGGTCATAAACATGTTATATATGTATATATATTATATATATTAGAATACACATACACATGTAGGTGAATGGGTGAATGTAAAAACATTCGTTTATTGGGTGTCACAGTTTCAAATGACCTACTCTGGAACGATCATGTAATGGCGGTGGCAAAAAGCGCGCCTAAAAAACTCGGCCTCCTAAATAGATGCAAAAAATTTTCACTCCATACCAATTGCTCCATGTTTATAAGTCCTATATTCGTCCCTGTATGGAGAGCTGTTGTCAAGTTTGGGGTGCTGCTTCTGTTTCCATCTTGGCCCTCTTGGACTCTGTTCAAAAGCGGGCTATACGAATTGTGGGTGATCGAGCTTTGACATCAAAACTTGATTCCCTACAACATCGTCGCACTGTTGCTGACCTCGTTGTTTTTTACAAATATCGTCATCAGCAGTGCTCAGATGAAATTAGCGGCATCATGCCTCAAACTTATTCTTACCACTGTTCCACTCGGCAATCGGCTGCCACAACCAGTAAAACGATCGAGATCCCGCGCGGTCATACTGGCAGATCGCAGAAAGAATTCTTTGTCCGAACTGCATACAAATGGAATAGTTTGCCGTAATCCTTAGTCTCAGGTGGCTTCAACCCGCAGAGGTTTAAAAAAAAGCGTTCATCAACACCTTAGAACGCCAGTTGTTGTGGGACCTAGGTCTTAAAAGGTATTTATGTGTTGTTGTGACACATATTCTAAACCCTATTACACAACACTTTTTATTTAAAAAAAAAACATTGTAACAAACAAAAAGCAACAAATGCTAGAACAAAACGCGGTTTTCTTTAAACCGAAAAAATTTTATTTTCTCTCTACAAAAACTCCAAACAAATACTACTTCGGTAATAGTACATTGTATATTAAGAGCAGAAAGTACGACATTGCTGCTCGTGCATGAAAGTTGCTGGTTGAGGCGTAGCCGAAACCAGCAATCATGTCAGAGCAGCAATGTTACTTTCTGCTCAAAGTATACATACTATTTTTTTAACGACTGCCGACATATTTGTTTATTATTAAAAAAGCTTAAATCATAATTTTAATTTTTAAAAAACAATATTTTTTTAAGTAAGATATGCGTTGCTAAGGAGGCATTTATATTATTTAGTTTTTGTTTAAAAAACATATCGAACGAACGTCAAGCTAAAAATTTAAATTAATAAATTATCTATTTTTAAATAAAAAATAATTCATAATATGTTATAAATTATTTAATATTATGTCTTTGTCTATTATGTCTTTTGTCTTACTTTCTGCATTAGAGCAGAAAAAATTAAAAAATGCACGCTAAACAGCAAAAGCCAACTTTCTGTTTTAAAATGATAGATAGAAAACATTATTTTCTATGACAGTCGTTAAAAAAGATTATTACATTCTATTAAAATAACATTTAAAAACATAAGCAAAATACAAAAAAACCTGCCTGTTGCTGGTAATTTTTCCTTGTTTGTCATCTGTTGCGTATGTCGTGTACTTCGTCATTATTTATTTTCATTGAATGAAAACAGTATAATCGTAATTAACTTTATTTAAAACAAAAGTAACACCATATATTTTGATCCTCTCTGTTTAAACTTAATGCTCTTAAGACCATCATTTGCAAAATAAAATCATTGGCTTTTAATTTTTTTTCTTTTAACTAATTAAAAAAACTCTCTGGTTATTATTTTAATTTTAAATTACAAATACTGGTTTCAATTACAAATATTTGTAAAAAATAGAAAATGAACCTCAACCTTAAAATGAACCTTGATCTATGGCACTCACGACTGAACATTGATTCTTGAGGCGAAAGCATTGCTGATCAAATTGAGGGCAGAACTTTGGAGTCCTCAACGAACCACAACCAACAAGGGTAACTAATAACTCGTATTCTTCTCCAGATGTTTTCAATGCCAATTGCTGAATGGAGAACTGAAATCGCATTAGGATCAGACCACGTGCCGATCATAATCACCTTAAGCCGTTCAATAAACCAAATAAACTCCGAAAAGAAGACATCTATTAATTTTAACAAAGCTGACTGGCAAAATTTTACAAATTTTACTGAAACAGAATTCAGTAAGCAATTTTTACCACTTGACGCCCTCTCTGGGGAAACAAAATTCAGAGAAATTTTTAATAAAGCGAGATCTGGCTTCATTTCACCCAGCACAATACAAAAGGTGAAACCGTGAAGGCAGAAACAAAAGGTGACCAGTAGAATCAAAGAACTAAACAACCAAATAAATGAGCTAGTGATGGAACACAAATGTAATAAATGGAGAGAGCTAGTGAGTAAGTCAAGCTTTGGCCCAAGCAAAAGTCTCTGGTAGATCATAAAAAGGCTTAACTCATCCTCGACAACATGATAACAACTGCATGATCTTCAATGATATTCCAACCAAAAACCAAAGGAAATGCGCAACCAAATTTAACACACAGTTTACAGAAAAGCCAAGTAAACATGAAAAGAAAACAAGGTCAGTATTGAGACATCTGCGCAAAGTAAATACTGAACATCTAGAGGATATCATATTCTCCGAAGAAGTTGAGAATGCTATAAAGAACACTAAGCCATCCAAAGCTATTGGACCCGACGGCACCTCAGCCATCATGCTAAAACACATTGGACCCAAAGGATTGAACTTTCTCACTACCACACTCACCACATACCAAACATCTGGAAAACAGCAAGAATAAGCCCCATCTTGAAACCTGGAAAACCTGAAGAGAAGGGAGAATCTTACAGACCGATCTCCATCCTTTCATCGGTTGCAAAACTGGCGCCCCACCAACATGACTTTAGGACAGCACATGGTACAACCACCGCTCTTCACAAGATCCAAGATCAAATCAGTGATGGATTAAACCAAAAACAACCTTGTACCAGAATAATATTAGTTGCGCTCGACCTATCAAAAGCATTCGACACAGTGTCGCACGCTGCACTATTAAATGATATATTTAACACCAATCTGCCAGGTTTAATAAAGCGCTGTGCAACTACCTACGAGGCCAACAAACATACGTTGAGTTCCGTAACTCCAAATCTAAGATGAGAGTGCTCAAACAAGGAGTCCCACAAGACAAAGTTCTCTCACCTTCACTATTCAATCTCTACCTAAGCAGCTTACCTACACCACCAGAAGGAATAACCATCACTTCATATGCAGAATTTTTAGTTTTAGTCGTGACCGTTTTTATCGACTTCAATTATACCAATTTGTAAGCGACGTGACATGACTATAGTCATGTCACCTGATGTGACACGACTTCAGTAATCAAGGTGAATAATTTCACTTTTGCCTCGAGAATGTAATAAGAGAATGTAATATGCTCTTTGTGACAGTCCCATAGATATTGTTTGGTGAGCATTTCATTGTGTTGACGGACCGGCAATATGTTACATTCTTGGTGCAGGTGATCTCGGTGAGAATTACGCTGCACCAATATGGACACCGCAAGTCGCTGACACTCACTGGAATAAGTTACAAGCAGTGGTGGATTATGCCTTTAAGGAGCCTGAGGCGGAACAAAATTTTGGGGCCTAAGATTTTACGAAAAATTTTGCAAATGAGTTTGATTAAGACTATTTCTTAAATAATTTTTTATCCGCTTCAGAACGGAGAAAGATCGTTCCCCACTTGCGTTGCATATCGGCAATGTAAGAAATATTTTTAAAATAGTTTCCACATTGGGAAATGAAGATTACAGGCCATCAATGATTACCTTGTACATCTTAAATGGACAAGTGATGTCTCTTCTTTTATATATTTTAAAAAATGATGTACTTCGTCTTTAAAATATTGTACTTCTATATCCCTCGCATATGTATGTGACAATTCTAAAATACACTTGTCAACTTCATCACTGGATATATTTTGATCAAAAAATAATTTAAAATTATTTAAAACAGTTTCATATATGGACGTTCTGTTAGACATTTCAGTGGCAAGTCTATCACAGATCATATTGTGAGTACTTATAATAAACAATTCTCGTCCTACTAGCTGTGTATCATTTGCAGATGATTCATCATACATAATTTTGCGTTTTCTTTTTCGTCCTTCTTTGTAGCTAATATTGTCTGTTAATAAGTTTGCTTGCTTTTCTATGCTCTCAAAATCATTCCGAACATCCCATATAAATTGTGACAAAGAATTAAACAGTTTTACTCCTTGTAATAAGTTCGTTTGAATATTTTGAAATGATTTTCTAGTACTATTGATTCTTTGCAATAATATATCCCATAGAACAGTTAATAAGGCAATTCATATTCATCGAAAGAGCTAGCTAATTTTTTAGCCTCAACTTTAGTAATCGGTTTTTCGTCTTCATTTTCGCTAATTTGGATAAGAACGTTTTTAATATTTTTGTAATTAAACCGCAAGTCGGATACTGCATCAGCTCTTGCAGACCTTGTCACTTGTGTCACTTAATTTTTTAATATGTTTGGAATTATGGATCGGAAAAATTATCAATAAGCAACTTCGCTATCTGTGAGTAGAGGAAGAAAAGAATACATATATATTTTGGATAAAGTGAAAATAATACACCGCAGTAGAATAGGCATCTGCAGCATAATTTCCAATTAAAGTAAGCGTATGACTTGTACAAGGAATAAAAATGACGGTCTCACTTAGAGTTTTAATTCTGGCTTGTAAACCATTATATTTTCCGGCCATATATGTTTGACCGCGACAATTTTTAATATCCAAAGACAAATTGTTTAAAGTTTTCAAAATAAGTTGTGCAACATATTCTGAATTGTGATTTTCAATTTGTAAAAATCCAATAATCGTTCTCTCGCATCGCCCACTTTATCAATGTACCTTAATATAAAACTTAGTTGGTCAGTGTGGTTCACGTCTGGCGTAGAATCAACAATAATTGAATAATATAAATAGTCCTGAATTTCTTGAATTAGGTGTTCTTTTACTTCAGTTCCCATTAAATTTATAAATTCATCGCATGTGGTATGTGATAAATAACTTATATATTACCTTTTCCTGGATGGCTGTACCTCTCCAAATGATTTTTAAGAAAATCATCAAATTGGGATAGGTACTCAATGCTTGTCATAAAATTTCCTTCTCTGTTCGAATCAATATCTTCTCGATGATCACGAAATGCTAAACCCAAAGTAGCTAATAGCTTTACTGTAGCTGCAACTCTTTTTAAAACTTCCCGCCAGCACTTTTGTTGTATTTCAATTTCACGAGCTATTTGAGTATCAATACGTCCAGTTACAAACAATCTTTTTTTCAAATTTTTCAAACAAACTTTTTAGACAATCTTTTTTCCAATCAACGTTGATAAAACGAAATATACAACCAAAGCTAAAACACCTATACTATATCAACCATATCATATGGAAACTCTTTTCAATCCAAATGATGAATTTAGCATGTATTGTATAAAAAATACATGAATTTTAAGCATACAATAAAATATTTCAATTCTACACGTTAAAAAGTTTTCATTTATTTAGTTATATATGAAATTAATCTAAAATATGTACAATTATATGCTTAAAATTGAGGTTTTCAGTTTAATGCTTTCAATAAATTGTAGGTCTTAAAAGAAATCCAAAATCATTGATGAAAACATAAAACTCAAATATACTTCAAATATCCAAAAAATACTTATCTGGATTTTGTTTTTATCAATAATTTTGCGATTGATATAATAACAGCCCATTGCAAATAAAGTTTTAGTATTAATATTCATTCGTAACAGTGGAACTTTTCAAAACAAAATGTTTTTTTACTATACAAATTGGAAAACGAATTTGTACATTAAAAAATTATAAAACTACCAAATTAGAATTATTAAAATAAATACATACATGAAAAAAAGTAATACAAATTGACAACCTAACAGTTTTACATGTGGGATAATTTTAAAAAAATCTTTAGGTTTAAAAACTTTGGTTGAATGAACGCAGTCATCTGATATTTGAATACCTATAAAATATCAATACTATTTGTAGCGAAGGGGCCCCTGTGCATGTGGGGCCCGAGGCGGCCGCCTCTTCCGCCTCTATGGTAATCCGCCACTGGTTACAAGTAACACAAAACGCAGCGTTGTGAACAGCAACCGGATGTCATTTGATGGCTCACGAAATCACCTGCACCAAGAATGTAACATACTGTCGGTCCGTCAACACAATGAAATGCTCACCAAACAATATCTATGGACCTGTCACAAAGAGCATATTACATTCTCTTATTACATTCGCGAGGCAAAAGTGAAATTATTCACCTCGATTACTGAAGTCGTGTCACATCAGGTGACATGACTATAGTCATGTCACGTCGCTTACAAATTGGTATTATTGAATTCGATAAAAACGGTCACGACTAGAACTAAAAATTCTGAAACTAGAAAACTTCAAAACTAACAAAATCTTACATTTTACGTTCTTCAAATTCACAAAAACAATAAAATACGTTTGAAAAAATTATTGTCACATGAAAAATTGAGGTGAATAAAATGTCATTTAGAGTGACATCTGTCGTATAAAATGACTTGAGGCGTAAAAAACGACTTCAACAATACGAAAATTGATACGATGTGACTTTAGTCATTTAAAGTGACATGACTTGCCTTCGGTAATCGGGGTGCTTACCTCCACTTTTTTTGGCATTTCTCGACGTTTTAGGACCTACTGATTCTAAAAAAAAAACAAAAATAAATGTATGTCTGTCTGCCGGCCGACCGTCTCACAACCTACGAAATCTAGAAAACCGCTGGAAGGATTTCATTTTTCGCTAAAAAAACGGTAATTTGGATATTTTTTTGCTAAAAAACGGTAATTTTAAGTGATAATGAGTAGTAATATTGATTAAAATCCTGATAGTCGGGATTGGTATGTGAGACCAAAAGCTAGATTATTGCATTATAAGTTTGTCAAAAAAATCGTCAAGTGTGTCAAAGGAATGATTTTCATTTATTTTTATACCCAATTTTTTGGAAAAAACTAGTAATTATTTGTATGACATGAAATGTAAATGAACTTGAAATTGGACATTTTTGATTTTATTATAATTTTTTAAATATTTTTGGAATTTTGAAAAATGTTTGTATTTCGATTTTGTTTTAATTTTTGCGATATTTTTAGAATTTTGGAAAAAGTTTCAATTTTTAATTTTTGGAATATTTTTAGAATTTTGAAAAAATTTCAATTTTTGATTTTGTTATAATTTTTGGAATATTTTTAGAATTTTGAAAAAAAGTTTAAATTTTTGTTTTTATTATAATTTTTAGAATATTTTTGGAGTTTTGGAAGAAATATGAAATTTGATTTTGAAATATTTTGAAAGGTTTTTGAGTAGTTTGATGATTGGTGATCATCTTTTCACTAAATTATGTTTATTTATGATCTGTTATAATATTCCGGCAACGTATCGATGTTTCGTGTTTGTTTTGTAATAAATTTCTAAACAGAGATACAAAATACATCCAAATTGTTACTATAAGGAAGTTTATATTATTATTATTAATAAAATAAAATTAAAAATAAGCAGTAAAAAGTATATTTTTAAATATTGCATTTTAATTTTAACAAAATACATGTACTTTAACAAAGACTTTTATGTTTGATATACATCGCTGCCCAAAACTAAAAACAATGTCATCATAAAAGATTTTTGACGAAAACCATATCAAAATCCTTAACCCAGACCGAAGTCTTGATATTTTCTTTATACGTTTAAAACACTAATAATATTATTTACTGTCGGGCAAGTTTGTGATTCATTTCTGTTGAAGATCCATATTCTGTTTGAGGTTTCTTCTGTTTGAAATATTTGTATACTGCTATATAAGTAGGATCAACAGTTGTATGGTAGTTAGTTAAGTATTAACCGAAAAACCGATTGAAAAAATAGATGGAATCAAAATATGTCGGACAGCCTTTGTTAATATATTTGTAGTGTTTTAACTTAAAGTGTTTACCATACAGATAATTCATAAACTATCAGTGTTAGTTTGAACTGCAGTATCAAGAAATATTTTATTAATTAAATGTTTCAAGTACTTCAAAAGTACCGACCATGCACATCAAAAATCACACAACGATTTCTACATATTATATGTACTTCACTTCTGGAAACACACTCGACGACTGTTTGGTTTGTGCCAACGAGAACTAAACATTTTGAAATTCAATCCACAAGAGCTATGAAAAAATGAACTATAATTTAAGCACGTGAAGTGAAAACTCGGTCTACAACCAAAGTAACATCAATTGGGAAAAACATTGAATCAATGTATAAGTACTTAACATAGGAACTCATTTGTTTGAGCGGACAAACTGTTTGAGCTCATTATCATAGAGTCGTGCACATCCGCACAAGTAAAACGCCTTTGTGACAAGAGAATTTCGGAAATATAAAGAACGTAAAGTCCAATGCAGACATAAGTTCAAGGGAAAAATATACTGGTAATACCTCCAGTGTAGTTCATCAATGACAACTAAAGCTTAAAGTAAGTAGATCGACCCCATTTGACTTCCAGAAAATAATCAAATATGACCAATCCAATTTTCTTTTAACAACATAGATTTAAAATTAAAAAATGTTCTGCATCATTGACTATTGCCGAAACTTCATCAACGAGTGTTGAAAGACACGATCAATTTATTTCTTATATAAGCACAGAATTTAATCAGGTCAATCAAGATGCGTGTAATTCAATAAGATTTTCAAGAAAAAATTAAGGTCAACCAGTATGGATCTGCATTGGTAAAAACCAAAATGAGTAGCAATGCAAAGCACTTTATGCGGTTACAACCTTTTAACACCATGTTAAGGGAGTAATAAAAAAACTGACGTTAACATTTTTTTAATCAAAAAGTGTTGGGTTATAGGAATTACACTATGTGCTACCGATCACCACAACTAATATTTAGCGTGACTCCACTGATGTCAAATCGTTTTTTTGTTTGCTTTGTCTCAGAGAGAAATAGTTGTCTTCCCATGTATGTGCGTAAGTTTTTCAGTTAAATCAAAATTGTACAATTAAATTATTGCGATTTTTTTTTAAATCATTGAGAAAAAAGCCCTACCACAAAAAAATAATAGTTTCTCCCTTCCTGCGACTGTATAAAAAGAAATGAAGAAAAAATGACGTTTTGGCTTTCATTATAAACATATAATTTTTGATATTTGATGAATTAAAAATAAATTTGTCCATAATTAAAATAGTGTGACAGCAAGTTTTCATAATATACTCTAAAAATATTTACATAACTTAAAAATTTGTTCGAAAATAAAAATTGAAAATATTGCTTGTCCATTATAAAATATTTGAGTTAAATAATCACTGGAACTAACACAATAAATTTAATTACTCTCGTAATTATTTTTATTTATTTTATAAAAATTAGCACAACTATAAAGAAAACATTTAATTTGTTTTAGCATTTTAGATTTAGAATTGTTTTTAATTTATAATTTAATAAAAAAGTTTGTGGTTAAAATTAAAAACAAATCGAAATTAAGAAAAGAGAAATTAAATATAACATATCATCGATCACCATTTGTTATGTCTTTCTTCATACAATTTTAAAGTTATGTACTCTCTATATTTATATATACTCTGGTCTTTAATAATATGTGTCACAACAGTACAAAGATACCTTTTTAGACCTAGATATAACAGCATCCTCCAATGTAATATTCAGATCGACGCGTATATTTGCTCGTTGCACCATTCAATTTATTCTACTTATAAAAATACAATTTGCGAGCTAAAGTTGCTAACCTCAGTCAGAATTGATTAATTAATATGATGTTGTAACGAGTAGGGAAGGGATCACAACATGACTGGATTGAACCAAAGAACTACAAATTACATTTATATTTCCTTGGTGAAAAGTTAGAAGCAGCAATTTGTAAAGAAAGAATTTTTACAGTAGATTTGACAACCACAGCGAAGATTTCTTTTAAGGAAGGGTCGTACAAATCCAACCCTAAATGAGTGCGGGAGCTAACATAAGAGAATAAGGGAGTGGGAAGATGCTAGACTATAAATCTCCACACATGATGTCTGCTATACTTGGAAATTTTTCATACATATACAAAGCAGAAAAAAACATCTCACAAAAATGATTACAATCTCATCGGCATTAGTTATTTTTTTGAAGAAATTCACATTTTCTATTAATCCTGAATGTGATCTCGAGTGGCAATAACTTTAGTTTCGTGCAGCAGTTATATTGCTATTTTAACCGTGCACATCGGTTACATTACTGTTCAATAATTAGTATGCAATTTTTTATTGCATTAATAACAAAAATTTAATTTTGTTGTCGCAATCACGAAACACGATGGCGCCGAACCAAGGAACTAAATTCTTAAAAAAACTACACCAAATCAAATGAAGTGATTTAAATAAAAACCCGTTCAAAATCACTGTAATCGATTCGATGATAATGGGGTCTATTCAGTAAAATCTTCTATCAAAAAATTCTCCTTCTCTTCTATTTTTGTACGAGACTTTATAACTGGAAAATAAAAATTCTTACAAAAAATAGCAGAAATGTCTTGATTATTGATTATGTTTCTAGGTTTTTGGAAAAAAATGTTGTTTGGCGATAAGATCAATATTTGACTAATTAATGTTACAACTTAAATAAATGCTAGAATCAAAGGTTTTCGAACCTTCTCTTATGAAATATTGTCACCAAACTTAAAGAAAAACAATATTGTTTAAACGATTCTAAACATTTATTCACAATAAATAACTTAAAGAAACATAGAGCTGCTAAAAAATAGCTTTTAAGATCTCAAGTCAAATATGGGTGGGTTATCCTTTTATAAACCGAACACCTTTCTGACCGACCCATTTTTGATTTGGCTGAAAATTGTTTAGGGGTTTTTTATCGAAAAAAAAAGATATATATTTATATTTTTTTGGAGAATAGAGCTGTTCTAAATTTTGAGAATTTCGTGATTTTTGGCTTGAAGAGTTATTTTCAAAAATTCATAACTTCGGTTTTATAAAAGATAGAAGCTTTTTCTTTTTTTTATTTGAGAGTTAAAAAATGGAATTTTTTAAAAATAAATATTTTCAACTAAAATTATTAACAAATTCCTATTGTTATAAACAAATAAAATGTTAAAATTAAATTTTAACCATTAATTTTAACCACCCATAAAATTAATTTTTAATATAATCATCGTATTCAACGTTCAATTTCCTATAAAAAAAGTATTTTTTTTTAATGGAGAAATGATATTTACTGTTAGAAATAAATTAATTTATCGAGCGCGGGACGAAAAAAAAATCTATATATGGGTCATTCTTTTACATCCGAACAGATTAGGATAAAATGTGACTAAGACATTTTTGATTCAGCTGAAAAATTTTTTACTGGTTCTATATCGTCGCTTTAATAATGAAACAACGTATTCGCAAAAGTGTAGTTTCGAGATAATTGGGTTTAAAGATTTTTCGATTTTCTGATTTTCGTAAACTCGGCAGCACTATTGAATGAATAAAGATATTGGAAAAAAAATTTCTGCCAATTAATCTTGACTAATTGCCCCATAGCATATTAAAATTTCACATTGGTACCTGCTGGCTTTTCTACCTAAAAAGAGGTGAAAAGTCAATCAGGTACCTTATACGTTATTTCATATTTCATATACGTTATTTCATTTTGCATGGAAGTACGATTAACCTAAAACTAATCATTATTGAACTAACGCATAATATTCTTACAATTTTTTATTTATATGAACCGGCATTTCATGTAGTAATGAATGATGCTTATACAATATTTTAGATTTACCATTTCGTGTGGCGATCGTAATGTATGTAAAGTATACGACGCTGATTTTACCCAAGTTATTATTCTGTAAGAATTGAAATATTGTACATGCATTTACGCTGTTTCATTATTTAACCAAATTCAAATCTGCATGTACGTTAATTAACAATATATTAATTTTCACCCCCAGTTATAAAAAAATTGGAAAATGTTAAAATGCCACTTTATAGACATCCTTATGGGGAATGCAGCGCACCCATTATATAATAACAACGTATATATGGCATACGTTATTTCATTATTAAAGCGACGATATAAACATAACGATATACTTGTTTGAGGATTTTTTCTTTTTTTTTTAGGGAAAATAGAGCGGTTCCAAATTTCGAGAATTTTGTCATTTGTGGTTTTGGGCTTGTAGACTTGTTTTCAAAGATTCATAACTTTGGTTCTGGTAAAGATAGTCACTTTTTGTCTGTTTTATTTTAAAGAATAGAGATGCAATTTAAAAAAAAAATGTTATTTATAAAAATTATTAACAAATTCATATTGTTATAAACAAATAAAATTTTAAAATCAATTTTTAGCCATTATATAAAATAAATAAAGAGTGTTTAGTGTAATCATCGTATTTTACGTTCAATTTTCAATAAGAAACGTATATTTAATTAATGAAGAAATGAGTTTTACTGTTACATAAGTTAATTTTTCCAGCGTCGGACGACAAAAATTTATAAAAATTTTTCTCGTCTCGCGCTCGATAAATTAGTTTATTTCTAACAGTAAAACTCATTTTTCCATTAATTAAATATACGTTTCTTATTGAAAATTGAACGTAGAATACGATGATCATACTAAACCCTCTTTATTTTTGTTAGATAATGACTAAAAATTGATTTTAATATTTTATTTGTTTATAACAATAGGAATTTGTTTTAATTTTTATAAATAAGTTTTTTTTTAAAATTGCATCTCTATTCTTTAAAATAAAACAGACAAAAAGTGTCTATCTCTACCAGAACCAAAGTTATGAATCTTTGAAAACAAGTCTTCAAGCCAAAAATCACAAAATTCTCTAAATTTAGAACCGTTCTATTGTCCATAAAAAAAAGAAAAAATCCCCAAACCAGTATATCGTTATGTTTATATAGAACCAGTAAAAAAAATTTTCAGCTGAATCAAAAATGTCTTAAGTCACATTTTATCCTAATCTGTTCGGTATGTAAAAGAATGACCCACATATGGATTTTTTTGTCGTCCCGCGCTCGATAGATTAATTTATTTCTAACAGTAAATATCATTTCTCCATTAAAAAAAATACTTTTTTATAGGAAATTGAACGTTGAATACGATGATTATATTAAAAATTAATTTCATGGGTGGTTAAAATTAATGGTTAAAATTTAATTTTAACATTTTATTTGTTTATAACAATAGGAATTTGTTAATAACTTTAGTTGAAAATATTTATTTTTAAAAAATCCATTTTTTAACTCTCAAATAAAAAAAAGAAAAAGTTTTTATCTTTTATAAAACCGAAGTTATGAATTTTTGAAAATAACTCTTCAAGCCAAAAATCACGAAATTCTCGAAATTTAGAACAGCTCTATTTTCCAAAAAAAAATCCTCGAAATATCCTTTTTTTCGATAAAAAAACCCTAAAAAAATTTCAGCCAAATCAAAAATGGGTCGGTCAGATTTTGTCCAAGTCTGTGCGGTTTATAAAAGAATTACCCATATGTGAATTTTATATAAAAAAACAATGCAAACAATTCTTACTTACCATTTTCGACAATCAGCTGATTGATTATAAAACCTTTGTTTAATGTTTGATCATATCCAATAAATATTATATCATTAGTCGGAATATTATATGCACTATTTTCACCAAAGTTTATAAAATAGACATAAAAACTATTGAAATTATTGATTATACTATGAAACATTTTATCATTAATGTCTTCCGGCCACGGTAAATCCGATTTACTTTTAATTCCATAAATCCTGCATTCAATTGCCTTGAATTTAAACAAATTTAATTTTATTTATATGTTATTATTTAATTAACGCAAGCTAACATCCATAGCGGTGCTATAACTTCATAGAAAAATATTTTTTGTTCTAAACCAACTACCTATTACTTAAAACAATATGTAGACGATTTTAACAATTCATAAGTCTTCATACATTAGCTTGGGTTAATAGAAAAAACAACACGTACAAATTTTAAACAGTTTTATACCTCATGTTGTAACTGAACAAGATGCTCCGGAATACAATATATTTCATCTTTGGGATATCTTACTAAAAAACCAACATCACATAAAAAAACGACTGCTTCATCATTTAAAACTTCAATAACTCGGCCTCGATCGAATAAATCTTCAAATAATACTATACAATATGATCCCCGAGTTATATTTTTTAGTCGCTCTTTTTTCTTAGAAATATGGGATTGTATTTCTTTTAATCGATTGGCAATTCTACAATAACAAGTGAATTGTTGATAAAGTAGTTTATTCATTTATAATAAAAATATTAAAGAATACTTTACAATTCTACTGATGATAATTTTTGTAAATACAATTTTAATGGAGAATGAAAGAACGACAAATGAACATTTTCAATTGAATTTTGTAAATTTGTTTCATCACCAGCTAACGTGTTGATTCGTTGATTGTCATTATATGAATTCAAATTTGAATTTATTGATAACGGTTCATTATAATTATCACTTTTATCTAAAACCACGTTATCCTCGTTATATGAAAATTGAGCCGTTAAAAGCTGATTTGTTGGTTGCTCATCATATTGGGTTTCACTTTGATTTAAGATTTTATTTTCAATATTATCATCAAGCAAATATAATCCTGGGGATTAGCATGTATTACGTAAATGATTTTTGGTAATTGTGTACATATTCTGACAATACTAACCTGCATTTCGAACCAATGCTTTGGTACGAGTAAAATTTTCATCATCTAATTTCCCAATTTTCATTTTGATTATAAATTTCTTAATATTCATTTTAATAAGTTCACTTCCATATGGTAGGAGATCTTCCATTATATTAATTTCGTTTACATACACTTTGTCTTTTATTACAAATGAACAAGAAGCTTCGACTGACATATTCTGTTTTTCGTATTTTTTAAATAACTGAGCAATATGATCTTTTGATTTATCTGGCCAGTCAACTCCCAATGAAACAATTCCTCCTAGTGTAATATCTAATAGCTATTCAAATAAAAAAAATAAAGAATGGCTTCAAAATACGAAAACGCCTAACAAAAAAAAATATCAGTTTAACAATTATGCTTATTGCCAATTGGATTTATCTGAATAAATAAAATGTTAGAGGTAAAGCCGAACTAGAGGTTGCATTTATAGTGCGTGACATATGACATATTAATCATGTATTAATCAATAACCTTACCTTTGGTGGTAATGTTTTAAAGTGATCCGGCAGGTAATGCAACCTAGATAATGTTGTTGTGATTGTTATTCCTTCATCAATTGCTTTCAATACACACTTTGGATCGGAAAGTACAGACCTAGAATAATTAGATTTAAGTATTTGGAAATATTTTAATAAAATCATAAATGTTTACTTTTTTTCTGCAATATGCAATATTTTACAGCGAAAGAATTTTTCATGCCTGTTTCCAACACATAAATCACCAACTTTTGCAGGATGATACGGTATATGATTTGTTTTTATTGCATAAAATGTTTTAAATCTGGTTTGAAACGCTTTATAATCAGATCGATTAAATTCAATCCATGGATCTGTTTTGCTTTGTCTTGTTGCCAAAACTTCTACCGCAAATGATGAAGGATTGGATACTTCATAAATTTTTATTTTTATCTAAAAAGAAATAGAATAAATAAAACGACGAAAACAATAATTTAAGCTTATTACATATTTTTTGATAGGATGCCATAATATAGATTTATCCTTGTCTGTTAACATATGACGATATTTACATACATTGGTTTTCGTGCACAAACCGTAGTTCAACACATATTTACAAAAATCTATGTCCTTTTCGTTCTTCGATATTTCCTGGTTATGTCGAATTGCCTTAAAATAAAAACTAAATTTTATTACTGATATTGAAATATATATTATACTGCAGCCGAATTCTGTAACTGTGAAGAAGTAAAGTGTTAAAAATTTCTTCATTTCTTTTCATTAAAAAACCGCTTCACTTTTATACAATTTGGCTGCTGGTGTTTAAAATGATAAACTTTCATTAAACATTATATTGTTTTCTATGTTTAAGAGATGAGAAAATTATATAAGCACACATAACATGTCGTTGTTATTATTAAATCATTTTAGGTTAGTGACAGTTAAATTTGGTGGATTATCACCGATGATATAATTCACCATCAAGTAACTCCAGTGAACGAGTCTAAATTAAATAAAGTATTATTATCCGTCTTTGATTCTAATTATGATATTTTTTATTTAGCATAAAGTTTAAATTTATTAACTTCCCGATATGGGAAGTTATTGTTTTGGGTCGATTTTCGAAATCGGAATTTTTATGATATCTTTACGTTTCATGACCTCCTGAAGCTGTTTAGACTATTTTTAGCTGGCAGTCTGTATGTGTGTGTGGGTGTGTATGTGTGTATGTATCGCTGTATGTGGATTAATTTTTGCCCAACGCTTTCTTAACAACGGATGGCTCGATTTGAACGAAAATGGTCGCAATCGATGTATCTTGACGTAACTTAGAACCCAGTCCTTTTCTAGCGAAATTAAATAATTTGTTTTTTAGTGGTTTCCAAAAAACTGAAAATCATCTCTTGCAAATATAATGAGATTAAATAATGCTATCAAGGTCATGAAGCTTCCATATTGTTTGTCATCATGTCAGTAATTTATAATGAGATTTGTATAAACAATTGCTATCTTAGTTTTTGAGTTTTGAGTTTTTTAAGAAAATGTGACAAAACTACGCGTTATTTTCGTTAAGCAAACGCATGATATCTGAATGAAATTTTGGTATGTAAATGAGCTGCAAACGCATCCGAGTTTACTTGAATATCGAAGATATGAGTTATTTTCTAATTTTGACAAAAAGGTCAGAGGTTTGTGAGTGGATCGGGTGGTCAACTGTTTATTAACTTCCCGATATGGCAAGTTATTGCTGTCGGTCGATTTTCGAAATTGGTATTTTTATGATATCTTTACGTTTCAAGACCTCCTATTAAAAATTGGTGTTATTTTCGTTACGCAAACGCATGAGATCTTGATGAAACTTTTGAATTCAAATGAGCTGCAAACACATCCGGGTTTATTTGAATGTGGAAAATATGAGCCATTTTCAAAATTTGGCAAAGGATTCGGGGAGAATGTCTGTGGATCGTTGAACAACTGTTTTTTTTAACTTCAATAACACTCAGTCCTGACATTCAATTTTGTTGAAACATAAGGTTATTGTATTGTTCATAGTAATTTTTCAACGTCCGGTTTGTCACTTTCGGTTAAATAACTTTATCCTATAATTCTTTTAAATATATCACAACAGCCACAGCTATGAAGGGTTTTTGACGAACCTTTTTTAAATGTTTCAGTTAACATGAGAAAGAACAAATTAGCTTTTTAGGTGTCTTTCTTGTATAAAGTGGTCGGTGTTCATCAAATAAATGCTGACCTTTTATGTTACCGATAGGTTAGGTTATTGTGTTGGACTGTTGGAGATCATTTTTGATATTGACATTTTTTTTAATGATATCTTCACCTTTCAATACCTTCTGAATCGGTCTATACAACTTATTTTAGTTTGCAGTCTGAGTGTTAGAATAATATTAAATTTAAATAAGATTTCACACACATACACATTCAAATTCTATTTAAATTATTACAATTAATGTGTCGTATATTAAATAAATCTTAATTTTGCGTATTTTAGGCTCTAAAAACTCTAATTGAGCTAATATTCACTTTTTGTTGACTTTGTTTCAAATTTGTTTTAATATTTGTTTTGAAATTTTTCGTTATTTATTTGTATTTATGTTCTATAAAACATATTTTTGGACAATGCAATTAAATTATATTGTATTATTTTTTGATGTCTGATATTACAGTATACCTTATATCCAGTGACAGATTGGTTTTTAATCTTATGGAAGTTCTTACGTGGCCCCTATGGTCACACCCCATCCCACTAGCTATTTTATTTTTGTAGCGCTTATGCTCAATGTAAGGACTAAGGAGCGTTTCTGCGTCTCATTGTAATCATGGTCAACCTTGCGATCTGCCACTCCATCAGGGACTAACGTAGTTTTTAGTGAGTCCGCACATTGCATCGATCACTAAGAACAAGGTCAAGTTAAGGAATTCTGTTGGAGCGGATTCAGCCTATTTATAAAACAATATCGAGTCATATGCTGTTGCTGGACATACTTACTTTCAATTTAACCTCTCCTTGACTCACCGTATGTGTCAACTAACACAAAACTCACGTTATACAAGACATTGATAAGACCGGTGGTGATGGGTCACAAACGGGAACCTTTACACAAAATGAGGAATCGCATGTATTCAGACATAGGATGGAGAGTAGAGACATAGGATGAAGAGTAGCCACCATTTTATACATAGGATGGAGAGTAAAGAAACCGATATAAGTTTGAAATCAGGGCGTTTTCAGCAACCTGATATAATAGGTTGTATCCGTTCCAATAGGATTGCATGGTTTAAGCATGTTCTATGATTTAATTGCCGTTTCGTCGTCCACTGGCTCGGTAATCGACTTCGATTTGCCTTTCGTTCGACACGCCTAAAATTAAAGATTGAAGGAATGCATCAAAATTGAATCTATATAAAATTTTTACAAAATCAGAAAGCATAGACTTGTATTTCAGTGTGTCTTTTCTACTCATTTAAGTGTCTGTGCTCAATACCATGTTTATTTTTTAGAATAAAATGGTTTGTGTTATAGAAACATTATGTGTCATAACAAACACCTCTTAAGATCTTTGTCCCACAGCAATATGAGCTCTAAATAATTGATCAACTGTTTTTTAAATGCGGCCGACTAATTAAGAGTAGTGACCCGTCTATAAGCACGTCTGAGCTATGTGTTAAAGTTGAAAATGTTGTTCTTTTACATAACCATAATCCAAAAATTCTAGGTGTAATTTTTGATCGTTCTTGGACTTTTAAAAATCACTTAGAAGCAATAGCCAAAAAAGTTAGTGCAAGAAATAATTTGTTACAACAAATTGCTGGTACAACTTGGGGATCAAACGCAAATGTTTTAAGGACTGCTGCTTTAGGATTAGTATATTCTACAGCTGAATATTGTTCTTCAATCTGGATGAACAGTGCTCATACACCAAAAATCAATATTCAACTGAATCGTGCAATGAGATTAATTTCTGGTGCTATAAAATCAACACCTTTGAATTGGTTACCTGTTTTATCAAATATACCACCACCAGACATTCGTCGTAAGGAAATGTTATTCAATACCATTCAAAGAAGTTCAGAAGTTCACAATTCTTTATTGTTTGATTTATTTTTGGAAGCTCCTGATCAAAGTTTATGTAGAACACCACCGTACATCACTGCTAAACAACTTATTTCACAAAATTTTAACTCTGAAGAATTCTGGCTGATGTCTTGGAACAACAACCTTCCATTAAATGGTACATTTGTTCAAAACCCTAATGTGAAATTAAATGGTTTTGAACTAAAAAGAAATGATTGGGTGAAATTAAATCGTATTAGAACAGGCTATGGTAGATCAAACTATACATTACATAAATGGGGTCTGGTGGATTATCCATCATGTGAATGTGGTAAGGAATTTCAGACAGTCAATCACATATCTCAAGAATGTAACTTAACTAAATTCAATGGATGTTTTGAAGAGGCTTTTTGTTTATCTGATCAATTTATTGATTGGTTACATGGACTGAAAAATAAAATTTAATGTATTTTGATGTTGAATAAACCGTACGATTAAAAAAAAAAAAAAAGCACGTCTACTTTATTTGTACGTATTTATTGTCCTTAGAATAAAATATTGGCATTTGAATCAGAGAAACGGGGCAACGTACACTTATATTTTACAAAAAAATTAATCGTCATTTAAATCAATTAACCTAACTATTTATTATCTTTTCATCGTTTAAGTCCAAAGTAAAATAAATCTTTTTTGTTCAAATTTTTAAAAAAACATTTTTATTTTTTATTTGACGACGTTTCTGCTTATAACACAAGCTATCTAATTTTTTTATCCGTTTGTTTAAAGAAGATATTTTGTAAGTTTCAGTTGAGTTTCACTTTTTTTAATTTAAATTTTTTTTAATTTATTTGAAAATTATAATTAATAATATTATGATAGTGACATCAGTGAAGTAATTTATTTGGACAAAACATTTTTGTAAGTGTTTTTTGTTAATATTGTTTAAATTGTATAATTTTCATTTTCTGTTTTGTATAGTTGATATATTTTTTTCTGACCTGAAGATAGCTTGTGTTATAAGCAGAAACCTCGTCAAATAAAAAATAAAAATGTTTTTTTAAAAATTTGAACAAAAAAGATTTATTTTACTTTGGACTTAAACGATGAAAAGATAATAAATATTAAATCGTCCAATTAAATATTAAAAAATAACCTAACTATCACGATCATTCCTTTTAATTTCTCAACTTTTCCTTTTATAGATTGTATCTTTGGGTACCCCCAAAGAGCATCAATAATAAATATTTTTTAATTTTGTGCTAACCATGTTCGACTAATAAATAAAAAATATACCACACCCATATACTCTCCTTTTATTTGTGAGTTCGCATCGGTGACCAGATTTCTTGGGTTTAGGATAAATTTGTTAGATTAACTTATTCAGAAACCGTATTTTTTTAACCAGAGTTTCCGATATTAGAATCGCAATCAGCAAATACAAAAAATAAAATTATTTGTCTCTCATGTTTATGATTTTTTTCTCGAAGGCCCCATTACACGAGTAAAAGTCAGTCAATAGTTGACAATTCTTTTATCCCATCCAATATTAGGCAGGTTCATTTATTTCGAGATATTAATTTTTCTGTTTATTGCCTCTTGAGACGGTTTAAGTTTTGTTCGTAGCCTTCATTTAATCTTAGCACAAACCTGAGTACAGCTTTTTTGCATCTAACTTAATTCAACATCTTGTTCCGGACCTTTTGAATTCCAGCTTTCTATTTATCATGTCATGTTTCATGATTGTTCTAAAACGTCAAAAAATTGTAGAACAAACGAATGGAAATCAAAAACTTCAATAAATTAACATACATATTTGTATCAAAAACGAAACAAAAGAACAGTATAATTTTCTGACAAAAGTGAATCAATTAAAAACGTCTACAAAATACGGTTATCGCCATAGCCACAAAGTGGCACAAAAAAATCGGAACGTATAGGAACACGATGAAAGAAAGAACTAAATATTTATCAGTCATTTGAGAGCCTTTTATATCGCAGTGTACTGATATATTGGTCTCATGAAAAACTGCATGTTCAGTTTTAAACAACTCTTTGACGACTACTGAACATTTATGCCAAGTTGAGTCAATAAATTTTACAATGCGATTTTTGGTTTAACTTTGCATTGTTTTGCTATATAAATAAATGTTTTAAGTCATGGATTGATTGTTAAGTTTGAAATCTTGTTCGATAATCTAGCGACAAGAAATCATAAAACATTTACCAATATTTACATCTGCAAACCAAAAATATTCAGTTCAGAGTTTTAAAAAAAGTGTTAAATATATAACAACTTATAAAAATATTGCAAAAAGAATATTAAAATCATTAAGTTACCATAGCTAAGTTTTCAATATCTGAATTTATACGTTTAGCACCATGAATTTTTAGGAACTCAATTAGTCTTGGTAGCTGATCGTTATTTGATTCATCTAACAAAATCACCGAATTTGTTTCACCTGTCTGCAAAAAAAGAAAATTTTAAAATAAAATAATTTATATATAAAATCCATAAAAAATAATACACGAAAAATGAGAAGTGGAGTTTTTTTGGAAACTTTCAACCATACCTTTGAGTTGAAAAATTCCAATTACTTCTTTACTTACTTTAGTTTAATTGATCTCAAAAATCCCCAATAAATAATATATAAATATTGTTCATTATATAAAATAAAACATCGTTTGTGATACCGTCGCTGTAAATGTGTTGTTTGACAAAACTTCAACGAATGTTAACTTTGGTTATCGCTTTGGAAAACGTTTAAGTATTAATTATTACACATACCTTTGTGACTAGCGGAAGCAATGTTATGATTAAATTTATTGTTTATGCAAAAATACGCATAGTTTAGTCATTTATTCCAAACTATTAGGAAATGACGGATAAACAGAGAAAGGTTTTCATAAAATCGAGATGGTAATTATCATGAGGCTATCCAATTTAGGATTTTAGGACCAAAAAAAAATTTCATTTTATTTGATTCAGATGGATGAATTTGTGAGATATACACAATTTATAAAAAAAATTGTTGTATCGTTGTAAGTATCAAGAGCATTATTATTCAAAACTCTGATGAAAATCGTAAACAAACAGATCGAATTGCACAAGAAACTAAATACAAACAGTTTCATACAGATCACGATATTAGATAAAAATGAATATGTGAAATATAGGTGAAGGATCGATATATTTTGGAATATCTTCAGGATCCAATTTCAAATGGTAGCAGATAACGAGGATGTGCATTGCTGTTGGATTATACAGGCTATGAAATTATCTCCCGTCAAGAACAACAAAAGTGTAGTGTATGAACACATTAAAAACTTATGAATTGTGAAGTGAAATCCACAGTAGAAGCGGCTTAAGATAGACCAACCAAATGACATTTGTCGAAAATATGTCGCAGTTGAGTATTATTAAAAACACAAACAATGGTATAGTAAATTTTAAATCATCAAGAGTTGAGAACAAAGATGAGTTAGTGACCAAAAACTCAAAAGGCAATCGACGGTAAATATGCATGTCCGAACAAGGAAACAACAACCTAAGTGCAACATGAACTACAAATCAATTTGTATACGGAACGTGATTTAGAGTTAAGCGAAAAAAGAAAATAATATTAAAAGTTAAATAAGTTTATTTAGAATAGTTTAGATAAAGAACGTTGTTCTGTGCTAATTGTCAGTTATTTGGAAATCAGTATACTCAATAAAAGCTGATGATTGGATCGATCCATTCGAAACAATGGTAAAGAATAACAAATATTAAAAGTCTAATTTGCTCAATTATATTTGTAATCTATAGTTGTTGCGTTAAAAAAATGTTTAAAAAATAAATCATTACAAAAATAATTACCTCATTTTTCACTATATTTGGTAGTGCATTAAAAAACGTTGAATATCTTTTTTTAAATATCGACCAAGTCTCAGGTAACGAAAAATTAATTAGAAGTTTCACATTATCTACATGTAACTCAGGTAAAATTTCATCGGTACACACAAGAACTTCTAGGGTGCATCCATATCTATTATTCCAGTCATTAACGAACTTACGGTTAACCATAGATGTGGAGCTTAAACATTCCACACATATTATATTTAAACTTTTTAAATATTCGCAAATTTGATTTACTTCATCGTCATATTTACAAATTACAATGGTATGTTCCAGCAAATAATTTGAGTTAATAAGAATTTCTATATAAACAAAAAAACAAGATTAGATAATATTTTCGCAGTGCAGATTAAATATTTACCAGCAAGTTTATGCATTTTATTTTCTTGAGAGGTTAATAATATTCTAAGGTCCTGTTTTGCGTATGAAGCGGCTTCGATATATGACCCAATACAAACTATTGCATTATTAGAAGTTTTAATCATTTTAAGAAATGAACAATGCCAGTATAATGATGTTATAATTAATTGTTGATCATATGTTTGAGTCTCAGGATTGTTAAAACAACACTGTTTAATGACGTTTTTGACTGAATCCAGATTATCCATCATTGAATGAAAGTCATCTATGACGAAATGTTTTAAACGATTTTTGTTCATTAAGCTTCTTGAAAATAAAAAGCTTTCTAATTGTTTTGGTGTTATAAGTAATATATCGATGCCATTATAAAAAAATGCCTGAAATATAAGTAATGTTTGTAGTTAGAACAAAATATCATTAACATACACATTATTGCATACTTCCAGTTTTGAATCAGAACAGGTATGCCCTTGAATAATTTTTAATTTTTTGGCAAATACAGATTGAAAATTTAAACAAATTTCAAATATCTTCGATGAATGTTTTTCCGTTGCCGTTAATACAATTGCAACCGGTCCAGTTCCTGGTGTGTAACTATCTTGATCGGACTGAAAATAGATAGTTTGAGTAAATATAAAAAAAATTAACCTGTTGATTTGATAGAATGATGCTTAGATTTTATTTGAAACAACAGGTTTCAAGTTCAACAGTTAAAACAATGATAAAAATATGGCTACACCGGTGCATCAGTAGCAGCCAGGTACGTACTTACTATTAATAAACTGAGTAATACTGGTAGGTAAGATAAAGTTTTACCTGAAAAAATGATAAATTTAGTAAATAAAAACATTCCAGATTTGATTCGGTATACCAGTTTTTCTGGAGCCCACAATTACGATAGAGTTGCCTCTTAATAAATGTGGCCAACAAAACGCTTGAATACGGAATAACTTTCGATACCTGCAAATCAAATATCATCAATTAAAAGTTTGAAATACCAACTTATTTTAACATAAATACCCATTAACTTCCAAACCAAAATGAACATCTCTCACGAAATTAGCCTCTTCTAAAGTTTCGATAGCTTTAGTTTTCTTTTTTCCATGACAAAGAACTCGATGTGATCTTTCACGTTCGAAAAATCTAAAGCATATAAAGATACTTGTTAATTAGTAATTATATATTATAAATCAAATGTTTATACGTCATATATTCAGGTTCGTCACGTTTGGGTTCAATTGTAGTTCCTAAAATCAAGTGTTGGTTTTTATTCTTTTCTTCAGTTGTTTTGATATCTAAATCTTCGTTTTCCGTTGCACTTGATGCATTTACATTTGATAAACTGCCTAATCTGAAATTTGTGTGCTATTATCAAAGAGATATTGGTAACAAATATAAGTTTGCTAAGATATAATATAATACATTCATGCTTTGCTTCAAATTCGACAGTTTTAGAAACTCCTAAAGAAATACCCCAAATCCAGTCTACAGGAGTTATTATGAAACAATTACATTTCAAACCCAAAATTGTCGAAAAACTTTTAAGGGAGTTAAACAACAACAAAGCCTCTGGTCTGGACAACACTCCTCCTGTTATTCTAAAAACATTTTCAAAAGAACTTGCACCAACTCTCACCAAAATATTCTATAAATCCTATAAATCTGGTATTTTTCCATCCTGCTGGAAGTTGGCCAATGTCCAGTCTGTCCCAAAAAAAACGAACGGAATGTGATATTTCAAATTATAGACCAATATCCTTACTTCCAGTCCTGTCTCAAATATACGAGCACTATATTAATTCACACATATCCAAATTTTTGGAAGACAACCATTTGATATCTGACAGACAATACGGTCAACGACCGATCTATTGAACTATGTGGCACATCTTTGGAATAGCATACTTGAGAGAGGTGGTAAAACGTACGTGATCGTATTAGACATCTCAAAAGCATTTGATCGAATCTGGCGTGCCCATTTGGCGTGCCCATTTGGCGTGCCCACAAGCTCGTTGCGTACGGTTTTCATCCCGCAGTCGTGAAGTTGATTCAAAATTTTCTGTCTAACCGATACATCTCGGTAACTATAGATGGCTTTTCGTCTGAATGTAAATTAATAACCGCTGGTGTACCCCAAGTCTCAGTTTTATCTCCCACTTTATTTTTAATTTATATCAACGAACTGTTGCAAATCACCAGTAACCAAATAAATAGTTTTGCAGATGATAGTACACTGCACAAGTCATTCGTCCCTCTATCCTCAAATGAAAGGGTAAAATGCATGAACGAATAAATCCCGCCCGGAGAGACGCTGCCATAAATGTAAACGAGGACCTAAAAAAAGTCGCCGATTGGCCAAATAGACGAATGTGAAAGCATTCGTTTATTGGGAGTTACAATTTCCAATGACTTACTTTGGAACGATCATATAATGGCCATGGCAAAGAGCGCGTCAAGAAAACTCGGCCTCCTCAATAGATGCAAAAAATATTTTACTTCACATCAATTACTCCACATTTATAAGTCCTATATTCGTCCGTGTATGAAGTATTGTTGTCAAGTTTGGAGCGCTGCATCTGTTACCATTCTAGCTCTTTTGGACTCTGTTCAAAAGCGTGGTACTATACGAATTATTGGTGATAGAAATTTAACATTAAATCTTGATTCCGTACAAAATCGTCGCACTGTTGTGCTGATCTCGTTGTTTTTATAAATATCGTCACCAGCAGTGCTCGGATGAAATCATGTCCATAATGCCTGACATATGTTTTTCCCCGTTTGACTCGTCAATCGGTTTGTGCAAACAGTCAAACTTTCGAGATTACTCACTGTCATAGTAATAAACTGCAAAGGAATTTCTTTGTGCGTACATCGTACAAATGGAATGCTTTGCCCGAATCAATAGTGTCGAGTGCATTCAATCCACAAATATTTCAAACAATCGTCCACCAACACCTCAAGACGCATGCTGTTGTGGGACCTAGGTCTTAAAAGGTATCTATGTGTTATTGTGACACATTTTGTAATTCCTACTACACAACACTTTTTATTAAAAAAAAAATAGTATATGTTTTATGTTTTACTATCGTTTATGATATAATTTTTTACAAATATATCATAAATCTGGTCTTTAAAATGTATCATTACAATCATGTAGGAGTTTTTATACAAAAACCACTAACAAGTCATCAACCGAAAATTCCTTTATTAGATTTTTATTTTAAATATTTCGGGGTTATTATATGACCTCCTCATCAGTGAAACTATAAAAAATACAATATGAGTATCATCTAAAAACGATTAATGTTGTAAATTTGAAATAATACAATACATACATTGGAAACAGTTTAGAACCTTAAAATTTTTTGAACGACTCATTTTTTTTTTTTTTTTAATAAGAAGTGTTGTGTAGTAGGAATTACAAAATGTGTCACAACAACACATAGATACCTTTTAAGACGTAGGTCCCACAACAACATGCGTCTTGAGGTACAGGTGGACGATTGTTTTAAATCTTTGTGGATTGAAGGCACTCGAGACTATTGATTCGGGCAAAGCATTCCATGTGTACGATGTACGCACAAAGAAATCTCTTTGCATTCTATTACTATGACAGTGAGTAATCTCGATAGTTCGACCGCCCGCACAAACCGATTGACGAGTAAAACTGGGAAAAAACATATGTCTGAGGCATTATGGACCTGATTTCATCCGAGCACTGCTGGTGACGATATTTATAAAAACAACGAGATCAGCAACAGTGCGACGATGTTGCAGGGAATCAAGACCTAATGTTAAATCTCGATCACCAACAATTCGTATAGCTCGCTTTTGAACAGAGTCCAAAAGAGCCAGGATAGTAACAGATGCAGCGCCCCAAACTTGACAACAATACTCCATACAGGGACGAATATAGGACTTATAAATGTGGAGTAATTGATGCGAAGTAAAATATTTTTTACATCTATTGAGGAGGCCGAGTTTTCTTGACGCGCACTTTGCCATGGCCATTATATGATTGTTCCAGAGTAAGTCATTGGATATTGTGACCCCCAATAAACGAATGCTTTTACATTCGTCTATTTGGTCGTCACACATATTAATTGAAATATCGTTGGGAAACTCGGTCTTTGATCTGGAAACAACCAATAGCTGTGTTTTGATGGAATTAAAATTGATCAAATTTTTGTCACCCCAATCGGCGACTTTTTTTAGGTCCTCGTTTACATTTATGGCAGCGTCTCTCCGGACGGGATTTACTCGTTCATGCATTTTACCCTTTGAAGATAGGGGGACGAATGACTTGTGCAGTGTACTATCATCTGCAAATCTATTTATTGGGTTACTGGTGATTTGCAACAGTTCGTTGATATAAATTAAAAATAAAGTGGGAGATAAAACTGAGCCTTGGGGTACACCAGCGTTAATTAATTTGGACTCAGAAGAAAAGCCATCTATAGATACCGAGATGTATCGGTTAGACAGAAAATTTTGAATCAAATTCACGACTGCGGGATGAAAACCGTACGCAACGAGCTTGTTGATCAAGTTGGCATGCCAAATTCGATCAAATGCTTTTGAGATGTCTAATGCGTTCACGTACGTTTCACCACCTTTCTCAAGTATGCTATTCCAAATATGTGCCACATAGTTCAATAGATCGGTTGTTGATCTTTTGTTTCTAAAACCGTATTGGCTGTCAGATATCAAATGGTTGTCTTCCAAAAATTTGGATATGTGTGAATTAATATAGTGCTCGTATATTTTAGACATGACTGGGAGTAAGGCTATTGGTCTATAATTTGAAATATCACATTTCGTTCCTTTTTTTGGGACAGGCTGGACATTGGCCAACTTCCAGCAGGAAGGATAAATACCAGATTTATAGGATTTATAAAATATTTTGGTGAGGGTTGGTGCAAGTTCTTTTGAAAATGTTTTTAGAATAACAGGGGGAATGTTGTCCAGACCAGAAGCTTTGTTGTTGTTTAACCCCCTTAAAAGTTTTTCGACAATTTTGGGTTTGAAATGTAATTGTTTCATATTAACTCCTGAAGACTGGATTTGGGATATTTCTTTAGGAGTTTCTAAAACTGTTGAATTTGAAGCAAAGCGTTCCGCGAACAATGTAGCTTTTCTTGCAGGGTCAGTAATGATTGAGTCACCATCAATGATAGGAGGGATAGAAGATTTAGTACCACAATTTAAAGAATTAATGGCACTGTAAAAACTTTTGTCAGAAATTGACATACTCGAAAGTTTTGCCGCTTTCGCTCTGTCAATCTCCTCTTTTTCGTTTTCAATTATCTGGTTTGATATTTTATTAGCCTTTAAATATTGGGATCGATTAACAGAGTAGTGGAGTCAAATTAGTAAAAAAAAGTGATATATTTGATGTAAGAGCAAAGTTGAATTTTTTTTTTGTTTTTTGTTAAGGACATAAAAGTTAGTGGGCATGTAATTATTTAGCAAAGTTGGAGGTCCGGAAGTGCCCCAAAATGGCAAAAACTGGTTTTTTGGTGTTTTTTGAGTAGGTAGTGAAGCTATTTTTGAAATATTTCGGGCTCTAATGATCATAAAAAAAATTAAAAAAATGAAAAATGTTTATGATTAAATTTCAAATCCATCTAGGGGGGTTAGATACTTTAAAAGTGTAACCTAACCTCAAAAAACCGAATCGCGTGACTTTTTTTTTTTTTTTTTTTTTTTACTAAATTTATGTTAAGGGGCGGAAAAATCGTCGAATTTTCATGAAAATTTCAGGAAACATGTATTTTAATAGTCTCAATATGGGATTTAATTTTTATGAAAAAATTTTAATTTTTTCGGCCACAATTGGCATTTTTCGTTAAATTTGGCAAATGGTGCCATTTTATGAGAAGTCATCCAAAATAAATTTTTTTTTTTTAATCTGTACTTTTATTTATCTACTTTAACTAAGTATAATTAAAATTATGTTGCCTTAATTTAAAAGCCCATTTTCGGGCATGGAAAAAAAAACATTAATTTTTGCATTTTTTTGACATTTTACCATATATACGGTATTATTTATGCTATTATCATGTATTTTGCATAAAAGTGAAATATGCAATTCAAATTAATAAAAAATATTTTTTTAAATTATACATAACCTACAAAACTTCTTTTTCTTGCAATGCCCTAAATTGCTTTTGGTAAATAATTAAAATGTTAATACAAGTATTGTAAATATTTGATATAAGATTTTGAAAAAATGTAATATTCAATTTTTTTCAAACATTTTTCAAACATATAAAATACACAGCATAAATATTTTACGCCAATTATGTTTTCAATTGAAAATTCTATATATGTTATTATGGTTTTAAATATTATTCACTGTTTGTGTGCTTTTGTCACTTTTGAATTAAAATGCAATATTTAAAAATATACTTTTTGCTGTTTATTTTTAAAATTTTTATTTTATTAATAATAATATAAACTTCCTTATAGTAACAATTTGAATTTGATTTTTTATTTTATTGAATATCGATTTCGACTTACGTCATCCTCAGTTTAAATTATTATTACAATTTTTGCTTAAACTATTACTTATATACTACTTCAACTGCTATTTTTTATTATTATGTCATATATTTTGTTAGTTTAATTTTAATTATTTTCTAAAAGCAATTTAGGGCATTGCAAGAAAAAAAGTTTTGTAGGTTATGTATAATTTTAAAAAATATTTTTTATTAATTTGAATTGCATATTTCACTTTTATGCAAAATACATGATAATAGCATAAATAATACCGTATATATGGTAAAATGTCAAAAAAATGCAAAAATTAATGTTTTTTTTCTATGGCCAAAAATGGGCTTTTAAATTAAGGCAACATAATTTTAATTATACTTAGGTTAAAGTAGATAAATAAAAGTACAGATTAAAAAAAAAAAAATTTATTTTGGATGACTTCTCATAAAATGGCACCATTTGCCAAATTTAACGAAAAATGCCAATTGTGGCCGAAAAAATTAAAATTTTTTCATAAAAATTAAATCCCATATTGAGACTATTAAAATACATGTTTCCTGAAATTTTCATGAAAATTCGACGATTTTTCCGCCCCTTATCATAAATTTAGTAAAAAAAAAAAAAAAAAGTCACGCGATTCGGTTTTTTGAGGTTAGGTTACACTTTTAAAGTATCTAACCCCCCTAGATGGATTTGAAATTTAATCACAAACATTTTTCATTTTTTTTTATTTTTTTCATGATCATTAGAGCCCGAAATATTTTAAAAATAGCGAAGCGACCTACTCAACAAACACCAAAAAACCAGTTTTCGCCATTTTTGAGGAACTTCCGGACCTCCAACTTTGCTAAATAATTACATGCCCACTAACTTTTATGTCCTTAACATAAAACAAAAAAAAAATTCAACTTTGCTCTTACATCAATATAAAATGCTAATATGACTCCACTAGAGTTCTTTTTATGAATCCAAATATTAAATAATCTACGTTTGTTTCTAAGAGCCAATTTGGCTGCTTTCGAAAACAAATATTTTTGTTGGGGTTTCATTATTGAAAAGGGAACGAATTTGTTAACACCGAATTGAATGGTTTCAGTAAAGTTTCGAGCAGAAACATTTACATCGTCAGTATAAAAACAATGACGATCCAAAGGGAAACCTTGAAAAAAACTTCGGAGACCATTGGTGTCCATTTTTGAAAAGTGAAATATTTTACGGGATTTGGGAACTCTAGTTTGTAGCAAATCAGTTTTGATAACTGATGTGATTAGATAATGGTCAGAATTTCCAATACTACCCTTATCGACATCAACACTCGTAATACCTGGCATAGATGTGAGATAAAGGTCTAAGAGAAAACTTTTATCACCGCCATTACGAGGAGTGAAAGTTGGGCTTTTTACAATCTGCGTCAGGTCGTGCGATGCAGCAAATATTTCTGCCTGCCTTCCATTGTTGTCGTCGTCGGTCATTTTGGAAAATTCCAACCACGATTTGTTGTGAACGTTGAAGTCACCGGTAACGATAACCTCACAACTTTGAAATTGTGCTCTAATTTCGTCGACAACATTAGTCAAGTCATTAAAAAAATTGGGATTATGTTTGTTTGGAGACCGGTATAGAGCTATTGTGAAAAAAGAAATTTCAGGTAGACAAACCTTTAATACTACTGTACTGTAGCCATCACCATGTACTTCATAATTTGGAAAGCGTTGATATGCAACACTCTCATGAATGTATGCACATACACCTTGATGAAGTTTAAAAGCTGATTCAAGCCTATATTTGGGATTTAGTGTTACGTCATAGGGATAGTTTTCAGAAACTTGTGTTTCTGTAAGAAAAAGAATATGCGGTTGGTCGTGCTCGAGATGATGTTGCACGGCGTCCCGGTTGGCATTCAATCCACAAATATTTTGAATGTGTATTTTAAAAGTTTTTTATCAAATGTGATAGTCATTTGATCAAAATATAATTTGTTTTAAAAAAATGGGTAACTAAACAATAAATCCTATCATATAATAAAATATGACATAGGCCAATATTTCATGATAGGATGTAAGAAATAATAAACAGGTAAAAACAAAGTTTTTAAAAAATTTGAAAGGTTACTAAAATATTTATCCATATTTTTCCCACGAGTTTAGACGCAATAAAGGTCACCAACAGGCCTTCGTCTATACCTGTTAGAAGTCTATATACAACTGGGGGCGACAGGTGCCCAGAGGATGGTACTTTTGTGGTTTGACCCTGCAAGAGTCCTCTCTAGTGTGTACCCACCAGGGGGTGCTAATAAGGGAGCACCTTCCCGCGACCCGGGCGGCTAAGCCAAGGTCCCCGTTCCCGCTAGACATGACAACAGGTTTAAGGTTTGCAATAGCAGGCTAGAGCCCACTATAGCTCAGGTACCTCGGGTTCGCCAAGTCCCGTATCACGGTCTAATCAGACCAGTGACCCCTGCGGGTCTTGTTTTATACTTGTTTTATAAAAATACAATCAAAACCATAATCTAATGAAATTATTATAAGTTAACACAAAACAGCACTACATATTAAAAAGTAATAAATTATAAAAAATATTAAAAAAATATTATTTTTTATTTTTTTAATATGTAGTGCTGTTTTGTGTTAACTTACAATAATTTCATTAAATTATGGTTTTGATTGTGTTTTTTATAAAACAATTCTCTGTAGTTGCAAATGTGTTTGTTCAAAAAATTTTAAGGTTCTAAACTGTTTCCAATGTATGTATTGTATTATTTCAAATTTACAACATTAATCGTTTTTAGATTATACTCATATTGTATTTTTTATAGTTTCACTGATAAGGGAGTCATAATAATCCCGAAATATTTGAAATAAAAAACTAATAAAAGAATTTTTGGTCTATGACTTGGTAGTGGTTTTTGCATAAAAACTACTACATGATTGTATTGATAATAGTATGTTATGCAACGATCATGATTGTTTTAATCACTGGTCTGCAGAAAAAAAAATTTTTTTCTCCTCATTGTTTTCATGCATGATTACATCATATTTGGTGCTCTTACCACGGAATTTAACATGCAAAAAAATACAGCACATAGATTTTAAATATAATGTCCATTTAATTAAAAAACGATATTATTTTAGTAACAACAATTACAAAATCGTTTCCATCGAAGTTTCTCGGCGAATCGACCAACAAAAATCAGCAAGCATTGCTGCTGACCATTTTCCATTGTATCGTCTTTCAATATGCATAATATCCTGATGAAACCTTTCACTATGAATGCTCATCTGATACGGCACCGAGATTTTCCGGAAAGAAATCTAAATGCGAGTCCAAAAAATGAATTTTGAGTGACATATTGCATCCTAAAGCTTTATAAGCAGAAAGAAACTCTCGAATGATTTTTCGGTAGTTGTCAGCTTTTGTATTACCTAGAAAATTATGACACACTTTTACAAAAGCCACCCAAGCTTGTTTTTCAGCTTTGCTCAACTTCGAATTGAAAACTTCATCCCTCATAAGCTCTCGTATTTGCGGACCTACAAAAATCCCTTCTTTCAATTTCGCGTCACTGATTCGATGAAATTTTGTTTTGAGATATTGAAAGCCTGCACTATCCTTGTACATAGCTTTCACTAAGTTCTTCATGAGCCCCAACTTTATATGAAGTGGTGGCAAAAAAATTTTGCCACTTGGCACTAGAGGTTCTTGAGATACATTTTTAAGTCCAGCTGCCAAGCTTTTTTTTTGCGGCCAAGTTTTCACTTTGTAATGTTTGTCTCTTGCGCGACTGTCCCACTCACATAAAAAACAGCAAAACTTCGTCCTTCGTCCTTGCAATCCAGTAAGTATAGCGAAAACTTTTAAGTCAGCACAAATGTTCCATAGGTATTGAGAATATTTTATTTTTTCAAGTAATACCTCCAGATTTGCATAATCTTCTTTCATGTTTGTTGCATGTGCTAGAGGCACTGATGGGTATTTATTTCCATTGTGAAGTAAAACGGCTTTCAAACTAATCTTCGACGCATCAATAAAAAGTCTCCATTCGTCAGAATTTTCTGGGAAACTCAGTTCTTCAAGAAGCCCTGCAGCATCATTACAATATACTAAATAATTTTCTTTGGAAAAGTAACTCGTAAAATCTTGTTGTCTTGTGCGAAAATATGAGACTCTTGTACTTTTATCCAACAAATTTCACTGTTTCAATCTTGATCCGAGTAATTGAGCCTTAGATTTTGATAAGCCAAGTCTCTAACGAGATCATTTAAATCAGGTTGTTTAAGAAAATAAGGTTCTTTTGATGGGCCTTGAAGATCCAGATAAAGCGTATGATGATGAAGATGTACAAGAAGAAATAAAACTCGATTGAGGCTGTAGACCAGAAGTATTTTTACTTTCCATCTTCTCGCTGGAGCTACTGCTGGAGGAACTGCCTTCACCACGAGAAAGTGGTCTCTCTGCAGATACGATGTTTGGATATATAATCTTGTTTTTATTTTTTTTCGAGAATCCTCCTGTTGATGTCATGAATTTTGTGCAAAACTTAAAGTTTTTGATATAGAACGTAAACAATTAAAAGATAAGTTTTCAACTAACTGCTGTAAAGTCACAGTGTATACTACGCAGGCGCATATGTACTACCATAGAAATCACATTCGGCACTTTCCTTCTTTCTCTTATAACTAGCAAAAACCTATTTCGTATGTATATACATTGTTTATAATGTTAACGCATAAAACGAATTAAAAAAAACGAAATTTATGATATTTTGGAAAAAAATTCATATCGAAAAATCTAGACGTGATAGAAAAAATAGGCCATAGGGAACAGATTCAAAGCATCAAAATCTTCATACTTATGACATAATTTTTTGAAGGAGGTTTTTGTTGCAGACCAGTGTAACCATTACATGAAAGTTGCATACGCTATTTTTTCTACATCCGATAAATAATGAACTATAAATATTATATTTATATTTGTATTGAACACAATAACAGTAATTACTCGTATCTCTATAAAAAATTCTACAAAATTGTAATTAATGGATAGTTGATATAGTTTTTCATACACTTTCTTAGATTTCTGAGGTAAAATATTTTGTACTGAATTTTCTGCTTCCTCCGATATGTGTCGACTCCTCCGATGGTAATTCTTCTATATCGCTGTTATCAGACATTTTGATAATATAATTATCGAAGTTTAGCTATATTCTACGAATTTAATACCTACTGACAAATAAAACAATTAGATAGTAATCTAGGACAAACGTCAAATGCACAGCATGCTTGGTAGAAAAATTATGGGTTGCTATTGATTAAAATTTGTATCGTTATGAAAAATCTGTATCATAATGGATATCATTAGGAAACGGATTATGGGCATATAAGTGTATTATTATTAGTACGGGTGTAGAATAGTAGATTCTTGTATAAGCTTAGAATGAATGGAATGAATCCACTCGCTACGCTCGTTTCGGGAAACTTCATCCTCGTGAAGAATTGCCATCGTCCTAAGCAAATACAAGATGCTTTTTTATCCACGACTGTAAAATATGTCGTTTAATTTCCAGTTTTCATGCAAAAATTTGTATCGCCATATTGAAATAAAAAAATCAAAGATAGCTAAAATCAAAACAAGTTTGTTGTTTAATTTGTTAGGGGAATATTTAATAAACTATAGAGCTGTTAAAGAATGTTAATCAAATTCACTAGTTGTGGAATGAATACAATTACAATTTAAGACATACGTATGGAAAGCATATATTTTTTAGTAGTCGTGGATAAAAACAATTCTTATATGTAGTCGCATTATAACTTTTCATGGTATTAATTTCAAGCAAATTTATTACGAAAACATTAGAGAGGTAACGCTGATGAATAAGGAATCCATCAACAATTTTGAAAAAATGGTGGGTCTTTATCCATTTACAACCCATTTATTTATTTAATTTATTTCCTGTAATTAAGCTCTATAGGCTTCTATTTACATTAATAATTTCTTATACTAGTTAAAAAGTGAAAATAAGAAAAGATAAATTTTTATCAATATCACATATTGCAACTTGCAATAAAATTAATTAATTATCAGTCATTCAACAAACAAATCATTAGTGCAATTTTCATACAGTTTAAGTAAAACTAAAAATATATACAGTATTCCGAGTAAGGTCAAACGAGATTCCACAACACAGATTCCATGTATATGATATAGAGCAATCAGGATTTATCCTCGTTAAAACATATTTCAAAATTGTAATACTCTTTGTAGAGACGAACAAAATTCACAATATTTGACGACCGAATAGTCTGCGGCAACGCGTTGTACATACTAACTCCAAGAACAAAAAATGAGGAGTTTAAAATACGAAACCTAATTATAGGTAGTATAACATGCCCGGTTCGCCTAGAGTTGGACAACATAAGTTTACTATGTGGATATGGAGGACTCTTGTTTAAAATTTTATGGATATATAAGCAAGTACGAAATTCAAAGTATTTTTCAATTTCACAGCCCAGGATTAGTTTAGAATAAGCCGAAACGTGGTCATATTTTCTCGACGAAAAGACATATCTTACACATGCATTGAACAGCATTCTTAACCTATGCATGCATTTATCAAACATACCAAACAAGACTACATCGTAGTACAAAAAATGTGGCAAAACATAAGCCGTAAATAGCCTATGTCGCAATTTCACACTAGTAGATGCCGTTAATTTCCATAGAGAACGAAGAATGCCATACACACGACTACATAATTATTGTATCAATATGTTCCTCCCAGGATAGTGTAGGTAGATTCAACAATAAGCCCCAGATTTCGCACAGAAGTTGAGTAATCACCTCATTATCCACTACAACATTAGGAAATGTACTACTCAACAAATTATGTTTATAAATAATAATAGATTGAGATTTTTTGGCATTCAGAAGCAAGTCATTATCATGTGCCCATTTCAAAATTCTCTTAATGTCATCATTCAATTTTTCCAAACAAGAAACTATTGCATTAAATTCATCACCCAAATAAACTTGGAGATCATCTGCGTACATATGAAACTTAGAGAACCTTAAGCAAGAAGAGATATCGTTCACAAAAAGTGAAAATAACAGAGGTCCAAAAACAGACCCTTGCGACCTTCATATAATGACATTTTATCTGACCGCACACTACCAATCTCAACTATTTGTGTTCTTCCCAACAAATAAGAATAAATCAACCAGCAGATGATGAGAAATTGTAAAGTCTTGAAAGTTTTCTACATAGTTTCTTAAAGTTTATAGAACTAAAGGCTTTTAAAAAATCCAAAAGTACCAGAACATTAAACTTGTTAGCATCCGCATTACGTCTAATATCATCAGTAATATTCAGTAAGGCAGAAGTAGTACTATGACCCGGTCTATACTCTATAGGCTGACTGGAACTCCGATAATAAATCGTTCGTTAGCAGATATTCCTCTATTTGATCCTTCATAATAATTTCAATCGCTTTACTCAGAGTTGATAGGATGCTTATTGATCTTAAATCCGATATTGTTTTAGGGTTTTTAGTTTAGGGATTGGAATTATTTTAGCAATCTTCCATCTCTTAGGAAAGTAAGACTGTGTCAAAATGCTATTAAATGTATGCAAAATATATGGCGAGATTACGGTAACTAGATGTTGTCATAACTCTTATTTAGTTATAATTTTAAAAAATGTTATTACATTAAAAGTAAGTACACAAATTATTGTACAGGAAATGGAAAACCACAGGTTATCACAGGTCTTGCAAATATATTACAAGTTTCATTCAAATCCGTTACCAGTGTTTGAAGTACAAAACACACAATCCCCTTTTTAATATCGCACCCAAAACCTTATTCATTCTCGTACAGATACCGACAATCTACCATCATTTTATCAAAATCGTTCAATAAACTGTAGTTTATAATGTGGGAATACATATATATTTGGTTGTGATATAAAAAAAAAGTGAAAATATTTATTTTTATTGAAAGTCTCAAACCATCGCACAAGCGGTAACAGAATTGTTTTGTTTTTTAGAACTAAAATTGTTTATTAAAGCTTGAAGTTTCTAATAAACAAGTGTTCGAAATACTTCTACCCAATCACCTTAAAACTTATAGAAAAATCAAAAAGATCTATTTCCGAAAAGCACAAATAAAAATTATGTACTAACGTTTAAAAATATCGCTTCATTTAGTTTCAAAACTAAAATTTAAATTCTTAAATATTCAGCTTTCTTACCTGTTCGTATGATCTTGTTGTAATGGAGTTACACCAGAGCTTAAGGACTTAATTGAAGATTCGGCAGAGCTAGCTGCACTAGTACTACCACTACTTCTAAATTGGAAATTAAAGTTAGTTAATAGATGATACGTTCAACATATTTGAGTATAAAAGACATAAAAGCACAGCATCAAAAACACTGCAGGTGTTATACTTAACAAAATAACATACCTATATATTGAAGTACTGTTGCCACTAGAAACAACACTAGCGTTTTTCGAATTGTTTAAATTATTCTCACTATTTTGTGATTCGGTCAAATTTGTTGTATCTTCAACAATGGTTTCAATATTAATGTCGTTACTTGAAAGGTTTGAATGGGTTGATTCAGCACCTTTGCTAATATTTAATACACTTTCACTGCCGTTTTTCTGGTTGTTAGAAGTATCATTTGGAAGTAACATACTGGAACTGATTACGTTACCACTATCCAAATTACGCTCTTGTTTTTTTACATCCGCCGATTGGTTTAAATCGTTAGCATCAATTTGGTCAAGCTTTAACAGATGTTTTAACATACAAGTTTCATTTGAATTTTTAACTTCGCTACTAGAAAAACTATTGGGATTTTGATTACTTAGCGAGTTACTCAGATCATGGGTTTTTGTGAAATTACTAACAAAATCGTTTAAGCTAATCGATGCACAATGACAATACTTTAATAAAACATGTGCCATATCCAAACACTCGTCATTTTTTGTTTGTATTAGTAGTTTACCAAAATAATGGTGATTATTATTAATTTCACAAATAAAGTCAATACTACTACTATTTTCAATGTATTTTTTAACCATTAATATAGAATCAAGAGACCAATGATTCGTTTTCTCCATTTGAATGCTACCGATGTTTGAATCAAATATCTAAAAAATAAAATATATTTAATAAATCGTTATTTTATGTTTTTATTGTCATTATCAGACTTACCGGAAACGCTGGATTAATTGAACTTATTCCTCCTAGAATGATATTTTGATTTATCCAAAATTGAAATTCTTGTGGAAGTTGTTTTATATATTTTTTTTCTGCGACAATAAAATATCTGAAATCGATTAAAATAATTAGTGGTTAATAGAGCTTATCAATTCTCGCTAATTATGCTATCCCGAGTTGACGGGATACAATCAAAAATAGTCCGGGATACAAAAACGACAAATTAATGACAAATTATATATTTTGCTAATCTAATCTTAAAAATTTAAAGTATGTATATTAGGGTGTTCCTTAATTTTCAATTTCAAAATATTTTTGGTCTCACCCCCTAAATCGGTGTTTATACATATAAAAATGAACTGCAAGAAATTTTAGGTCAATCAAATAAAGTTAACCCGTGCCGACTTGAAGTTGAACTTTGGCTTAAGAGTCATTCTATATGAAATCATCGAAAAACTGTTTTAGATGTTACTCAAACTTTGTGGAAATTTTCTTTAAGGTTCAAAAAATCAAAATCCACAAGGATTTAATTTTCGCACGCGCTACTTCCGGTCCACACAAAATAAAGCACTTGAAAAGTCGTATTTTTGTGTTTGGCGGTTTTAACTGTAAAACTTTTTCTAATAAAGATATTGATTCGATCAAGGTGGCATTATAAAGCTGAAAGATGGTAGTTTCTAAAAAAAAAATAAAAATTGACATAATTCATATATTTGAAAAATGAAAGAGTATTGAAAATACGTGTATTTTATTGATTTCTTGTGATTTTCAATTGACACCAGCGTCTGCACTGTTGAATCTAAAAGTCTAAATATTCTCAAATATCAAAGTGCACATATCGTTATAGTATGAAAAATTAAAATCGACTCGTTCAGCCAACTCGTAATGCAAAAACTCTTTACTTGAAATTTTGAAATTTCAGCCATTTACATATTTCAGGCTACAATTTGGACATGTTTGGTAAAAGACAAAAACTTGAAATTAGCAGGATATTTAGTTCTTAACTTTAACTTTAAAAAACTTTAAGACTTGTTTTGTTATTTCTTCTTGACGCAGGTGTACGGGCGTTTAAAGAGAAGCCAACATTATATAACCACTTGTTTCTTACAGCTTCTTACTTACAGCTTACAGTTTCTTACATTTTTATTTTTGTTCAAGAAACTACCATCTTTCAGCTTTATAATGCCACATTGAGCGAATCAATATCTTTATTAGAAAAAGTTTTACAGCTAAAACCGCCAAACACAAAAATACGACTTTTCAAGTGCTTTATTTTGTGTGGACCGGAAGTGGCGCGTGCGAAAATTAAATCCTTGTGGATTTTGACTTTTTAAACCCTAAAGAACATTTCCACAAAGTATGAGTAACATCTAAAACAGTGCAGCAACAATTTTTCTTTTTTTTCGATGATTTCATATAGAATGACTCTTAAGCCAAGGTTCAACTTCAAGTCGGCACGGGTTAACTTTATTTGATTGACCTAAAATTTCTTACAGATCATTTTTATATGTATACACACCGATTTAGGGGGTGAGACCAAAAATATATCGTTATTTTTTTTTCTCATATGACTAAGGAACACCCTAATGCATATATACTTGAACCAATCTAACTTCAATTTTTTTTAAATTACATTTAATGTTTAGATAGAAACTAGAAATAGGACTAAAGTATTACTTTAAAAACATCGAGTAAAATCGACATAACTATCACTAAGTGCCGTGCTAAGTTTAGTTAGAACGAACAGTCTCCATTCACTAAGTTTAGTTAGAACGAACAGGCTGCTGAAAAAATATGCTTCGACTACTTAATACACATTTTTATTATTATTTTAGAGCTTAGAAGATTATTATTTACTAAATCAGTATCTCACTCTAAAAAACAAGCAAATAACCATAGAATAGAAAATTTAGTTTTGCATCATCGAGAGTATAGTCCTAGTTGACTTTTTTTTAGTAAAAACAAGTAGTGTAATAGGAATTGCAATATGTGTCATAACAAAAAATAGATACGTTTTAGGAGGTCCCATAACAACATGCGTTCTGGGCTATGGACGAATGGATGGATGGACGGTTTTTTAAATCTTTGTAGATCGAAGCCATTTTAAACTCTTGATTCCAAAATAATCCGACATATCATATCTCTCGATTATGTCGCTGTGACAGTGAGTAATTCCGACACTGTACCTATTGGTAAACCAGGTTTGACCAGGAAAACAGAGTAAGAATTTGTTTGAGCTATGATGGATCTGATTTCATCCGGCAACTGCTCTGCTACGAAAATATTTATAAAAAACAACGAGATCAGCAACAGTAGGACGATACTGAATATAATATTGAATTTCTACCCCACAATTCGCTTTTGAACAGAATCCAAAAGACACAATAAGGAAACAATTTGAAAAAAAAAACTCCATATGAGGACCAACATAGGACTTACTGATACGGTGTCAAATATTTTTTACATCTACTGAGGAAGTGGAGTTTTCTAGACGCTGTGTTGTTGTAGCGGCGTTGATAAAGTACTACTCATTCGATTCCGTTTCTTCAGCAACAACAGTCCTTGGGCGATACCACAGATCTTTCTTCGTCAGGTCCGTCGAATTCTTTGGACATGTAAATAGGAGGTTGACAATATTGTGTCACTTACAGCTGCTTCCTTATCCAAAATACGGAATGGTGGAGATTGCACTTTTCGTCGAGATAGTTGTGATAGTCCTTCGACGAAATTTCTTCCGAGTACTTCTAGGGCGTAGACCCGGCCATCTTGAGAAGCCATCTCTAGACGCGTTCCTTGCCTTAGAAATAATGGCACCCAAAAAATGAAAGCTTTTACTTTCGCCTTTCGTCACACACTCTAATTGAAATACCGTTGGAGAACTCGGTTTCAAACTAAAAGCAATCAATACCTGTGTTTTGGTGATTAAAATTGACCAAATTTTTGTCGGCGACTAGTTTAGATCCTCGCTTACGTTTATGACGTCTCTTCGGACGGGCTTTCTTAGTTCAGGCATTTTATCCTTTGAAGATAACGGGACGAATGCTTTGTGCAGTGTACTATCATCTGCAAAACTGATTATTGAGTTACTTGTGATTTTCAACAGTTCGTTGATATATGTAAATTAAAAATAGAGTAGGTCTTGGGGTACACCAGCGTTAAATAATTTAGACTCAGTACATTCACAACCTTTAATAAGTATGATGTTGCAAAGCGTATTGACTATCAGATATCACATGGTAGTCTTCCAAAAATTTTAAGATATTGTGCTTTTGATTCGTTTTTTAGTTTGATTCCAAATCACATACATAAATACTTTATCAACTGTATTTGTATTATTATTTAATATAACATACGAAGTAAGCTGAAGTAAATTTACTACTTGTAAGCACATTAAAATTCTACCCAATCTTTTGTGTTTTGTTTTATTTTTCTAAATAATAATTATAAATATGGCTTTACAATTATTGGGACAAACAGCTATTATGTTATGACGGGTTACATGAACACCCATCACTCAAAATAGCATTCTGCCTTAGCTGATGATCGATGAAACATTGCACTCTCTGAACAAATCGACCAATTAAATTACGAACTGCACTAGCCCTTTTGTCACGCGCAAGCGCATCCATTCACTATATGGGAAAAACAGCACAATCAACAGATCACATGCTAATAATGATCTCGATTTAAAGATCAATAACCAAGAGCAAATCCGATCACAGCATGTATATCAAGTTTTCGAACGCTGATTGGGATTGTTTCCGTACTTAAATAGAAGGCAATCTGCAAATGTACGTTTGTACCACCGGAAACTACTCCTAATTGCCTTACTGATGCAGCACATTTGGCAGATGATAAAGATGGAACTCGAGCAACCAGCAAGTCCAGGAAATGTCAAGAAAAATTAAGAAAATGGTAAACGAACAAATACGTGATAAGTGGAGAGAACAACTAGAACAATGTGCCTTTAAGTCAGACCCTAAAACCGACAAACCAAACAAAGGCTAAACAACCTACAACTTAAAACAAAAAACGTTGTTATATCATTATATCACATACGGCCAAAAGAAGAAATGTGCCTGTCACCAATTATGCTAAAACACAAAGACCCCATCATCATAACATACATAACCTACAAGCTGAACCACTAAACCGATAACAAAGTAATACCCAACCTGATGTAGGTCCGGCGGATGAGCTTTGTTAAAACCAGGATATGTGGTAAATGATTCTAAATCATATAGACCAAAATCAATTTTGTCACCAATAGCTAAATCGATTGAGTGTCTCATACTTTTTACAATGTAAGAAATAAGAATATCCGACGTCAGCAGCTTTTCAGAATGACGCCAAGAAGGAATACGGAACGACAGCCTTACATATACTATTAAAGTTTTCGGTAACGTCATCTACAGTAAATTATAGCTGAATAGGCTCAACACTACCACAATCGATAAAAAGATGGCTCTCGAACATCTGAGGACATCAAAAATACGTCGAATTAAACAACAAGTTGAAATATCGCAAGTTGAAGTAAGGAGTTCCGCAAGGATGGGGGTTTGTCCTCTGCATTGTTAAACTTCTGACCTATCTGCCAAAACTACCGGCAGAGGTAAAAATACTCAACCGTATTGACGACTAGCCATTATCATCTACTTAGTGCTGGAGAGGCGTGTGACAACAACTGGCTCTGTGAAAGAAGTCAATGCAAAAGTGACAGCAAGTCTCTTCACGACTTGCAATCGTAAGATATATGAGACATAAGAGTCGCAGGAAACAAGATACCAATAATTGAAGACCTTAAACTAAATCCCCGAGGTAATCTTCGAAAGTATGTTGAAGATCTCCACACACGTAAAACAGACCTGAAACTCAGACACAACAACGTTCTGAAATTTTTGCACGGGTCAGATGCGACAAAAATGAGGAGCATCACCACAACATACAAAGTTATTGGTCGCCTGCCCAGTTTTAATCTACGCTGCACCCGTTTGGTCACTTCGTGGAAAGATTACAAATAACACAACTTCATCGCCACGTTCATTGATATGTGGAAACAAATATTCTACCAGAAAAAATGCATATTAATTACCTTACACAATTATTTGTTAAGTTGTTGCAAGAACGCCCATCCAAGCAGAGAATTGACCACCACACCACTAACGCAGACACATAAAAATTCACTAAATACGCCACCAGGAGGCCTAAAGCCGGAAACGTACAAAGGACACCTGAAAGAACTACACAAAAAAAACGATAGCTGATACAGTAAGTGAATACGAAAGTCGCTCACGAACTGATGAGCCGCGACCACTAGTGGATCCATTAGAAAAACCTTAACCTAGCTAGATCGACAAGAACAAAGGTGCCGTTTGCTAAACAATTATTAAAGTAATATGGACAACAGCATCATCGATGTCTGCCTTACCACACGGCAACGAGAATTTATTTAAACGCCTCAACAAAAAAATTTACTATTCTGGAAGCCAGAACACGATAGACAACCCCCAAAGAGGTGGTTTCTTTCTTTGGTTTAGACACGTCGACGGATAAACGATGTGTCACAACAACAACATATAAAATCGGCAAATTTCAATCAATCTGCTCTGGAGCGGTTTAACTTTTAAATATATTAAGGCTGACGATTGGGCGAATTCGGTTTTCTTAGGTTTTCTTGTCTAGTCTGCATATTATGTATTATAAGCTGTTGCAGCTTAATTACAGACAAATAAATAATAATAATAAACATATTTTTATATTATTAAACACACAATAAATTCAATTTGTTTGCTTTGGCCTTCGAGATAATCATATTCTTGCCCTAATCAATTTTGTATTTATGGACTTATATTTCTTGAACCAAGGTTTTTCTGAAGTTATGCTTGCGATAAACCCCTTAAAAGATGTGCGTTTATTTTGCGATTCATCAACATTCTGTAAATCAAGACTCAGTTATACAAATAATTAGTCGAATTGGAATAAACAAACATTTTCACGGTATTTCTTTGTTTGGTTTTTGGTTTAGTAGTCCCGCCCAAGTCCCAGTCAGTATGTTTATAAACTAAACGTGATTGAAGAACCCAAGTAAATTTTACTGTTGTTAATATAAATACATCGTAAAATTATGCGTGCCTCTTATTTTGTTGCTAGCTGCTCCTTAACCTTGTTACGATTAGAAACCAGAACCGGAAGTTGCAGTCCACAATTTTCATGTAGCATGTACAAGCTTAGTCGTTGAACACAAACAATTCCTCTATCACAAAGCATAACTCCAAATTGTCCTAATTACGTAAAGCAAACACATCACATAACACATTGTCAAAAAAAAGCACATAAGCAATCACATCAAGAATGTTAAAGGTAAAGTATAATAGCTATGTTGCTTGAGCTGACGGTTTCGAGACTAATACAAAAGCTGAAGAGACTAAATAACTTCAATAACTAAATAACCTATTCAATAGAATAATAGGAAATTTAATCAAATTCTGAAAAGCTTGTAAAAGGCAGTTGTTTTCAAGAGGAAAGTTACCAGAATAAATAATCCTTCTCAAAGGACACTTAATCAATATGTATTGTTAAAGTATATCAAAACATGCAGGATAACTGGACAAAAGGGGAGTTTTTGAACTTTAACACTCAATGTCTTAAACGCGCGAAAAAATGATAAATGCATGATTAATTGAATGAGTACTGCACCGATATACCACTTTCTAAATGAAAATGCTATCATGTAAATTGGAGAAATCCTTTTTACTGCGTCAGTTAGATTGATTGAAATCGCTTACCCAAAATCTACTAGCCACAGATTTAATATATCCGTTTCATGAACATCTTCATTTATATGTGATTCGACCTTCACTACACCACGAACCCATTTCTTCCATTTCAACATAAAATATCCAACCACCTGTAATTAATTTAAGCTTAAATAAAAAAAAAATAATGATACTTGAAACTATTATTACCATTTCATTTTTAATCAAAATTATTGGTTTCTCTGTTACGACATTTTCAAAATATTTCTGAAGCTCACCATCAAACTCTTTAAAACTTGTATCATATTCTGAAATTCGAAACCAAAATGTGTATGGATCAACAAAATGTGTGATTTTTATATGTTTGTATTCCATTTTTAGAGATATTAAAATAAAACATTCAGTGACAACTAATATTTTTTAGAAATTATATTGTAAACATTTATGGCATTTTGCAAAAATATTTTATATGCACAAAACCTTCCTTTTTAACGTAAAAATATTTAATAAAATTTATCTGAATGTTTTTACTGTTATTTTGTTTGTTTTTTTGTTCGATTTGATTGCAGAATGCGTTTTTATCAAAATTGATTATGTTGGTGCACTTGTGAAAACAAGTCAGCGTTTACATGTGTCGACACATGTGTTTGATAGTAGCTACTATACTATCTGCTAAATGATTTTCGATTTGACTGGGATGGTTTTCTTTTCACTTTTCTAAATCAATTTATAAATTCGGGTCTGAAAAGAACAAAAAACAAAAGTTGATGCGAAATATATTGGTATTATTTAGTTTTCTTTTCACTTTTCTAAATCAATTTATAAATTCGGGTCTGAAAAGAATAAAAAACAAAAGTTGATTTGAAATATGTTTGCATTAGTGCTATTTAAATGGCGGTTGTCTACTTTTAAATTTGAAAAATTTCGTATAAAAGCATATTCTGCAATTGCGTATTGAAATATTTATAAAAGATTCAATTAATTTGTAAATTAAATAATTTTGTTTTATTCATTCATATTTGTTTTCAATTTAAATTACTTCATTTTAGAGAAAATTGTCTTCGTTTTTTTCTATGATGCATCTTTTTTCATCGGCCCAATGAAATATAACATTTTAATTCTAATAAATCCATTTTAGAGTTTTTTTTTCATTTATTAGGAGTTATTTTATTAAATGTTAGTTATATTATTGTATTGACCTTTTTACTTACACGTCAAAATGAAATATTAAAAATACTTACAAATATCCGAGGGCCAATAGTGAATTTATGTTAATACAAAATCTTCAGTTTTTGTATGAAAAGTGTTAAAAAATAATTTAAAAATGTAACTAGGAATTATTATTAACGTTTATAAAAGTTATAAGTTATAAAAGTATTATGTATAAACTGGTTAAAAATATTCCATAAATTTGTGTTAAATCAATGTTTTTGGTTGCCAGTAGTGATATTTAGTTACTGGAAAATCTTCAGTTTTGTGTATGAAAAGAGTCAAAAAACAGTTTAAACTAGTTAAATAATAAACTAAACTACAAGTTAATAATAGTATTAATACAAGGGTATAAATATATATATTTGTTAAATATATTCAATAAATTTATGCTAAAGCCAATGTTTTTTGTTTATAGTACACCTTTTTTCCCGAAAAAAACTAGACATATGTGATCAGCTGATCTGTATTTCGAAAACCTTAAATAATTGTTATTTCTTGCAAATCAAGATCGTTTTGCGTTGTATTTAAATTGTTTTTAATATATTTGCATTATTATTGGTTTTGCAGTAAATTTTAGTATATAATTACTGATTTCTAATTATCATTAGACAGATTATAGCGACGCAACGACAGATTACATACAGAAATATAACGACGTAACGACAGATTACATACAGCAATATAACATTGATTTTAACATAAATTTATTGAATTATATTTCACAAATTTATACACACCACTTGTATTAATATTATTATAAAGATCGCGTACACATATCTTTTTTAAAAGATGTAAAAAACAGACGAAAAAAGGCGTAAACGCCTGTGTGCGAATAAGACAAAACATAATCACTTTTTTTTAAAAAAGATGTCAATCGTGTCTATTTCGCTAATTTTTATACCGATATTATCCGAAAATAAATAATAAAATGACCTTAACCTAACAAATCTTATTTTATTAAATAGAATTTCGAAATTTTTTGTTTAATTTTGTGTAAAATAAAATCAGTTTTTGTTTTATTTATTTTTTTTTTGAGAATCGATCATATTGTAACGACTCTTCGTTGGTTCTTTTAGATTATTGAACAAACACGACAGTAAAAGACAGATCTTTAGTTAACAGAATCTCAAACTTTATTTGTCATCAAATTACAGCAGCTTCCGTTTTTCCTTACAATAAATTCCAGGGTCTCCAATTTATGTACGATAAACTTCACCGCTTTTCCACAATTTGAATCAATAATATTCGGAATTGTAAAATCTGTATTTACTATTCCACTAAGTTCAGATTCTTTCACTATTAGTAACCAGGCTCAAGTACCACCGATTATTCCTTATACTTGCGAATATTTATAAACACTTTTAATTGCAAAAGTAAAACTGACCATTTGATATTTTTGTTCGCTTATTTATATCAAAAAATAAATAAATCGAAACTTCTACAATCCACTAGAAATCAATACTACGTAGTCCGTACATCTTGAATAGGCCACACCTGTTTTCATTCATACTTGCATTTGTATTAGCGAACTCAAATTTAATTTATGCAAAATGTATTTGTTAAAGGGAGTTAACTTTTGTTTCATCTTTGCTATAGAATGTAGAAAACATTTAGGCGGAACGTATTGGTTATTTATGATTAAATTAAATTAACCCATTCTGGACGAAGTTTATTACACTGCCCTCCATTTAGTTTTGTTCGTCCCGAACAATATCAGCTATCGCATTGGTGCTGTTACCTTGGTACGGTGCCAACCTTTGCAGATGTATCACTTTCATCTTGGTACGGGGTCCCTTTTGTATGCGGTAGATAACATCATTAATTCGTTTGATTATTTTATATGGGCCTTCCCAATCTGGCTGCAGCTTGGGTGATCTTCCCTTAGTTCTTTTGGGGTTGTATAGCCATACCAATTCTCCTTCTTGAAAACCGCCACTATTTGCATTTATGTCGTACCTGGTTTTCATTTTGTCACTGGCAATCTTAATGTGGTCTCGAACCTGCTGATGGATTTTATTCATCTTCTCCCTTAGTTGTCCCACATAATCTGTTTTCGTGGATACCAGACCTCCAGGGATGCCAAACTCGATGTCACTAGGAAGATGTAGTTCTCTTCCGAACATGATATTCGCTGGCGTTTCACTTGTCGTATCGTGCACTGCGCTACGATAGGCCATCAAGAATAACGGAAGATCCTTGTCCCAATTTCTTTGGTTGGCTTCTACTACCTTTGACAAATGTTCTTCCATGGTTCGGTTGAATCGTTCTACCATGCCATCCGACTGCGGGTTCATAGGTGTAGTTCGTGTTTTTCTAATGTCGAGTGTTCTGCACAGCTCTTCCATCAATTGAGATTCGAAATTCCTTCCCTGGTCCGTATGCAACTCGAGCGGTGTTCCGTATCTGCAAATCCATTCATTGACTAATGTTTCAGCGACCGTAACTGCTTCCTGGTTCGGTATTGCATAAGCTTCCGGCCATTTTGTAAAGTAATCAATGACCACCATGATGTATTTGTTACCTTTTGTCGTTTCCGGAAATGGCCCCGCGATGTCTATCGCAATTCTCTCCATTGGGGCGCCCACATTGTACTGTTGCATCTCTCCTCGAGTTCTAGTTTTTGGTCCTTTGCTCGCCGCACAAGTATCACATTGCCGACACCATTGCTCTACGTCAGTTCGATACCTTACCCAATAAAACCTCTCCCTTACTTTAGCCAGGGTTTTATTGACTCCCAGGTGTCCTCCAGAAATACTTCCATGCAGCTTTCCCAGTACCTCTTCTACTCGACTTGATGGCAACACCAGTTGTTCTAACACTTTCTTTCCATCAGCGGACTCCCATTTTCTTTTTAGTATCCCGTTGTCCATAAATAGTGAGTCCCATTGCGCCCAGTAACATTTCACCTCCGCACTTAAAGATGCGACCTCTTTCCACTCCGGTCGCCTTCCCTCAGTTTTCCATTTCAATATTGGAGCCATAGCTGGATCTTCTAGCTGCTCTCTTTTAAATGCCTCGGTACACCAATCGTCAGGAGTTTGGAACTTAATTTGTTTGACTTTCGTTGCCTCCTTTCTCTCAGTCCTGCTAGATGACTTGCACTCCTCAACACAGGGTCTTCTTGAAAGATCTTCAGCGTTACAATGTATCCTTCTCTTCCCCTGTTCAACGCGGCAATCTCCTTCCTTTTTGACATTTGCTTGCTTGTTTGAAAGGTTCATCAACCGGCCTGGAACTAATCCTTCTTTTGCTGCTACTCGGGTTTTGCATTCTTGTCTGATGTGCCCTAACTGTCCACAATTCCAGCATCTTACTCTGCTAGATCTTCTTCGTTGATTTCGTTTAGGTTTATCTTCCAAACTTTTGACACGCTTGATCACTTCATCAAGCGCTGCTTTCAGTGGTTCCCCAGCAACTTCCATCTGACGTACTTTATCTGAGCCATACGCTCTTTTTCCAGCTTCCATTTGTAGGGCCAATGCTAAGACTTCCGTAGGTAGTTTCTTCCCGCTTAGGTACAGCTGATTTCTCATTTGTACATCTCGAAGAGCATTGATAAATGTATCAGCTGCCAGGTCGTCTCGGTGTTCAGCGTTATAGTTCGGATATGACAAATTGACCAGTCTCACAATGTCAGCCTCTAATTCTTGCAAAGTTTCGCTGACTCCTTGTTTTCGTGTCTTGAGCTGCATGCGATGGAGAGCCTCCATTATCTTACTGTAATCACGCTCTGTCGCTGATAGTATTTGCAAAATTTCAGCAGCAGGTCCTTTCAATGCCAATATAAGTGCATTTGCTTTTTGCTGGTGATCAACCCCAGTTGTTGCTATCTCAAATTGCATCTTAAATATCTGATACGATGTAGATCCATCAAATGTGGGTGTTTTCACTCTAGCTGGGGCTGAAACAGTTGATGGATTGATCGTGTTACCTGACTTTCCTTGTGCTGTTTCTTGGCGTAATTCACTCGAGAGATTGCGTAGTTTCTCTTCATGTTCTTCGGTAACTTTCCGCAGCTCCCTTTCCATGTTGTTGATTTTGACCTCTGCACTGGATATACGTGACTCGATTATTTCACGTAGACTTTCTTGCTTTGCCATCATATCAGCAAACTGTTGTCGTTGCTCGTTTCCTTGTTTGGCCATCATATCAGCAAGTTGTTGTTGTTGATCTACTTTTTGTTGGGCCATCAGGTCAGCAATTTGTCGTTGTTGATCTAGTTTTTGTTCTGCTGCCAGTTTCTCTTGTCGGGCCATCATATCAGCAAGTTGTTGTTGTTGCTCTACTTTTTGTTCTGCTGCCAGTTTCTCTTGTCGGGCCATCATTTCTTTCATCAACACCATCATCGGATCAATTGCTGGGCATTCTGAATCGGAACTTCCTCCGGCTCTATTTCTATGACCTCTGTATTTTGGCCTGCTTCTTCTAAAACTTTACGCAGCCGGAATGCAAGTTCTGCCTTTGTTCCATGGATTGGAGCATTCCTTTTCTTCAACTCATCCTTCAGCTGGGTCTGGCTGAGATCACTAATATTTACTGTCTTGACCATTGTTTCAATAATCCCACTTCTGACACCACTGTAACGACTCTTCGTTGGTTCTTTTAGATTATTGAACAAACACGACAGTAAAAGACAGATCTTTAGCTAACAGAATCTCAAACTTTATTTGTCATCAAATTACAGCAGCTTCCGTTTTTCCTTACAATAAATTCCAGGGTCTCCAATTTATGTACGATAAACTTCACCGCTTTTCCACAATTTGAATCAATAATATTCGGAATTGTAAAATCTGTATTTACTATTCCACTAAGTTCAGATTCTTTCACTATTAGTAACCAGGCTCAAGTACCACCGATTATTCCTTATACTTGCGAATATTTATAAACACTTTTAATTGCAAAAGTAAAACTGACCATCTGATATTTTTGTTCGCTTATTTATATCGAAAAATAAATAAATCGAAACTTCTACAATCCACTAGAAATCAATACTACGTAGTCCGTACATCTTGAATAGGCCACACCTGTTTTCATTCATACTTGCATTTGTATTCACGAGCGCGGCGTATCTGTGGAAATTAATAGTGAAACAGAAAAACTTAATAAACTACCGTTCTTTATTGAAACTGACGAAAAATTAAATTCCATGACTGGAATTCCAACTCTAACTTTGTTAGAACGGTTACATAAGTGCTGTTTATTAATAAGGTCAGAAGAGACCTATAATATTGGGTTGTCTAACAAAAAACAGTATAATACTGACAATGTGTCGAATAAAGATGAATATGAACAATATACAAACCGCTATACTATTTAATATCTCCTCAAGGTGTGCTAAAAATTATTTTACCGATTGTGTGCAGTTCTTAGCAAAAGTTTTAAAATGTTCCATATATTGGCAGACTCGAGAAGAAAACCTAAAAAATGTTAATTGTTACTTGAATTTAAATCTTTTATTCTCATATTTTTTAAATTATTTATCCAAAACAAATCAAAAAGAATAAATTTTAATATTTTACTTACTGTTCGTTTGAATTTTGATGTGCTTAAATAGTTTTTAAATTTTGCTAAGAGAGTGCGCTGTTATCACTTTACCAGTCGTCAATAGAAGAAATTAATTTTTTTTCTTAGAAATAAACTATTTTGATATTTTGCAGTAATTGCACGACATATGATATACAGTAGGTTTGTGTCATAAATTGTCACACACATGTTCTGTGGTAGATTTGATATTTGTTTGTTGCAAAATTGGATAGATTGAAGAAAGTTGAAGGTTGGTAATTAAGGGCTTGGGATAGAACTGGAGCGATAGTGTTGGTGAATTGAGGATTTAAAAGCTTGGGGATTGTATGTATCGGGGAAAACAGTTTTTGGTAATCGATTCCACCAGAAAACGGAACGTGAAAGAAAGGAGTTATTATAGCTGGACGTTCTCACATATGAGAACTCCAAGGCATGTTTATGGGAAAATGATGATTGTGTTGTGGCTCGTGAAGATCTGCGCAATGGTGGTATTAAATCATTAACTTCTTTAGAGCATTTACCGTAGTAGTATCTGTAGAATAATGTAAGAGCTCCAACCACTCTTCTATGATACAGAGAATCCATACCCGATGTTATCATTGGATCATCAATCAGTTTCAAAGCACGTCTGTGAGCTCTGTCAACAAAATTTAAAGAGGTATCTGGTGTTGCAGCCCATAAATGGGAGTCGAATTCAAGGATCGGTCGTATATATGCCTTATAAATTGTAGCAATTTCAGATGGAGAGAAAAAGCTTTTACAGCGACGTAGGAAGCCAAGTCGTTTGGATCCCAATTTTGCAACAGAAAGAATATGATCATGCCATTTTAGTTTGTGATTGATATTAGTACCCAACAGCTTAAGCGTAGGCGAGTTTATTATTGGTTGGCTGGAAAACGTTGCATTGCAGCTATATAGCGAAGTTTTATGGGACAAAACGCACGACTTCGTCTTCATAGCATTAAATGTAACAAGATTCCGTTCACCCCAATCCAGGATTAATTCAAGATCTACATCCAAGGATTCAACTATTTTTCTACGATGACAATTAGTAGTTAGTTTGGCTGTTTTTTGAAAGAATAGGAATGGAAGATAGTACTGTCGTCGGCAAAGCTATATATTGGGTTTGTGGTGATAGATAACAAATCGTTGATAAAGATCGGAAAAAGGGTTGGTGATAGAACCGAACCCTGTGGAACACCGACTTGAATTGAAAAATTTAGTCGACAAAGCACCATCTAGCACTACTTTGATCGATCTGTGGGATAAAAAATCTTCTAACCAACAGATCAAGGTCTTGCAGACTCCGAATGAAATTAATTTGTTGTTAAGGGCCCGATGCCAAACTCTGTCAATCGCCTTGGATATGTCAAGGGAAATGATATGAGACTCACCAAAGCCATGAATTGCTTTACCCCATTTCTCCGTGAGGACTGACATGATGTCACCAGTAGACCGTGTTTTACGGAGTCCATATTGGCGGTCGTGGAGAAGATTGTTGTTTTCGAGATATGCCATTAGTTTATAATTGATAATTTTTTCCATAACTTTAGCTAGTATCGAGGTTATTGTAATGGGACGATAGTTTGATGGGTCAGACTTGTTGCCCTTTTTTGGGACTGGTTGAACATTAGTCAGTTTCCACATTGATGGATAGAGACCAGAGCTTAGGGATAAATGAAAGAGACTAATTACTGGATACACCAGGGTATCAGTGCACCGTTTAAGTACAATAGGTGGTATACCGTCCGGACCAGCAGATTTGCTTGGATCTAGATTAAGCAGTGTTGATCGCAAAATTCTTGGGCGAAAGTAAATTTCGTTCATTGATGATTGGATAGGTGGAATGACGGGCGGATATATACCAGAATCATCAACGACAGAGTTAGCAGCAAAAGTTGCCGCAAGTAGATCTGCCTTCGCTTTGGTTTCGGTAACGGGGTTGCCTTGGTTATCCATTAATGGTGGAATATAAGATCTGATAAAGTTATTGCCAACCTCTCGGATAAAGTTCCAGTATGATCGGCTACCTTTAGTTGCGCGTAAAATTTTACGCTTAGCATTGGAGTTAAAAAGAAATTTAGCTTTTTTAAATACATTATGACAGTTGTTTCTAGCCCTGATATAAAGAGATCTACTGCTGGGAGATTTATCGGTCTGGTATTTGTCAAACGCCAACATTTTGTTAGTTTTAGCAATATAACAATCTTCAGAAAACCAGGATTTGGACCCCTTTTTACTTTTCCCAATACTGGTTGGGATAAACATATTCATACCCAGTAGGATAATGAATGTGATCAAAGCAGTTGCCTGGTTAACACTTTTATTTTGCAAAAACAGACGCCAATCGATCTCATTGTAAAATTGATTAAGTTTGCGCCAATTACATCTATTGTAGTGCCAAACCTTTCGAGGAGGAGACAATTTTGGACTTAATGGTTGAGGGCTTATTTCGAAATACGCCGAGACTACACAATGATCTGATCTGCCAAGAGGAGCATCAACAGAGCAGGTATATTTGGCAGAGTGAGTTGTCATGAAAAGATCAAGTAGATTAGAAGAATGGCTGGCAATATTTGGAATATGGGTTGGCCTAGTATTGAGTAAGCTGGTTTGAATCAGCAAGAAATTTAGTATATTGCCCTTCTAAAGACGTTTTGGTTGAGAAACGTAACCAATCTTTATGGTGAACGTTGAAATCACCTGCTAATATAATTTCTGCATTAGGCGCGGTGATGAAAATGTCATCGATCGTGTCTGTAATAGAATTAAATGCTTCCAATGTTTGATTATGGTGGTAATTAGGACTGCGGTATAAATAACACAAATAGATGTCGTGTTTATTTACGACGACTTTGAGCCAGATAAAGCAGAATTCGGAAATACTACCTGTTTCATACTGAAGGAGCCTTGTATATTTAACATCATTGCGTATATATATATCATTACACCACGGTGTTCAAAAAATGCAAATTCTGGAGAATAATTGTTACAGCTAAATCGTGCATTATCGATATTTGAAACTTGTGTTTCACCTAGTGCAAGTAGATGTGGTTTCTTTTGGTTGAGATGGTATTGGATGCTCAGAAAGTTCTTTGAAAGACCCTGAATGTTGGTGGAATCGATTACGAAGTTTTGAAAGAAGTAGGCATTGTATATTGAAAATTAATGATTAAAGGTAAAATTAAAATTTAAAGTTTAAAACCAAAGCCAGAAGGAACGGATAGAATATCACAATAAAAGTCACGAAGACAAGATTGGCATAGGCCATAGGCATTTCGTGGTCATGTGAGTTCACACTTTCCCACCGGCGATGATAGACACTAAACAAAATAAAGAAATATAAAATTGTAATTGAATTGCATTGTGATTGTAATATATAAGAGATTAATTAAATTTGATTCAATAAAATTAAAAAACAAAAAAAAAACTGGAAAACAAACTGTATTATGAAATATGAGAATTGTGTGTTGTTGGTATGTGTATAAGATACAAGGAGATGGATAAAAGGGAGAACCGTTAACTATATTAGACTTTATATAAATTATTTGATTAATGTTTTGCTCGAAATATTTTATGTTTTAGATTTCAACTATAGCACAACACAGGTATTAAAATACATAAAACACTATTAGCACAGCACTAAACTATAACTATTAAATACAGCACAAGGTTGTATTCGCGTCAGATAAAATGTATTTAGTACTCGTCGGTTGTACTCGTCCAAGAGTTAAAAAAAACATTAAACGAACAAATAAAAAAATAAATAAATTAAAATAATATCGAACAACCGACCGGTACGAATTGAGAAGAGCAACTGAGAAAGGTCTGTAATTGTATATTAGCATAATTTTTTAACCGATTTGATGAAACATGGGGGGGGGTCGAACTCCCAGAAACCCCATCCCCCTGCGTACGCCACTGTCACAGGGGATTAAGCCAGAGCTTGAAAATACACTTTTAATCTGCTATCATAGAAAATATTTATTTTTGAAACACTTTTTAGTTTTTACTCAATGAAAAGTAAAAATATTTCTCGAACAAATTGCGGTTATATTTTATTTATTTTAAAGTTTTTGACAGAATAGAATAAAAGAAGAAAAACTTTCAGAGATCTATCTGCTACTTGTATAACGTGAATAATTTATTCAAGGTTTATTTTGACTATTTATTCAAGACCAACATAAAGAATATCAGAGGTCGAATGACGTAATTAAACGATATGGAGAACTCATAAGGACAACGGACAACATACCTGTAACTACGTTCCAATTTCATTCAGCAGCACATAACAGACCTTTCTCAAGTGTTCCTCTGCTTCAGAATTCACATGCTTACTCTTATTATATATTTAGAACTATGTCTTCAGTATATAACGATGCCCTGCTTAAACTGTCCCATTAGAAAAGGTACAACCCTCATTGATGAAAACTGGCTAGGAAAAGGACGATTTTAATGGGATCTACCGAGAAATTCTTTACTTCATAAAAATGTTGGGTAGGAAAGACTCATATTCAATGGGAAAATGGAATTAAGCTCACAATCCTTTAAATATCGAATGTTCCTATTGAAACATTTGTATAGGAATGAACGTAATTGAAAAGGAAAATAAAACCTTAATAGGATTCCTTATAGTTTTAAAGAAAAGCATTCTAACAGTTTCAACGGGAAATGGATTAAACTTATTGATATTGAGATATTTTCAATGGGAAGCAAATACTTTCTACAGGAACATACGACTTTAAAATTATAATTCCACGACAGTATTTTTCAATAGGATTCTATATAGTTTAATGGGAAGACTTTGAAAATGTTTCAAGAGGAAGTGTATAATTTCTAAAGGAAAGTACGACTTTAAAATATTAATTCCACTGCAGTAGTTTTAATAGGATTTTTTATAGTTTTTTTTTTAAGGCGTTCATGCTCCATGTAGGAGCGTTGCTAGGCTAATCAGCTTTGAATATTCACCACTGTCATTTGCAACAGCGACGTAATTACCATGGCAGCCGATTTTTTAAGGTCATTTATTACGTCAGTCTCCCATTGTAGTCGTGGTCTATCTCGCGGTCGCCCACTCCCTGGGGTACTAACGTACATTTTTCTAATCATTCCAGACTGTGAATCGGCTCGTAGAACATGCCCAAACCAAGCAATCCTATTAGAACGGATACAACCTATTATATCAGGACCCTCAAGAAGGTCTCTGATCTCAAAGTTATATCGGGTTCTATACTCTCCATCGTCTGTCTTAAGTGGACCAAAAATGTAGCGTAGGATCTTACGCTCAAATACAGATAAATGCGATTCGCCATTTTGTGTAAGGGTCCACGTTTGTGACCCATACATCACAGCCGGTCTAATCAATGTCTTGTATAACTTGAGCTTGGTGTTAGTTGATACATACGGTGATCCAAGGAGAGGTTTAATTGAGTAGAAAGTTCGATTACCTGCAGCGATTCGAGCTTTTATATCTGTAAGTATGCTGTTGTTTGAGTCAAGCATTGATCCCAAATATTTAAAAGATTCAACTCCCTCAATACGTTCATTGCCGCACATCAAATCTTTCTTCTCAGCCTCTCTTGAAACATTCATATGTTTGGTTTTATTGTAGTTAATTTGCAGACCAATTTTTCTAGCCCTACTCTCAAGCGACTTGAAAGTCTCACTCATAACAGCTTCACTTCGGCCGAGGATGAAAACATCATCAGCGTAAGCAATCATCTGTACTGAGTTTATTGACAAGAAATTGTTATTAGTCGGTAGTTTATTTTGACGGCACACATATTCCAAGGCTAGATTAAAAAGTATAGGAGAGATAGCATCACCTTGTCTTAAACCGGAATCGACTTTAAAAAACTTTGATATTTCATTCTCTACTCGTACACAGCATTGAGAGTTCTGTACTGTCATTTTGCATAGTGATACCAGTTTACCAAGAATTCCCATTGACAGCAGAGCAGACCATAGAGTCTCTCGTTCGAGAGAGTCGTAGGCCTGCCTGAAATCAATTAAGAGTTGGTGCACAGGTATGTTGAACTCTCGGCACTTTTCCAAAATCATCCTTATCGAGAAAAGTGCATCGGCAGTACCTCGGCCCCGCCGGAAACCACACTGATATTCTCCAAACAGTTGTTCAGCAAAAGGATTGATTTTGGATGGCAAAATATAGGAAAAGATCTTATATGCTGTGCAAAGGAGAGCGATTCCTCTGTAGTTTGCACATTGTAGGCGGTTATCTTTTTTATGGATTGGTATCAGCATAGCTGTGTTCTAGTCCTGTGGCATGGTTTCAGTCCTCCAGATCAATTGAACAAGTTCAAACAATCTTAAGGATAGAGTTTCGCCACCATGTACAATCATTTCGGATGTTATATCGTCGATATCAGGTGCTTTTTTGCGTTTTAATTTTGACAGCGCCGCTTCGAATTCCTCTTTGGTTGGTTCGTCTACATGTACCTTTGACGCACGAATAAGCTTTGCTCGTCGTCCGACTTGTTGCTGGTCACTTAAGTTGAGAAGATTCTCAAAATAAGCAGCCCAAGTATCTAAAATATTTTTAAGGTCTACTTGTAGCTCCCCATCTTCGTTTTGAATAGCAGTCGATCTAGTTTGAGGGCCCTTCTTTAAGGTTTTAACCTTTTAAAAGAAGTTACGCGATTGATGTTCCTTATTGAAGCTTTCAATCTCCTCACACTGTCTCTCCCACCATTCTCTCTTCGTTCGTCTACATAGCTTTGTAACGGCTTGTCTTGCCAGTTTATAGTTCTCCTTCGTGAACCTGGTGTTGTGTCCTTGTAGACACTTCAGATAGCAATCTCTTTTCTATTGAATAGCGTCAAGGCACGCTTGATCTATCCATGGCTTCTGGGAGTGGTTCTGTGGTCGTCCAAGTATTCCCTCAGCAGCGCTTAAAACAGTATCTTTGAGCAAATATCATGACTTATCGACGGCTCCATTAATGGTTTCTGATTTATCCAATGTTTCGGCAATATGGATATGATATCTCTCTTCTGTTTCAGCATTCTTTAATGATGAGATGTTAAAACGTTTCCGTTGATTGAATTTTGGAATGCCTGGATTTGGAAAGTGGAACCTTATCGTTACACATACAAGGAAGTGGTCACTTCTAATGTATGCCTTTAAGGGATCGCACATCCAGAACGCTCGAACAGAAACGTGCTGTTACTAGAACGTGATCAATTTGATTTCGAGTGTTTCCATTCGGTGAGACCCAAGTCTGCTTATGAATCGATCGATGCGGAAAGAACGTACTGGCAATTTTTAAATTATTTGATGATGCAAACTCAGTCATTCTCTCACCATTATCATTCGAATTCAAATGCAAGCTGTTGGGACCCACCACATTTCCATAAGAGATATCTCTTCCAACCTGTCTATTAAAGTCACCAAGAACCATAATGAAGTCGCGTGTTGGTGTTTGTTTCATAACCTCTTCCAGTGCTATGTAGAAATTATCCTTCTCGTCGACGGTCTTAGCTTCAGTAGGTGCATGCACGGCAATAAGAGAAATATTGTTATATGTACCGCGTACACGTAGGTAGCAGATCCTCTCACTGACCGGGATGAATTTCATCACGGCTTCTTGTATGCGTGCACCAACAAGAAAGCCAGTTCCAAATTCTCTTCGAGAAGGATAACCACTACAGTATAGAGAGTGACTATCCAAATCTTGTTTTCCGATTATCGGCTGTCTAATTTCTTGTAGAGCAATAATATCCATCCTATACCTCCCAGTCTCTGTTTCTAGTCTTATAACAGCATCAGGAGCGCTCAGGCTGCGCACGTTCCACGTTCTGATTCGGTAGTCTGGTCCTTTTTCACATCCAGGTAAAATTCTGTTGTTGTGTTCCGGTCTGTTTTGCTCTTTCTGATAACCAAATTTAACATATTAGTTTTTTTTCCGGGGTTTATGGTGTTAACCTTAGGCCCAACCCAAATTGCCGTGAATGGGTCCGTTCTGCATATTAAGGTCACCAGAAACAACCTTTTTTGCCGCTTGATTCAAGACAGACGCCCGCTCCAAGCCGCCCCTGACATGGAGAAGATCAAGATCAAAGATCTTAGAAATTTCCATTAAAATAATGCCAATCCCATTTAAGAATCGAAAAGGATAAATGTGTTTAGTCCTATTATCAAGTCGAGTAGGATTCCTTATTATTTAATAGAAAATTTGACGGTCGCAGAAAATTCAATTAAAGTGTAGTCAATCCCATTGACGAATTTATAATCCTTTAAAAATGTTTTTATTCCCTTTTAAAAGGATTTAATGTATTTCTATAGGACAAATGAATAGGATTCAATCCATTTCAAAAGGAAATAAAATTATTAATAGGATTTTATAGGAAGTTTCCTATGCATTTGTCCCATCAAAACTTTGTTTTTCAATAGGATAGTTTAAGCAGGGTGTGCCATGAGCAGTATAAACCCCAGGCTATGGGTTCACAATCGTACAGAATAACATTAAAAATTTAAAAATCACTTTTGAATAAATTTTAAACATAAAATAAAAGCAAAATTTCTTTTCATGTACAAATTCATTTGGATACATATTTATATTTATTTGTTACTTCATTCTCACTATTTGTCAGCAGATTCTTGTGTGCGAGGCTTAGATAAAAAATGTTGTATAACCAAGACGCGAACCTTTTTAAGGATAAAAACTATCTTATCTAAAAACTACCCTTAATTTCTTTGTGAATATATTTATAAAATATGGTGATTGTCGCAAGGGTTGATTTGTGTATGGAAAATTGAAGTATTTATAAGCTGTCTTATTTAAGATATTCTACAAAAAATTATGAAAGTAAATATATAAAATAAGGAATAGCGTACACATAAGGTAATTATAAATATATAGTTCAATAGATAGAGAACTTTTAGGAAGAATGAAATAAAAATGTTTAATAATGTTTGCAAAAGGCATTGTTTTTGTGTGAAATTCTTTAGATATTCATCTACAAATTATATAAAAATAAGAAATTTTAATTTTCATTTTCTGATTATTTCACAGACGGTTTAATTTTAGTATAGAAGATAGTAATAATTATTTGGTAATGGGGGTTTACCCCCGAAGCGGGAAATGCAACAACCCCAACGTTTCATGCCGTCAGTGTCAGATTTATATGAAACGGATGAGATAGAATTACTCCTGGAGGAAATACGTGATCTAGAACCGGCCTGCTGTCAGCTTGAGGATATACAGGTAATGCATTTGCATATGGTCGTGAAAATTATGAAATAGTATTTTTATATATGATGTTTTCAGGATTTCGAAATAGCTGGTAGTAGGGCCGGAGATTTGTCACTTTCACTTGAATCTCCATTAGGGACCGTTACTTCGTGGGATTCACATGCACACTACAGACAAAGAATTGGGCATAGCTCATTACCATGGGGAGTTACATTACATTGCGATTCTGCCCATTTAAAAACGCCTACTGGAATTGTTAGAATACTTTTAGTGGTAACATCAACCTATAATAATTCATATACACGTTTAAACATAAATTTAAATAATTTTTAGTTATCATCTGCTGCTTGTCTAGCATGTGAATGCTCTGCGGGTACGGTTCAAGTAGGTTTATTTTTGTTACCACTGATCGGTCGGTTGCGTTTAATGGTAAGATTTTATAGCGTTCCTATCTATCTATGTATTTTAATCGTATCTTTCTTTCCACTTTCAAAGGTATTTTGTGCTTTGTTTTCGTTATTAGTAACCTGTTTAATGCTGTTTTTAGATATATCACATATTGCTTTCATGTTTCCATTTAATTGGGCCAGAATTGTAAGTATCATGGTTTTTTTGAAAATTTACTAGTCGTACATAAAACGAAGTGTGAAGATGATAATTATTTGTTGTGCTTAATTAAATCACATTAAGCTTTGTACATATACCATTTATAGTCATATACAATTTTGTTTTATCAACAGAATGGATGGATGTACGTAATAGTAGGGGTAATATTCATTATTGGTTCTTCTTTACTTCTGCATATGGTACTTTTTGCCGACACATTTACATGGGTACCGAAACATACAAAAGATACATTATTCGTATCAGCGGTAAGGATTAATTAGAATCAACATTCGCTAATTTTTTTTAACTACGAACTGTTTCACATTTAGATTTTAGGATATATGTGTGCAGCAGAATCGTTTGTTTTGTCTGCCTTAACTATGTGTATTACACAATATATACAGGTACGAGAAGATCCGAGTGATATGTGCATTTCTGAACGTGAATTGCATCCGATTAGTCCAATAAGTACGGAAATACCAAATCACACTCAAACTTCAAGTGATTTGCCAAATCATCATCAATTTAATAAAATTCCAAGTAATGGATATTATATTCTAATTATTTATAATATATTTAATTATATTTTATTTTTTAATATATATATATATATGATAATACTTAGATAAACGACCTGATGAATCGTTTAATCAAAGACCATCGTTAGGACACACTAAAAAACCAAATCACCGTTATCGTGAAGGTTATCATTATCAACCGATTGCTTCAACATCACGGCAAAGTCCTACTTTTATTTTAGAAGATGCGACTTTTCCCGGTCCATCATCATCAAAATCAAATGAAAATTCAAATGTGTGACGAATCGTGTATTAATATTTATATAACAAAGAAAAACGTATTCAAAATTAAGTAACGATTGATTTGTTTTGTTTACTAGATTTCAAAGCAGTAAAACTATTTATATATGTTTATAGAGATAGAATCCGATATTTAAATGATCAAACTGTGTAGTGCAGTGCAGTAAAAATCTAATAATAAAAAAATTCAAATAAACGAAAATAAACAGAGTTTTATAATTCTTAGCAGAAAAGTAGAGAACTTGATGTTTGTTTTCTGCAACATAACACATACAAAAACATATTGGTGACTTTGATTCGTAGATTGACGCCCAGCAGTCATATAGTTTGGTTTGTGAACAAAAAAGTGACAAAATTTGTTTTCCGGGAGTTTTTAAAAACAGCACTAAATCCCTATGTACTAAATTTCATCAAAATTGAATATTAGGAATGGCTGTTATTGAAGTTTTAAATAAACAAGCGCTATGGAAGCCTCCATCACATACCGCTACACCTATAGCTGTTTTTCTATAATTAACATCGAATTGTTTCAGTCAAATCCAAACTGCTTAATACCAATACAATTGAGTTTTTCTAATCTGGCACAAGTTTATAATAAATATAGTCTGGTCACATAGTGACCAGTGAAAAATGTGACAGCTGTCAAAAAGCAAAGTCGTGTTTTTATTTAGAAACAATTTTATTACAATTTTAATTTAATTTATTATAATTTTTAAAGATTTCAACGTATAGTGATTGTTATATAGTTAGTTCATTTTTAATAGTATAGTTGAATCTATCTATCACTACATCTTTTTTGATCAAAGAAATTTATTCGAATATCGAAAATTTAACCTCAAACTTTCGATAATAAATTGTTCAGTGTGACATAATTTTACTAGCTTTGCAAGATAATGTCTGCTAATGATATATGTCCAAAGTGCTCGTCAGTAAATAAATCTAATGCTTATGCCATACAATGCAACACCTGTACATTTTGGTTTCATAAGAATTGTGCTGAACTTTCGGTTGATCAAATAAACTTTTTCATTAAAGAAAATAAAAAAGGAGACGGAAAAAGATGGCTTTGTGCTACCTGTGAACCGAATCGTGCTAAAGTTATTTGTGAACCATCAAGTCGTGCTTCGAATTCTACTACTGGCAATTCTCGATCTAATGTGACGCCAAATACTACCACTATGAACGCTGTAAAAAACACAACACCTGCAACATTTGCTGGCAATAGTACTAGTAGGGAACACCGGGAACAAATTACGGCTAACTCAAATAAATCGGATACTACATCTATGAATCCAGTCGATGAAATTCGTCTGTTGAAAAAAATAATATACGAACAAGATCAGAAATATATTCTTGTTCTTGAGAATAAAAAGCTTCTCGAGGATAAAATAACGTACCTCCAAACTGAAATTGGTTCGCTGAAATCAGAGCTTGTAAGTGTTAAAAACAATAACGTAGAAAATCGTGGTCGTACAGAATTCTCAATCTCAAGTGGCGGGGTAAACTCTTCGAATGGACAATCAACATCTGAACCACATCCAAATCGAGGATCAAATCGTGGAACTAGCCTGAATACTCCTCTTGTAGGAACTAAAGCGCCTGATAACGCCATCAAAGCTGTTACACTAAAAAGTTACATCCATGTTGCACGTCTTCAAACTTCTATAACAACTGATGATATTGCATCGTATGTAGCCAATAACCTACAAATTGATAAGGCTGCTGTTACTGCGAATGCACTTGTATCACGTGGTAGGGAATTGTCAACGTTATCATTTCTCTCATTTAAAGTTGGTATTGAAGAAAAACATCTTTCATCTGTGCTCTCACCTGCATTCTGGCCTGTTGGTGTTCTTATTAAGCCATTTCTTCTACGTTTGCGAAGGTCTCGGAATACAACAGTGGGGAACAACAACCTGAGTCAAAACCAAACTGTTGGTAACAATAATACCATTCCAAATCAGGAGCAGAGTTTGAATCATCAAATACTATCTCAGCCATCAACATCTCGTCTCAACCAGGAAGAGTTCGAAATGACATCGTAGCTAAAAATTGTTTCGTCGTTTAACTATAATTTTAATAATAAGTGTAATCTATTATATTCCTCACAGATATCCAGTTCTAACAATAGAGCATCAATAGCCAATCGCATGACTTCTAGATTTAACCTATTTTGTGGACACATGAATGTACGAAGCCTATTCGGTCATTTTGATGAAATCTTGTTACGGATTAACCACTTTAATTTTGATATCTTCTGTGTGTCAGAGACATTTTTAAAAAAAAGTATACCTACTAAAATGATCAGTTTGCCAGGATATAGGTTCATCAGACATGATAGAGTTGGTAAGCTTGGTGGAGGTGTTGGTATCTATGTTCGTTCACATCTTAAAACTAAAATAATTTCTCAATCAGCCCCACATAAAAAACTAGAGTTTCTGTCAGTTGAAATACAGCTATCGTCTGGTAAAATCTGTGTTGTTGCGCTATACAAACCCCCTCCTTTCATCTTGTCTGATATACAGGATATTGATATGCTACTCACACCTCTAACAACTGAGTACAAACATGTTATTGTCTCAGGTGATTTTAATATTGACATGCTCACCTGCCCCAATCCACTTTCTCTACTTTTTGATACTATTGGCCTTTGGTCGGTTCCTTTTAATGCAACTAGAGGACCTCGCCTTTTTGACTTATTTGTTACGTTCTCCTCTGAAAGAAATCGAGTCATTAAATCAGGGCAAACACAAATACCATGGATATCAGATCATGATTTAGTTTATATTACTTATAATCATCGAATTCCTAAACCACCTCTTGAGTTCATTGATATTAAGGATTTAAATAATATAAATATTAACAGTCTTCTTGAAACCGCTGTCAACCTCAATTGGAGTTTTCTTGGAACTGATTTAGATCAAAACATAGTTTTATCGAAGTTGGAGTGTAATATTTATGATCTCTATAGAGACTGTGTCCCCATAAAGCGAATTCTTAAAAGAAACTCATACGCGCCCTGGATTAACTATCATATAATCAAACAGATGAGATTGAGAGACGCTGCGTATCGCAAAATGCGTTGTAATAGAAATTCGGTAAATACCGCTGCATACCGTAGGTTGCGTAATTCAGTGAATTCGCTTGTATGTTCCGCTAAGCGAAACTACTATTTTGGTAATGTCGATTGGTCTCCCAATAAGAAATGGAAGAAATTTCGCGATCTCGGCTTGCTCGCCGGAAATAACGACACGAGTTTCTTGGATCAATTTGCGGTGGACGAGATGATTAAACACTTTTCTGAGAGTCCTACCGTTCCGATAACAATTCCGCTACCAAATTCAACCCTGTCTACCTCACTTGAACGTAATAATTCATTCAGTTTCTCCTGTGTCACACAGGATGAAGTATTGCTGGCGATATGCTCAATCACATCCAATGCAGTTGGTGTCGATGGAATCCACATTAAATTTTTGAAATTAATTCTGCCATTATTTCTCCCTTACATTACCATTTTCTTTAATAATTTAATTGTAACTTCCTGCTATCCTGATAACTGGAAAATCGCCACAGTCGTTCCTATTCCCAAAACTAACTCACCCACTGTCCTTAAAGATCTTCGACCGATAAGCATATTACCTGTTTTATCCAAAGCATTTGAAAAAATAATAAATTCGCAATTAACGACACATCTTGAAAATAATAACCTACTCGATCCCCTCCAGTCTGGATTTAGAGTAAAACATTGTACTGCGACATCATTGCTAAAACTAACCGATGATATAGGGAGAGGAATGGATGAACCTAACTCTTTCACTGTTCTAATTCTTCTGGATTTTCGAAATGCTTTCGGTTTGATTAACCCTACCCTATTAATTCAAAAACTTTATCTATATTATGGCTTTAGTAGTTCTGCTATTAATATGATTTTTTCATACCTCTGTAACCGTTCACAGTTTGTCACTGTTAATAATAGGAGTTCTAGAGTGCTAAAAATTGATTTGGGTGTTCCCCAGGGATCGATCCTGGGACCACTACTTTTCTCATTATTTATTAATGACTTACCGTTAGTAATCATATATATGATGTACTTGCTCTACGCTGATGACTGTCAAATGTATATCTCTGGGAAACTAATTGATATATGTGAAATATTCCGTAAAATTAACTGTGACTTGTCTCTAATTTACAACTGGTCAACTCAGAATGGTCTCCTTCTCAACCCCATGAAGACTCAGGTACTTTTTATTACGAAAACTGGAATTGATATTGAACTTCCTCCACTTTTGCTTGGTAATACGCAGCTGGTAATAACAAAATCAGTCAAAAACCTCGGCCTGATAATGAATTCTACACTCTCTTGGTCAGATCACGTACAGGAGATCTGTCGAAAGATTAATTTCGTTCTCTACCGCCTGAATTTATTACGTGACATAACCCCGCAACACCATCGTATGACACTGATTCGTAGCCTGATAGTTCCGTATTTTAATTATTGCGATGTGATAATCTTTAATTTAGATACCGACTCTAGCCATAGACTTCAAGTGGCCTTCAACTCATGTTTGAGGTACATATATTCCTTAAGAAGATATGATCATGTCTCTGAATACCAAACATCAATACTTGGCTGTACGTTAAAACAATATTTCTGTTTTCGGATCGCTGTTTTTATTTTCAACTTACTTAGGTTTAAAACACCGAATTATTTATTTAGTAAAATAAGATTTTCTCATTCTGACCGCACTCAGCACCTCATAGTTCCACATAACAACTGGAGGCAGTTTAGTGGCTCTGTATTTGTCTATGGAATCTCTAATGTTTGGAATAAGTTACCCCTTAATATTCGTCAATCTCGTACACTATCTAAATTTAAAACTGAAGCTTTTATTTATATTAAAAATAATTTCTGTCATAATCTGTGATTTTAGCTTTATTATTTTTAATTATAACAACAAACTATATTTATATACATGTGATATAGACTATGAAATTATTATTTCTTTTTAAGTATTAATTATACATAAATTTAAATTAGTCCTAAATTTCCTTTTTTGTATGTATAGCAGACGCATTGAAAATTTGTAAAATTAAGTCTGATTGAATAAAATAAATTGAATTGAAATTGAATTGAATAGTTCTTCTTTCAACTTAATTGTAGTGTACGACAAAGCTTAAATGTTCTATTTAATACCACATAACTTTTGCTGAGGTTGGTTCAAACCGAACAATTTTTATAAATAAATCAGAACTAATTTGTAATCTGCTATATTTAACAACTTAAATGAAGTTTTATATTCAATGTTTTAACAATTTACATTTATTTTGTAGTTAACATTACGTGTGTTAAAACAATAACTTTTGTAATGAAAGAATACAAAAAAAAATAAAACAATTTTAATGAGTGCATGGAAAAACCAAAATACATTTAGGGAGCTTATAATGTTTTTTAGAAAAATCAAAACTCTGAATTGTTTTTTTTAATAATCTGAATGCAAAAACATAGCCTGCTAAATCTGAAAATTTTAAAATTCTTTTTTAGTTTTAATGTTTGCCACAACACTCCCCCCCCCCCCCTAGTGCCATCAAAGATGGGACGATATAACGAGAAAATTATTGTGCTAGAGCACGAAGGAAACGAGTAGGGGTGCGAGTGGTTCGACCTGCTCGTGGATGCAGGATGGAATATCTGTGTCTGAGGAATGAGATTAAATCTAACCCTTTTAGGTGATACAGTTGCCTTAGCGTCACGCTTTCTTGTTTCTGCGGAAGTAAAGGAGAAGACTGGAATGTGTCCGAAGGAGTAGAATGGACATTATCTGTAGAAGACGCGACTGAGATCAGTACTCGAAGTAGGTGAGTTTTGAGCTGAGTCATCTTCAGATTGTTCCCTAAAGCAAGGTTTTAATCTGTCGATGGAAACTCGAATATGTTGACCTTTACGGTCAATAACGAAATTTTTACCATCGCGGCTGATGACTTTGAAGGGACCTTCGTATGGCGGTTGTAATGATTTACGTACTAAGTCAGTACGTAAGAAGACATGCGAACAAGACTCAAGGTTTTTGGAGACGAAAACATTAGGAGAAGTGTTTATACCGTAGACGAGCTCAGCCGATGAAGATTGGAAATCTTCACGGAAAGTGGTTCGTAAACCAAGTAGTATTGACGGTAAAATTCGTGTCCAGTTCGTTCTGTCGTAGGCCATTATCACGGATTTAAGAGTTCGGTGCCAACGTTCAATTAGTCCGTTACATTTCAGATTGTAACTTCTAGTACGTTTACGTTCGAAACCGATGTTTTGACAACTCGTTAAAGAGATTGGATTCGAATTGGGAGCCCTGATCAGTGACGATTACTGAAGGTACTCCGAAACGAGCGATCCAATTGGAGTAGAGAGCTGATGCTACCGTTTCAGCTGTGATATCCGAGATAGAAATGGCTTCAGGTCATCGAGTATAACGGTCAATAATTGTGACACAATAGCGTTTATCCTCAGAGGTAGGAAGTGGCACAATAATGTCCATATGAATCTCGGAAAATCGTTGAGAAGTTTGAGGATAATTACCTAAAGGAGATTGAGTATGGCGAGAAACTTTTGCCTTTTGGCAAGCCAGGCAGTTCTGTGCCATTTGTCGTACATCCTTTTTAATGGATGGCCAAATGACTTTTTCAGAAATAAGTTTGACAGAACTGTGAACTCCTGGATGATATATATTAAAAACAGATTGACGAAATTGCTTTGGAATAAAAGGTCGTGGATTACCAAAAGAAGAATTACACAAAATATTTTTGGCACTAGAATTGCCAAACGATAATGGAAAGGAACGGAATTGAAGTGCGGGACTAGTGTCCACTAATTCCTTTAGTTCGTTATCGTTGAACTGAGCATCAGCAATTTCGTCGTGGTTAATATTTTCTGGAATTGATATTTGCTCAACACGAGAAAGTGTGTCGGCAGCTACATTATCAATTCCAGAAATGTGGCGAATATCAGTCGTAAATTGACTGATAAAATCAAGGTGACGGAATTGGCAAGGACTAGCTTTGGCAGGATTCTGCGACAAAGCGTAAATGATCGGTGAAAAGAATGAAGACTCTACCTTCAAGGAGATACCGCAAATGTTTAATTGCAGAGTAAGCTGCAAGGAGTTCGCGATCATAAGCGCTGTATTTCTGTTGTGTTTCATTGAGTCGCACAGAGAAGAAACTAAGTGGTGTCCAACAATCGTTAATTTTTTGTTGAACAACGGCACCAAATGCCTTGTCGGAAGCGTCGACCATAACGGCAAGTTGGGCAGAGTGTGAGGGGTGAGAAAGAGTTGTAGACTCACAGAACTGCCGCTTGCAAACATCGAAGGCTTGAATGGCGTCTTCAGACCATTGAATGACGCGTTTGTCATTCTTTTTGGAACCTTTGAGAAAATCATTAAGAATGGCTTGATTGCCACCAGCGTGAGGAATGAAACGGCGGTAGAAATTTATCATTCCAAGGAAACGACGGAGTTGCATAACTGTTACAGGACGTTCGTAAGAATTGATAGCATCGACACTTTCAGAAGTCGGTTTGATTCCAGTTGAATCAATGGAATGTCCAAGAAAGTCAACATTGGTTTTAGCAAAGTTGCATTTATCAACGTTGATAATGAGACCAGCGTCAGAAAGACGCTCAAACAGTCCTAAGATGTTTGAGGTGTTCCTCATAGGTTTCAGAAGCAATAAGGAGGTCATCTATGTAGATGAAACAAAAATTTAGGTCTCGGAGAAGGGAATGTATAAACCGTTAAAAGGATTGCGCAGCATTTCGCAATCCGAAGGTCATTCGAACGAATTCGAAGAGTTCGAACTAATTCGAAGAGTCCGAACGGAGTTGAAATGGCAGTTTTTGCAATATCGCGCTCATCAATAGGAATTTGATGATATGCGCGGACGAGATCAATTGTGGAGAAGAATTTGCATCCATGAAGTTGATGCGAAAAATCCTGAATATGAGGAATAGGATATTTATCCGAAATTGTAATATTATTCAGAGCACGGTAGTCACCGCAAGGTCTCCACTCGCCGTTCTTCTTTTTAACGAGATGGAGAGGAGAAGCCCATAGAACTGTTAGATGGTCGACAGATGCCTTGAGATAACATATGATCAAATTCTGCCTTTGCGATAGCCAATTTGTCTGGAGCAAGTCGACGATACTTACAAGAAACGGGAGGACCATGTGTTTCAATAACGTGAGTTACATTATGCTTCACATGTTTAGCAAGATCATTTTTGGACGTTGAGTCTTTGAAATTTTTGAGTAAATCAAAAATTTCTACATTGAGCGAATCGTTGGCCAAACTTAAAGAAGGTGCTGGAGCAGTGGAGAGTTTAGCCAAAGTAAATAGAGAAGTTAGTGGATCGACGAGACGTTGGTTTTTAATGTCCACTAAAAGGCCGTATTTATTGAGAAAATCAGCTCCTAGGATAGGTGGTAACATCGGCTATAACAAAGGTCTGACAGAACGCTCGTCTGAGACCAATGTTAAAGTTTAAAGACCGTGTACCGTAAGTGCTAACTTTAGTTGCGTTAGCGGCGTTGAGGTAGAAGTCTGATTTTCTGGAGAATTTCTCCTCCAGAGTAGCAGGAGTTGAGAATGACTGTCATCACATTCCGTCATATGTGAAGAGTCTATGCGTTTTTCTGAAGAAGAAGTAGAGGCAGAGGAATCGGAGTGCTTGGAGAAATGTGTGCACTCTGGATCGCATTTGTTTGCATCTCCCTGAAAAGTATGATGTAGTAGCAGAAACCATCATACATTTGAACTCGCGACCTGGACGTGGTCGCGTTGGAGAGGTATTCGAATTTATGTTGTAATTATCGTTTCGATCCTAGATCTACTTAGATCGATCCTTAGATGGGGAGAAATTCTGGCTTTGGATGACGTTGAGGAGTTGTGTCTCCAATTTCTGTAATTTTTCCTCAAGTGACATCACCTCACTTGAGGAAGAAGAAGAAAGAGAAGAAGCGGCAGGGTTAGATACCGCATGTATTGACGAACCCCTTAGGGCATTGAGGACGTTGTCTGCTATCTCGGCTGTTCCCTGTAAACCGGTTTCGAGTACCGAGATAGTAGCACGAACAGTGGGTGGAAGTTTTTCCATCCAAATAAGTTTAAGTGTTTCCTCTTGAAAGGTATTTCGGGATTCAGCAGTCATATCCCGTAAGAGCTGTGAGGACTTTTATCCCCAAGGTCCATATCGAATAGTACCTTTTTATGCGGTTTGAAGTGCTGCTGGATAGGCGGGCTAGAAGAGCCTCTTTGAGCCTATCGTAGGGGAAATCTTGGTCAGGCTCTACGAAGATATCACTGGCTAATTTTGCCAGTGTGGGAGTAATCGTACTAAGTAGATGACCATACTTGTGTTGGGACTTGATGTTTCCCAACAAGAATTGCCCTTCTAGTGTGATGAACCAAAGGTCTGGTGCTTCAGACCAGAAAAGAGAAATATCGATAGCTACTTGGACAGTTTGTGGCATAGTTGCCGAAAAAGTAGCTGGAGATGGTAGGGGAGACGGAGCGGAAGTTGGAGGAGGTGAAGGATTTGAAGGAGGACCTCCATGATTTAATCGTGCCAATGCGGCATGGATCCGCTTGGGAACCAGTGCCTCAAGCTGGTCTTCAGTAAAATTGAATGTGTTGGGCCCGGAAGAAGCAGCAGTACGCATCGATAAAAAAGTTGTTCAAGTGTGAATAAAATTCATCCGCGAAGGTTCGGGAACGTCAAAGAACAAAATATCAAAAATAATTGACATAAAGTTGTGTTTTAAAATCGTTATATTACTAGACCATAGGCACAAGAAATGTCTTTCCTCGTAAATTTCAATAGTATTTATAATTTATATCAATTGAAAATTGATTGAAATGATTTGAAAAGTTACATCGGGTTGGGTTAAATCTTATCCATAACTATTTACGGTAGCTAAAGATAGATTCAATTACACCAGCAGGTAGTAGTTTGAATTGGAAAATACATTATCAGTTTAAATAATAATTGGCAGTAATTCAGAAACTGGCAAAATTATATAAAAAAATTTAAATGCGCTCTCTCTCTCTCTCTCTCTCTCTCTCTCTCTCTCTCTCTCTCTCTCTCTCTCTCTCTCTCTCTCTCTCTCTCTCTCTCTCTCTCTCTCTCTCTCTCTCTCTCTCTCTCTCTCTTTCCCTCTCTTTCTCTCTCTATCCCTCTCTCTCTCTCTCTCTCTCTCTCTCTCTCTCTCTCTCTCTCTCTCTCTCTCTCTCTCTCTCTCTCTCTTCTCTCCCTCTCTATCTCTTTCTCTCTCTCTACTCTCTCTATATATTATCCGGCTTCTCTTCACTCATAGTTCGCTGATATAGAGTGAAAAAATTGACCCTTAGGGTACACTAGCGTTAATTAGTTTAGACTCAGAAGAAAAGCCATCTATAGATACCGAAATATATTGGCTAGACAGAAAATTTTGAATCCACTTCACCACTGCGGAATTAAACCGTACGCAACGAGCTTGTTGATCAACTTGGCTTGTCAAATTCGATCAAATATCTAATGTAAAATGTGATAACGTATGTTTTACCACCTTTATCATGCTGTTCCACAGATGTACTACATAGCTCGATAGATCGGTTGTTGATCTTTTGTTTCGAAAACCGTATTGACTGTCAGATATTATATGGTTGTCTTCCAAAAATTTGGAAGAATACATAGATAGGACTGAGCGTAAGGCTTTTGGTCTATAATTTGAAATATCACATTTCGTTCCTTTTTTTTGGAAAAGGCTGGACATTTGCCAACTTCCAGCACGAAGGGAAAATATTATAATTATAGGATTTATAGAAAAGTTTAGTTAGAGTGGGTGGAAGTTTTTTTGAAAATGTTTTTAGAATAACAGAAGCAATATGTTGTCCAGGCGAAGTCTTTGTTGTTGTTTAACCCCTTTAAAAGTTTTGCGAAACTTTTGGGTTTGAAATGAAGATCTTTCATGTTTACTTCTGAAGACTGAATTTGGGGTATTTCTTCAGGAGTTTCCAAAACTGTCGAATTTGAATCAAAGCGTCTCACGAACAATGTAGCTTTCTTTGCAGTGTCAGTAACGATTAAGTCACCATCAATGATAGGGGGGATAGAAGATTTAGTACCAGAATTTAAAGAATTAATGGCAATATTAAATCTTTTGTAAGAAATTGACATTATCGAAAGTTTGGCTCGTTCGCTCTGTCAATATCTGCTTTTTCGTTTTCAATTATCTGGTTTGATACTCTGTTGACTTTTAGATACTGGGATCAATTAACAGGATTTATGCTACGAATCCAAATATAAAATCTTCTAGTTTTTGGTAAATTAGTTTTGATAACTGATGCAATTAGATAACGGTCAGCATTTCCAATACTACCTCATATCGAGTGTCGTAATATCTAGAAGAAAGGTTGTGCCACCCCCATTACGAGAAGTGAAAGCAATTGTTACAGTTTTAGTCAGGTTGTGCAATGCGCCAAATATTTCCGCCTGCCTTGAATTGTTGTTATCGTCGGTCTTCTTAGAAAATTCAAATCACGATTTGCTGTGGACATTGAAGTCACCGGTAACGTCAAAGTGTTTATTCGCAACACTCTCATGAATGTATGCACCTATACCTTGGTGTAGTTTAAAAACTAATTCAAGCCTATATTTGGGATTCAGTGATAAATCAGAGAGATAATTTCAGAAACTTTTGTTTGTATCAGAAAAAGAATATGCGTTTTGTGATGCTTGGAATGATATTGCACGGCGTCAACAGTTGGCACAATTATACTATAACACCTGGTTTCCTCACTTTTCTATTCACTCGCAGATTTCGTATTTGTTCACGTATTGCGGTCAGTAACTCCAAGGTCGGGTTTCATTCGTTGGTAAATTTCAAAGACAGGATGAACCACTTTTGTAGTGTAAAATCGTTGGCAAAACAATCTATAGGATGTCTGTTTATTTTGAACAGTTCGTTGATAAAACCCAAAAATAGAGTGCGGAACAATAGGTAACAATATTGAGCATTATAATACACTAGTGCTAGTTAGTTTAGACTCAGATGAGAACTCGTCTATATTGGTTAGCTAGAAAGTTTTTAGAGACCGAAATATTAGTTAGCCAGAAAATGCTACGTTTGAATCGGTTTTAAAAGCAAAAACGTTTGAGATTTCTAAAGTGATGATGTTTGTATCACCCAAATCAAGTCAAATCAAAAACATATCACGTATATTTTCAATTCAAAGTTGAAGAAACTAATGGATAGCACCAAAGAAGTTTTGGACAATAGGCTTAACAGTGTACATGCCAGTTTATGAAAAAAATGGTCTTCTTAAAAAAAAGTATGTTTTCCACACCGTTTACTCAGAAATAATATTAAAAGTATGGCATATTAGAAACCTCAATTACCATTCTAGTTTCTACATTATGGCAACAAAATACAAAACAAAAATGTATTCAATCGCAATCTACCATACGCAATATTTCAATAATCAGTTCTTGGAAAAAGGGATGATGAAAACATTAAATAAAATACATGGAAAATAATAACAACGTGGATGATTCTCTGAAATTCTCGAGTTTTCTATGTAAAAAAATTTTGGATTGACCAAGAATAATCTAAATATTCATTAAACTTGTATATAAAGAAATTTGACTGCCATAGTGTTAATAGTTAAAAGTGGAATGCGATAGTATAAACAGAGAGAAGTAGTTGTAAACGTACCGCTGTACAGAAAATTGTGTAAATAAAAGTAAAATGAATTTTGCTTTCTTTTGCTTTCTTTCTTCATTTCATGGGAATAGTGCATAATGCAAATTGACTTTCAAGTTTAGTACTTTTGATTGGTCTGAGGCACAAATATTTTTTGGTATTTTTTCTGTTTATAACCCTCTTTAGCCTCTGTGTGGAAAGTATTGAATCAGTTTTGATATGCAAACCACACAATGCTTTCTGTCACTCTTCCTCAAAATAAAATAAAACGCAAAAAATGTGGAAAATCTAAAGCTTTTATAAGGGAAAAAGATATGTTAAACTCCAAGAGTTTGTTTACAATTTAAATATTTTATCTTAATTTTAATTTATGATAATTTATTCTTTAAAATTGTTCGTATTATTTACAATAATATTAAATATGTAATATTGTTAGGACGGTTAAATTGTAAAGATAATTAATTGAAAATATAATAAATAGTAACACATAAAAAATTACAAAATAAAATTAGTCATACAATTATGTTGAATTATAAAAAATTATAATCTATTTTTGGAGCATCTAATGCAGAATGTAATGTTAATTTTACGCCACGATTTATGCTTACAGCAGGATAAAAGACACCATACAGATCTTTAAATGCAACAGAACCATGTGGCATTGCGTTTACAAGAAAGCTAAGAGTATGTCTTTCTAGATCAAGAAGAACGCCAATTGTAGAGCCAGTAGCTATTCCACCCTCTACACGTCTTTCATGAATTGAATTATGTTGAAACCATGAACGCTGTCTATCAATATACATTGAAAAGCCATGTTCATCTTTGCCTATAAAATACGAATTTAAACTATGTATTTATAGACAACACATAGTAAAATTAAAAAAACGTTACTCACCTAACATAATGTCTCTTGAAACATCTATTCGAGCAACTCCAAATGCTGGATCGGTATCACCTGTATACTTGTCTACGGTAAATTCCCAGTAATGAATTCCACGCGAAAATCCTACGCTTCCTAATGCTACACTATGATCCCATCCAGCAGCTGATACAGTTAAATTTTCATTTGAAAAGTTTAAATTAGATAGAACACTGCTGCTAAGCTGAGGATCAAATGTAAACCATGCCACTAGAAATAATAAAATAAATGGTGAGAAACCTGTTACAATGACTTCGGGCCGAAATGTTTAATTGGTTTTTAAATTTTAAGATTATGCAAATTAAGCAGGCAAGGTGTGTAAAATATTTTATAAACAGTTATCAAACGCTGCACGCAAATATGTTTAGGGAAAATATATTTATGTTAAACTTTATTACGTAATTTTTTCTTAAGTTTTTAAAACAAAGTCGGTCAACAAACGTTTGTCGGGTTCGATGCCCTTAGAAAGAACCTTATACATATTTTAAAATTTGTGTTTCACAAATCTAGTCATTAATAATTTTGTATGTATTGGTATGAAAACGACCAACGTATCTGGAGATATGCAAAGCTAATGAAATAAGTGATGGGATCAGAGTTAGATATGCTAGTTTTACGATAAATAAATTTAATGTATAACATAAAATGTGTAAAAACCTTCTGCTGTTTGTAGCCCAATCATGTCCGAGTATTCTCCTTCTCCATTACTATTGAAAGATTTAACACGCGCATTATACAGTGAGTTAAAATGAAGCCCGTCAACTGTACACATCGTCTCTTTACCGCAGTATACTTCCTGTAAACATAAAAGCAAGCAAGATTAAATTTGAAAATATATTTTCTGTTTTCATTTTATCATATTAAAAAATTGACAAAATTACTTACTCTAAAATCACCTCCACTCCCATCGTCTAGTTCTAATATATGTCCTTCAACATATGAAAGAATTGGTGTTTTCCAAGCCACAGTTACCGAATTATTTTCAGCAGAACAGTCTTCTGGTATTAGGTGCGGGGTCAATGGCACTGTTGAAAATCAAAAGAAAACGCTGCTTATTTAAAACAATGACAAAAATAAATTCTCAATACAAGAACAGTCAAACTTAAAATTTTAACTAACAATTAATCCTAACTTTAAAAAAACATGATGTCCTTTACCACAATTATGAGGTTGTCCTATATTTTTTTTAGATTGTAATATGTGTTTTATTCTTATATTAGCGCGAACTGGATAACGCTAACAACACCAGGTGCAGTTGTGCACATGATAAAGAAATATGTTTATGCTTAAGATAATTCATATTAGGCAAAACACTTATTTCCCATTAACCAGAGTTCATTGACAAATGTCGTCTTGAACTGGCGATGAATTTTAAAGCACTCAGTGATCTTAAAAGCAACACAGAGAACGAATTTTATACATATGTTGCTCCGAGAACGCATATATTGCATATATTGCATATATAACGCATATAATGCATATATTGCTACGAGAACGAATTTTATACATATGTTGCTCCGCAATTCACAGAGATTCCACCTTTTGATGTTGTAATCGAAAAGAGTAGTCTATGCATCGTGCCAAGGGATTGATTATAAGGGAAACGGAACGGAATGTCTGACAGTGGCTACTTCGGTGATAGCTTAAAATATTCGGACAGGCACACCTTTGTGACTTCTCCACGTCGGGAAACCATAGACATCATCACATTACGCTCTTTTAGAAGCCCAGTAAATAAGAACAATAAAGATTTAATAAAACATTTATTTTCTATAGACTGGCGACAATTAGATGTCACTAACTCCACACCGCTGTAACTATCAAACTGACTGACGAGAGTGCGTTTATATATTGACAAACGACAGTTGATGCTTGCAAGTCAAGGGATGTACATCATAATTGAAAATAAATATTCAAAATAAAACTTCTACGTAATAGTGCACAAAGCCAACAACTCAAAAAATTTGTTTTTATCCAGTCAAACATTTGTTTCGGTTCAACAATAGATAAACAAACAAGTTCGGCAGGCGTATGACTATGTGTAAACAAGCACCTGCGTCTGCAACGATATGAACTGCAGTAACTGTAAATGATCGATCTCCACTGGTTTTCATCGTAATGATAAATCAAGAAGAGTACCGACAAAGGGTGTTAGTGGATGTGCTTATCCCTTAGGCACGTAAAAAATATGGTAGCAACTACTGGACCATCCAACAGGAAATGTTCCACGGTTCACTTCTTCGCAAAATGGCGTTCATAACCGCCAGACTGAATTCAATAGACTTTTCGAATGGTTCATTTTGTAGACGACGGTGTCGAAAAAAAATATGAAAGTGTTGAAACATTCAAGGCTTCACTTCGTGCAGAATAGACCGAAATACCGACAAAATGCAAATGATCATTGTATGGGGAAAATGCGGTGTTATTCTGCATTTTGATGTTTTTCTATTACCAAAAGCAAAATGGCATTGATCATCCCGGCGCCATAAACACAGTTGGAATTTTAGCGCAATCTGTTGAAAGTGGACATTTTGAACTGCACATATAAATTTTTTTCTCTGTTTGCACACTTCTCCAAAGGCAATCCCAAACTAATCATTTGGTACAATTCATTGGCAAAAGTTGGTGAAAAGTTTTGTGAAAATAAACTGTTAGTTATTTTGGTTTTATTTATTTTTTTCATATAAAACTAAATCTTTGTTGAATTCGTAATCAAACATAAATTTGAGAAATTTAACAAAATCCTTTGGAAATGGTATATGATTTTTGATATACAGTCAGATGTGAAAGCCAATGGGCAATGAACCGCGACTATCAAAGTCAATGTGTAAATTTTAGACAATTCGTCACACACGGAACAGTTAGACTGTTCCTAGTTTTGTAAATTTGACATGCAAATTTTAGTCTTCTTTTAATTATTTCTTTCCAAACAAAACGACGGTTTTAATGGATCCCATATAGAAATTTGTTAAATTTTGTGTTTTTAAATTTTTTAAAATTTCTTCACCTTCAAAAAACTATCTTGAATAGATTTATAGAAACATTTAATAGAAACATTTTTAAAATGTTATCCAATGGAAATAGCACCTAAATTCCAATTTTTTTTTGTATGGACACATTATGGGTGGATTGGGAAATTTGTGAAATTTATTGGAACCTAAGCTCCATATCGCCAACATCTTCTGAAGTCAGCAAGTGAATAGTATTTTACTTACATTGCAATATATAGAATGTGAAAATGGTGAAACCTGCTAGAGTTAAGTTCGCACATTTTTTCGTAAGAGCGATTGACAAATAAACTTGCAGCATAACAAATCTGCTTCCGCTAAATTATGTCAAGCAATTGTTATGCATCATACGAATATAGTTCTGATTCAGGAATCATGGGTAAGTAAAAATCATATACTTGGCTTAAATTGTAAACAGGGCAGGGTGTTTGTCGGTACAGTTACGGAGAACCCTCGTTCGTGCGTTTATCTTCGAACGACATTTTCGGTATCCTTATACCCCAATGTAGTGGCAAAAATGCGGTTTCTGTTAAAGTTTCGGTAAATATCGAGGGTGTTGATACTGAGTTGATACCGTACGATGGTACCATTCCAACCCAAGATCTCGTTAAAGTAGTGGAATTCTGCAGTAACATGAACCTACCCTTGATCCTAGAATGCGATGCAAAAGCGCATCATGGCATTTGGGGCGGTTCAGATAATAACAGACGAGGAACAAACCCGTTGAGTTTCTTCATGAAACAGATCTAGAAATTCTAAATAAGGGGAATGCTCCCACTTTTTCAAATGCAATTAGGAACGAAGTAATTGACATCACCCTCACTAGCCTAGTTTTGGCAAGAAAGATTCGAAATTGGAAAGTATCGCAAGATATTTTCACGCAGATCACAAAAGAAAGTTTTAGAAATCCCAAATCAACTGATTGGGATATGTACAGATTGCTTCTTAGCCAATTGTTTCTGGACATTGATCCATCGATCAACTGTATACAAGACATTGACAATGTTGCGTATCAGATTCAAGAGTGTATGGTAAAGGCTTTTAAAAAATCTTATCCACTCAGAGTGTTCCATCATGAAGGAAACTCACCATGGTAGAGCAAAAAACTGAAAAAGCTGAGATATACAGTCAGAAAACTTTTAAACACAGCCAAACGAACAAATAATACCGATGACCGGATCGCTTATCGTATAAGTCGAAGCGAATATAAATACAGCATCCGTGGTGCTACAGTGCTTGGAAGAAGTTTTATGAGTCAATTGCGAGCTATCCTGTGGCAGGAAAACTTAATAGAGCACTCTTAAAGAAACCCAAATACCAACCAGGCTTGCTACTTATGCCAACTGCAAGGTATACGGAATCTGTGGAAGAAACAGCGCAACATCTGCTTTGTACACATTTGCCAGACAGCAGCTGAAATGAAGGAACAACTAACTGTTACTCCAAATAAAGATAGATGGATCTTGGCTGGGAAAGTGGTGAACATTAGATCTCTAAGATGGGTCATAGATTTCTTCAACCCCTTTCAAATCTTCGGGTCCTGATGGAATCTATCCATGCATGCTGCAGAATAATGTGGATGGCCTCATTGAATTATTGCATAATATTTATAAGGCATGTCTGTGCATGTCTGGCTATGTCCCAGAAGCGTGGCGAAAAGCTAGAGTTGTTTTCATACCTAAACCAGGAAAAACCAACTATTGTGAAGCCAAGTCATTTCGGCCAATAAATCTCAACTCCTTTGTCCTCAAAACTATGGCAAGACTGGTTGACCGCTATATAAGGGACACCGCGTTACTACAGGTTCCATTAAGGACCAATCAGCATGCATACCAGATTGGGAAATCAGTAGAAACAGCTGCGCAACATTTGGTGACTAAAATTGAACGAGCACTTGATGCCAAAGAATTCGTTTTGGCGTTTTTGATAATGCCACCTTCGAATTAATCAGGACTGCGGCATAGCTACATGGAATTAGCAGCACGATCTCAAATTGGATTGTGCCTATGTTGAGCTGCCGCATTGCTTTTGTTGAAATGGGCAATATAACTGTTTCAGTCTCAGCCAAAACAGCCTGTCCTCAGGGAGGTATTCTCTCGCCGCTTCTGTGGAATTTGGTAGTTGATAGTCTTCTGGTAACGGGCATTTCGGGTAACGTAAAAGCGGATAAACTTACAAGGGCGGGAGCGATCATGAAATTTTCTGGGTCAGAAACCGCCTTAGGGTTACCCAAAAAGTTTGCCTTGTCATTATTAGAGGATGATGCGGAACTTAAGATGAATGGTTTGTGGAACGCATCACCAACAGGCAGACAAAGTAAGATGTTTTTTAGCGTTTCAGATAATAATAATTTTCTTTTAAGCCTGAAGAGGAAAAATCTCAGCTCTGTGGTAGATGTCCTAACAGGCCATGGACATCTAAATAAATACCTTTTTACCACGGAACCTATAGAGTCCTCTCTGTAGATGTTGACTTGAAGAGCAGGAAGACTCTGAGTACTTTTTGTGTGTTTGACCCGTTTTTTATAGTATCAGAACTAGGACTTTGGGTTCTAACAATGTAGATGGCAACAATGCCAGTACGGTTGAACTGTCACCAATTCAGTCGGACTTGTCTTTCATTGATCAGACAGAAAGGTTTGTGGAATAGTATAGTTGTTGTGAGGCCGAGTTTGGCCTCACAACAACTATACTATTCCACACGGCGCTATGGACCGTTGAGTCTGCGTATCAGGACAAGATCCGCCTCGCGCATCCTGTCCAACCCTTTTTAATCTAAGAGCGATTGTTTGATTTATGAAACCAACAGACGAACCATAACACGCACTGAAAAATAATTAAAGTAATGACAACCTCATCTCGAAGTTGGCAGGTTCTTATTGAAACAAAGAAAAAATATTTGCAACAAATTTCTGCAAAAAATATTTGCAAGTTCTACACGTTAACATGTTCCTAACAACAGAATGAGGTTTATTTAAAAAATAAAGTGATATATCCAATTTAACAGTAGTTGAATAATGAATAAGGTTAATAGCTATTTCCATGAAAAAAATTTTCTTTGCCCTTATATCATAAATATTACGTGTGATTGTCTCAACTTCATCGTTATATAATTGTACAGTTGTTGAAACAATTTTGTAGTTCTATTCGCCATATCTGCCCACACGGTGAGGTCGAGACAACTGCATTTCGCTTGGAAATAGAACATGTTTTTTTCAGTGCGTGTATGTGCCAATATTGACTGTTAACAGATTCTGATATAAAGATAGAAAACAGATGCAATCAATAGCAGGTGCTAGTGACAAATAGAAGAGGTAAAGTCGTTTTGGATATGTTCTTCAAAAAGCCGAAGGACTCGAATTTGAACGAGGGGTTCTAAACTTTAATAATACTGAAGTCTATCTATTGCTGAATGACTTGACTACAATTGCAATTTGTAGTGAATCAATAAAGTCATCAAATAAAATTTTATTACTCTATGTGTACCGACTACCGAATTTAGAAACAAACCAAAATTCGAAGATAAAGTCATAACATTATTATGAATCTAGCAACGTTGATTTCGGCAAAAATCCAAAAGGGACAGTACGTATGAGCGTTACACTTTATACGGATTTGAATCAGAACATAGATGAAGCACATAATATTCACAATATCTCTATATTTGTTACCCATTGAAAAAATAAATGTAAAATTTTGGTCATGTGTCTAGATGTTCACAGTATATGTTGAAAGTTAAATGGAGTTTTGTGTAACATCTGATCGGATTATCAGAAAACGCTTGGTTACTGGCAATACGATAGTTAGTTTAAATGGCCACCTTCGAAACTCGTACTGCGTATGACAGAGATTTCCAAGAACTTTAGAGTTTACAGTTTACTCGAAACGAATCAAGCAAAATTGAATGGTTGCAAAAATTATATTATTTATCTCTAAGTCTATTTATGAAGTATGTATAATGATTATGTGTAATGTTTCTAAGTTTGATTGAGTTAGGAAATTAGTAAAATTACTCATGATTAGCAAACTATATCTGCTACCATTTTATTAGTTGACAATATTTGTAAATTACTTAAAACATTATATATTTTATTAGCAACATTTGTGGTTAGTAAGGAAGGAAAGTTAATTTGGTCACAATTTATTATTATTATAGATCAAAATAAAATGAATTAGTGTTCAAAAAGCAAATTATAAACATGCATTGTAACTAATGAATGTAATATTAGATCATTAAAATATGTATGTTTATTATTTCTGTAATGCATAACGGCTAATATTATCAGTTCCAAAACTGTGTTTTTTTGCATTGATATGGTAAATAATAATAGTTTATTTTAATCATACGCATAATAATTTACTCAAACCCTCACCTGTCCGCAATTTTTCATCTCCATTTTGTGCAGCTGCGTGCAAATGACATTAAATAAATTTCTAGTACTGAACACGAATTCCATAATTATTAGAAACTATTTTCAAATAAGACATTCTACCGTTTTTACAATTTTTAAAAACTTACGTTTCATTTGAATAAAATTAAGGTTATCAATTGCTCGTATTACTGGTAGGTCATCTAACGTTAAGTTGGCAATCGGTGATACGCGAGGGGCTGCGTTTTTTACTTCTTGATGCCATGTCATATACGTATTTGCCACTCGGCTTATTAGCATTGAGCCCACCTAAAAAAATACATTAAATTGGATATAATTATATTTTTGAAACTGATTATTTTATACATTTTTGTAGATTTTTCAATGTAATTTAACAATGTGATCAATTGAAAAGATTTTGAAGAAATGTATAAAATAACAACAAAATATTTTCACCTGCAAAAATGCTGCATTATCGGTTTCTTTGAGCGCTTCAATACAAAACTGTATTAATCCAGTTGTTTGTTGCAATTTACTGGTACAACTTGTTTGCTGTTCCTATATATAATTTGCACAAAGAAAAAAAATATAAAACACAGTACATAGAATATTAAAAATAATAAAACCTTTAGTATTTTGAGTTTAATATCTTTATCTCTTCTTATAGCCTCCATTAAATGTTCTCGTTTATTTCGGATTGCTTCTATTAGTTCTTCGAATTGTGCGGTCACTATTTTTTCAAAATCAATACAAGAATCCTAATTTAAAAGTTAATGTATTAATGTCTTATTCTTTGATGTAACTTATATTGAGAATAAAGAATAAACAGTAAATAAATCTTACCGTTACTTTATCGCTCATGACTTTTAGTCGTTGAATAAATTCTGTTGTCGAACGAGCTTTCTCTGATAGTTGTTGTAAATTGTGCGATAATTCGGTCTAAAAAATAAAATTAATTTTTTGTTAGTTACCAAAACACTTGTCCTATATACGGATTAATTAAATTGATTTATCTTAAATTTAACATTCAACAAGAAAAAGTGTAAGTGTGAGTTGCAGTCCATCTGTTTAACCATTTAGCTAGTTGACACCCCTTTATGATATATATAATTTAAAAATATGACTTTATAATCTATTTTTTATATTTAAAAGAAACTAATTAGGGAAAAAATAACTCGAGGGAAACTAGAATAATAAACTTGATTTTTAATCAAATATTTGTACACAAAACGACTAAACTTTAATTATATGTAAATATAAAAAAGGGTCTTTTCCTAAGGACGTAGGAGTGTTGTGAAAATCTCCCCATGTTTTAAAAATAATTGATTTTTTTACTGCATTATTAAATCTATTTCTATTCTATTCAAAATTATGAAAAATAAATCCGTTTTTCTTATGAACGTTTGTGTAGATTTTCTATATAATTAACAGCGAAGAGGTGTTCCATAACATGTGTAAACAATTTTTTTTCTGAAAAACTTCAAACCATACCTTTGAATTGAAAAAATTCCAATTACTTCTTTACTTACTTGAGTTTAATTGATCTCAAAAATCCAAAATGTGTAAACAGTGTTATTAGAGAATCACGTCAGGTTTGGGGTGTGCGAATTTATTAGAGAACCACGGTAGGTTTGAGGTGTGAACATTTCTGGAGTTCCAGGTTCACACGAATAGCAATTTTCAAAAATAGCAACACTAAACTAAGAGATTCTTCATACACAAGAACGGTTAGCCAAGAATCTCCACAAGGCGGTGTGCTTTCTATTTTATCTATATCAACTTGGATATAAAATATGAACGATAAGTGAAGCCTACCAAAATGTAACTAGAACTAACTGAACATGGACTGAACTGAACATTTTAATTTCCAATGACTTACTCTGGAACTATCATATAATAGCTATGACAAAGAGCGCGTCAAATATACTCGGTCTCCTCAATAGTCAATACTAAATAGATGTAAAAAATATTTCATTCCGTTTCAATTACTCCACATTTAAAGACCTATATATTGATCTCTGTACGGAGTACATTATTGTCAACACTTTGTTGCTGTTTAATTTTAATTTATTTAATTGTAGGGTACTGGGGAAAAACAACGTAAGTCCATTTTTTTTAATCGAGTTAGTGCTGCTCTTTATTGAAGAAATTCAAAAGCTTTCAGTTGGTATATTCAATTTTGATGAATACCAAACCCAGCCCATATAAATCAATTAAAAAGAATTCCCAACATTTTTTTATACCCAATTTACAGGGGAAAACAACTAACTCACCATTTTTTACCAACACATGCCTCTGGTGGCCCCGGTTCAAAACACTTTTATGAACCATGTCTATTCATTGTTTAATCCGAATTCACAAATTTTCTTGCATTTTAAAGACTTAAAACACAAAACTTCAATTTTCTCGAAATTTGATTTTATGGACTTACGTTGTTTTTCCCCTGTGCCCATTGTTTGTCGACAATTTTGGGTTTGAAATTTTTAAGACGTTAATGGGTTAAATTATTAAGTCTGGATTTGGGGTATTTCTTTAAGTGTTTCCAAAACAGTCGAACTTGATATGGTTGAATTAACGTCAATAATATTGGCAATAAAAGATTTAGTGCCAGCATTTAAAGAGTCAATGGCACTTAAAACTTTTATCACAAATTGACATAGTTGAAAGTTTTACCGCTTTCGCTCTGTCAATTTCTGCTTTTTTCTTCTCGTTTATCTGAATTGATATATTTGGTATTTGGAACGAGTAACAGGATTTTTGATATGAAACAGGACAGTTGGACATAGCGATCGAATAAAAGTGTACTTTGTGTCGCAATAAATTATTGAAAAATTGCCTGATCATTTCTAACGTATTACTTTAAAATTTAAAGTAATACGGTTTGCTTTATGGTATATCAGTTTTATTCACAATAAACTATAAATTTAAATTTTTTATATACATTTTTTTGTATTAGATATAAAAAAAATTAAAAATTTTCAGCAAATAAATAAAATTATTCTTTTTTCTTTAAATTTTTTTAAAATAAATTAAATCAGCTTAATTTTCTTAAAAAAAAAAGGGGGAAAAGAAAAAATGAAAAAACGCTATTATTCAACTATACAAAAACTGTGAGGAGCAAAATTCTAAAATAAATTTTTAAGGAATACTGAAGTAGAGTTTTTTAAATGATTGATCCTATGATCCTATTTGACTCTGTAAAATGTATTTTCTTAAAGATCTCACATTGAAGCCCTGCCAAACAAACGAAAACAACTTTATTTATTTTTCATCCATCTTTAATTTTCCAGATTTATTTTTGATCCGCCATCTTGTTTGGACAGGTTAGTTTTATACGAATCTCAAATTTCCAAGAGATTTATAGTTTACGAGATAATTGACAATACGTTTTACTATCACCAATAGTATTCCTATTAAAAAATGGAACTCGTAAGACCGAAGTTATAAAAATCAAATTTAATGATGTTGAAACCAAACGATTCTGTTTAAATAAAAAGAAAGAATTGAGTCCATTGTATCTCTTTCAAGCTTTTCCAGGTTCTGGTTACGCGTGGTCTCGTAAAAACACAGATTTATATAAATAAAAAACAAACACAAATTAATGCAGAAATACTGTTGGTATAGAAATATTTATAATTTTTATAATCAACAGCTGTTCTGATATTGATATTAAAATTAAGTAAGCTACGGTAATTTGTTAATGATCCATTATAATTAAAATATACTGGCATTTCATAATGATAATCTTTTTTATGTTTTTGCCAATGCAACGACATACATTTAATTATTTACGTTTGAAAAATATTATTTTAGATTCGTTTTTCTAGATTTTCTAACTTTAATAACGACAACGACAGCTACAACAAGCATTTTTTCAATACATAAAATTTTTCTACAAACGTAAAGACGTTTCCTAGAAATGTTATTACTATTCTATATTGAATATTATCAAACTAAAAAATTATCGCGACGCTGATGCAAAGGCTAACTTCCTTCACCAGCTATGGAAACAAAATGTTCAGGAAATATAGTGAGCTAATATCCATTGAATACTTCAATTAACGACTATCCCAATAGGCATAAATTCTGTTATCCGAATAGAAAAACATGGAATGCAGAACTGCTACAAACCATACTCTAAGCATATATACCATGTTTAATCAAAATCAATTTTTTAGGAACTGATGTTATTGAAGTTTCAAATAAACAGTTTCTAGGGAGCAGTGATTGCAACCCGTTTTTTTCCGGTTCCCGAAAACCCGGTTTTTGTGTTATTTTACATCACCGAAAACCGAGTTTCATTACCCTTAAAAACCGGTTTTATTATTAACAAAAAATTTGCCTAATTAGTAATTTTACATAACGTATTCACATAAAAATGAGATGAAAACAAAACCGGTTCAACCACAGAAAAAAGACGAAAATGATATTAGTCTAAACACGAAGATTCGTCGTGAGTTGACACAGTTTGAATCTAATGGGATCAGAGGCCCGGAACTCGATGTACAGATTTATAATTTTCTGTTTTCGATTCCACCGGCAAGCGTGGAAGCAGAAAGAGGATTTTCGACATCAGGAGTAATCTGCACCAAAATTCGATCACGTCTAGCTGATAACACAATAGACATGTTGTGTTTAATGAGATAACACTTTTCAATACAGAAAAATAAATAATTATATTTATTATTTTTTGTAAGAGTTGTGGCGAACATTTAAATTAAACATTTTTCAATTTTTAGTAGGCGATGTTTTTATCGTTAAAAATTATTAAAAAAACAAAATAGATTTAGAGTTCTAATTTTTCGTTAATGAAAAAGGTTTTTAGTTTTTGTTCTGAAAAATGAAAGTTTCCTAAATATATTTTTATATCTATATATTATTATTTTCTTTGGATAACAATAATAAGAATTGTTTAAAAACCACAACGTTTTTGGTAGTGTAAAATATAAATATTCTATGCAGTTTCTAAAACAAGACGCTCTCTGTGAAATATTATATAAGGAGTTATAAAAATTACAATTAAAATTTTTTTATTTCAAAATAACTCAAAGTAATTGTTTTAATAATACCAAAACGCATAAAAATAGTGAATGGATTTACATTGGTGGCTTATTGTATGATCTGATTAAAAGGAACGGGAAAATAAAAGAAAGCTATTTTATTTGTTACGAAGATCAACGTTCAACTGGTTTTTAAATTTAAATTGTATTAAAGTTACACCAGGAGCAGCAATGAATATACATAGTCAACTTAACTACAGCGTCGACATGCAAGCCTCCAGCCGCTAACTACTCTACTCTATACTGCTCTACACCGTTCTGCTCCACTTTACTCTCCACAAGAACAGCTATAAATTGTTGACCATCCGACTGAGAGAACAATTTTGGGATTTAGACAACACAATTTTGGGATTAAGAATTCAAGTATTTTTTGTTTTAAATTAATGCAATTTTTTTTTAATAGCTGTTTATTTAATTTTATTGATAAATATTTGTTTTTGTTGTTCAATTTTAAAATTTTTTTTAGAAATTATGTACATATTTGGGGAATTTTCAGTTTGTTTAGTGCTGTTGTTGTTTGCAGCATCCGTTTTGAAAATCACGCAGTAATAGTTTTGTTTGTCTCAAGTATTTTAAAACGCGGAACAAATATTTTTATTTTGATAAATACATGTATTTTATATTTTTTTCGTTTTACAGTGCCAAACATTTTCTCCTAGCGTCACATTCTTCTTTTTTCTCCAAATTCTTATTTTTCGGCTTTCAAGCCACGACAACTCTTGCTAGTGCGACTATTTTTTTGAATTTGTCGTTTTGTTTAATAATCCATATCAAGGGCCGAAGTCTAACATCTCCTTCCTTCGTAAGACCCACTCTTCTCTTCTGAAAACTTAGGCCGAAGCTTCACTACTCTTTCCTTCGTAAGACCCACTTCATTCTTTATTACTCATGGGCCGAATTTTAACATCTCCCTCCTTCGTAAGACCCACTTCACTCTCCTTAACTCTTGGGCCGAAACAAATTTTTTTCGAATTTTCTGATTTTTCAATTACTGTCCCTAACGTTATCCATATGTTATCATAACATGATTATCTCCTAACGTTAACCTTCTATCTGTTGAAAAAACACGTATGGTCCTTATGGATATAAAAATCAGATTTCATATAATTAAGCAGAAACTCCAAATATCTGATCTTAAAGGAATATCCCCAACGTTACCCATATGTTTTTACAACATGAACATCTTCTGACGTTAACCATTTATCTGTTGACGAACAGGTATAGTTCTTATGGATATTTAAAACGACATTTTGTCGTTAATCAGATATTTCTTCTCAAAGCGATCTTTTTCTATGGTACACGTCTCCAAGGTAAACATTGGTCTCAGTTAAATTTGTACTGTCAGACTTTACCAAACTTGTGTTACCCTATGCACTCCTTTGCTTACGCTAAATTTCTGCTTATTCTTGCTTTTAACAGCTACTTTTCGAAAAACGAATTAATGATCAAGTTTATATATGCTAGTATTGTCTCAGTCAACTTTGATATGTCAGACATTCAGCATCACCGACGTTACTTTTCTGCTTCTCGTATTTTAAACGAACCTTTTAACCTATGGGACGCATTTCCACATATATTGGTCTCAGGCAACCCAGCTCTGTCAGACCTATATCCCCACTCGTGTTACCATAACTCCATAATTGTTCGTTTCGTTTCTTTTTTTTTGCAGAACTCCGAATTCGTAAGACCCATAATTTATTTTTTTCTCCACCAAATGGTATCGATTTCTAACAACATCTTCAAACTTTCTCTTTTTCGCTACAATACTCGAGCATTCAAAAAACTCTTCCCTTCTCCTCTTTCCAACTCTTGCCAGCTACTTTTATCGTTCCATCTTCGATGGCGCTAGGAGGGGAGTGTTGTGGCGAACATTTAAATTAAACATTTTTCAATTTTTAGTAGGCGATGTTTTTATCGTTAAAAATTATTAAAAAAACAAAATAAATTTAGAGTTCTAATTTTTCGTTAATGAAAAAGGTTTTTAGTTTTTGTTCTGAAAAATGAAAGTTTCCTAAATATATTTTTATATCTATATATTATTATTTTCTTTGGATAACAATAATAAGAATTGTTTAAAAACCACAACGTTTTTGGTAGTGTAAAATATAAATATTCTATGCAGTTTCTAAAACAAGACGCTCTCTGTGAAATATTATATAAGGAGTTATAAAAATTACAATTAAAATTTTTTTATTTCAAAATAACTCAAAGTAATTGTTTTAATAATACCAAAACGCATAAAAATAGTGAATGGATTTACATTGGTGGCTTATTGTATGATCTGATTAAAAGGAACGGGAAAATAAAAGAAAGCTATTTTATTTGTTACGAAGATCAACGTTCAACTGGTTTTTAAATTTAAATTGTATTAAAGTTACACCAGGAGCAGCAATGAATATACATAGTCAACTTAACTACAGCGTCGACATGCAAGCCTCCAGCCGCTAACTACTCTACTCTATACTGCTCTACACCGTTCTGCTCCACTTTACTCTCCACAAGAACAGCTATAGAGTAAACCGTAAAATGCACTTTTACGATTCAAAAGATGTGCGTAAAGCAGGTCTTTTTCCTATTGAAATAACAATGCCTAAAATTGAAATAAAAATGCCTAAAATTATTATTAATACTATTATTTCGAAAAACTACTTGGATAAAATAATTTTCTAAAAAAATATTTTACTATTTTGTGTAAACATATATGTATTTTTATTTATGCAAATAATACAGAATCTTAGTCCTACAAAAAATCTTCTATGGAATTTGGGATCGAATCGTTTTTGCTTTCGAGTGATTATTGCTCGAGGCGTTAGCTGGAAAAAACATACTTTACGCCCTTAATACATAAATAGCTATTATTTCTTATAAAAATATTTTTGTTTTGCTTATTATTTTGTTTTATTATTTAATTTTTGACTGAATTCGTTATTATTTGCATTTGAAACAAACGTGAAATAAACTTGAATAGATTTTGTTCAAATTGTTGTTTTTTAAACTCTGGTAAACATTTTGTATAAATTAATATATTTTGTTTAAAAAAAACGGTTTGAAACCGGAACCCGTTTTTTTAGCAAAAATCGAAAACCCAGTTTTTAAATACTACCCCAAATTTGCAATCACTACTCGGGAGACCCTTGCCCCTTGCTGAAAAAAATTCAAAAAATGGCCAAACAAAATTTTTTACCAGAAGTGAAAAGCCGGAAGTTGGGATGCAGAACTGTTGTGAACTGTACTAAATGTTTGTGTACCAAGTTTCATCCAATTCGATTATCAGGTACAGATGTTATTGAGCTTTAAAAACAACAGGTACTGGGGAATCCCCACCACTTTGTTGAATATCGCCCAAAAACTAATCAGCTTCTTGCCATACATATTTTTTTTTTAAATAAAAAGTGTTGTGTTATAGGGTTTACAATATGTGTCACAACAACACATAAATAGCTTTTAAGAAATAAGTCCCACAACAACTTGCGCTCTAAGGTGTTGATGAACGCTTTTTTTAAGCCTCTGCGGATTGAAAATACCTGAGACTATGGATTCCGGCAAACTATTCCATTTGTATGCTATTCGGACAAAGAAGTCTTTCTGTGATCTGCCAGTATGACAACGCGGGATCTCGACTAATTTGACTGGTTGCGCTAGCCGATTGCCGAGTGAAACGGGGGCAAGAACAAGTTTGAGGCATGATGCTGCTGATTTCATCTGAGCACTGTTGACGATATTTGTAAAAAAAACTAGGTCAGCAACAGTTCGACGATGTTGTAAGGAATCAAGTTTTGATGTCAAATCTCGAGCACCCACAATTCGTACAGTCCGATTTCGAAGAGTCCAAGAGGGTCAAGATGGAAACAGAAGCAGCACTCCAAACTTGACAACATTACTCCATACAGGGGCGAATATAGGACTTATAAACATGGAGCAATTGGAATGGAGTGGAAATTTTTTTGCATCTATTTAGGAGGCCGAGTTTTCTAGACGCACTTTTTGCCATCGCCATTACATGATCGTTTCAGAGTAGGTCATTTGAAACTGTGACACTCAATAAACGAAGGTTTTTACATTCGCCAATTGGACATACTGAATGAAATATCTTTGGGGCACTCGGTCTAGGGTAAAGGTTAGGTCGAGTTTAAGTTGACCAGGTTTTGGTCACCCCAATCGGCGACTTTTTTTAGGTCTATATTCACGTTCATGGCAGCGTCTTTCCGGGCAGGATTAATTCGTTCGTGCATTTTACCTTTTGAAGGAAGGGGCTCGAACCACTTGTGCAGAGTACTATCATCTGCAAAACTATTTATTGGGTTCCTGGTGATTTTCAACAATTCGTTGATATAAATCAAAAATGGGGTTGGGGACAATACTGAGCCTTGAGGTACACCAGCGTTAATTAGTTTAGACTCAGATGAAAATCCTTCTAAAGAGACCTAAATGTATATGTTGGATAGAAAATTTTGAATCAGTTTAACAACGTAATGAAAACCATACGCAACGAGCTTGTCGATTAAGTTGGCATGCCAGACTCGATCGAATGCCTTGGAGATGTAATTTTTCATTAACTTTACATTATCGCAGTCTAATTTAAAACTAATTCTCATTTCGCAAAAGGAATTCCTTAAATATTATTCTGCTTCATTTCTCAAATATTCTAGGTAAATCAATTTCTATACAAAGAAAACTAAAAAATACCAAACTACCTACGTCATTGTTTTACATTTGTTTTTATTTAATGTTTTTGCTTTTATTATTTTATTTTTTCGGCAAACGGCTATAAAGTTTAACTTTACTGCCGCTAGGAAGTTTGTTGAAGTCTTACTTTTTTGACTGCGGCTGCAAAAATAACGCCATTTTTATTTTATTACGGCGGCTGTAAAGTAGCATTTGTTATTTGTTATTTTGTTATTTTTTCAAACAAATTGTATAACTATTACAACAAAAAATAAGTTGATTCTCATTGGATTATAATATTTTGAATTATTGTATGTTACTATGACAACAAAACATACCAAACAGTTTCATTGGATAATGAAATTTTGAATTATTGTATAACTATGACAACAAAATAACAACTATTTCAATTGGTCGTATTTTATAAAAAAAAAAGCAGAGTGGAGAAACTATTATTTTTTTTGTGGTGGGATTTTTTCTGTTGTAAATTTAAAAAAAATTCGTAATAATTACACAATTTTGAATCAAATGAAAAAGTTACGCACGACTATGGGAAGAATTTTCGGTTTCTCAGAGAGTAAAACAAACAACAAAAATACGATTTGAAAGATGTTGATGGATCCACGCTAAAAGTTAGTTATAGTGATCGGTTGGGTTCAGATAACGGTGTGTGAAAAGAATGATTTTCATAAATTTGATTCTCCAACTTTTTTGAAAAGCGTATAATGAGAATCTTTTTTAACTAGAAATATTTGACGCATAATAGTACATTATGATGCAAGGACGTAAAGCTAAGGTTGTTGGACGTATGTGGAGTTTGCGAATCGAGACGCCAGCCGATTTGCACCCACATTAAGTATAAAATGGCTTACGTCCGTGCATCATTTACTATTTTTTATTCGCAGGAATAAAAGCATGTATTTAAAAAATATTGTTGATCTAAATCAAAATTAAAAATTTTATAAATTTTTAAATAAAAATATGTTGAACAACAAACATATTGCCTTTGTACAATATATTTGTTATTTCCCTTAATGTAGTCTAATGTTAATACATATAGGAAGGACTACAAATTGACCAAGTGTCAGCCATTGATTTCACATTGATTGGAAACAATCAATAATGACTATACAACCGTGACTTAAGATGTTAACTAGAATAGAAATGTTCCCCATTCTATGAATTCACACAAAGTATTGTCTAGAAATTTAATGCAAAAAATCCCATATAATGTAAAAACATTTCCATAATATGGAGTCTAATGACAGTGGAAAAATTCAACTTAAGTAAAAATAAATAAGTGATGAAGAAGTTTCAACTTTGAAATTGTCATCGCCTCAACGGCGTAATCGATAGCGTGTCTGCCCAAGGATTCGAGCCGGGCACTGACGAGGTTGGTTCGAATCCCAACCGAAACACGAAAAATGTGAAGTAGAGTTTTTTTCTGAGAAACTTCAAACCATACCTTTGAGTTGAAAAAATTCCAATTACTTCTTTACTTACTTGAGTTTAATTGATCTCAAAAAATTCAAAATATTTGTTATTTGTTTTTAAACAAATCGTATAACTATAACAACAAAGAATAACAAATATTTTAATTGGATTAGGAAATTTGAAATCGAAAATTGATTTGATAAAAATTTCTATTTTTTATAGAATTTAAACAAATACATACAAATGTTTTTTACTTTTTTGGACGTTACTATGACAACAAAATATATGGTTAAAAAGTGACACTTTAAGGCCACAAATCACAGTAATAAAGTAACACTTTAATATGTAGACAAATAAAATAGTACATTATGATGCAAGGACGTAAAGCTAAGGTCTTTGGACGTATGTGGAGTTTGCGAATCGAGACAGCAGCCAAAATTTGCACCCACATTAGGTCGCAAAATGGCTAACGTCCGTGCATCATATACTAATTTTTATTCGCCGCAAGCAAAATATTAAAAAAAACTGTTTTATCCAAATCAAAATTAAAAATTTTTTAAATTTTGAAATAAAAATATGTTGAACAAGTAGCCTTTGACCAATATATTTGTTATTTCTTTTCAAACAAATCGTATAACTATGAAAACAAAGAATAACAAATATTTCAATTGGATTAGGAAATTTGGAATCGAAAGGTCGCTTTGATAAAAATTTCTATTTTTAATAGAAGTTAAACAAATAGAAATGTTTTTTGCTTTTTTGAACGTTACTATGACAACAAAATATATGGTTAAAAAGTGACACTTTAAGGCCGCAAATCACAGTAATAAAGTAACACTTTAATATGTAGACAAATGAAATAGTAAATTATGATGCAAGGACGTAAAGCTAAGGTCTGTGACGAATAGGAACAGACGGTTGCATGGTTTTTAAAATTGTCCATTGTTTTCAGGAAAGCTGCTCCTATTGTCATCAGAAATTTATTAGAGATTCCCCTGCTTGTGCGATCTTAATAATGCGCGACTAAAGCTCAGGAGTTTATAGGGGGGGTTTTTACAAGCGGTTAGAATCTCACTAGCTCGATCGCAATAATTGAATGGTCAAATTAATTTAAATAAAACTAAAACTTGACTAGTAGACATAAAATTTGAACGTGAAGCAACTGACGGAATTCCTGAGGGTTCGATGCTAAGTTGAATCTACCTGTACCAACATACTTACCCTGATGACATATTACCTACTTAGCAGTTCATTGCAAATTCTTTTAAAATAAAATACGAAACAAAAATGTTTAGATGCCAATTCATCGTATAATTAAAATAAATTCATTTAGAAGTTGAAGTCTTTAAAAAGAAACAGCATAAGAAAATGATCATTTTGAAATAATACTTATTACTAAAAATTTAATCAAAAGAATGAAAATTTAAAGAAAAATATTTGATTAAAATAAAATTACTCAAAAATATTGATTATTAAAATTAGTTATGTTACTTGTTATTGCTTATAGTAATTGTATTTCCTGTTCCATCAGCTGATGTGTTGATTGTTGAAAAAAATCGGTTAATCCAAAATAATTCTTTTGAACGGGTTTAATTTGCCAATAATCATATGTTCATTGTTGATAAAAAAAACAGTTTGATAAAAAAAACAGTACTGGTACAATTTTGCAAATAATTATCATATACATGAAACAGTTTTTAATTTTTCAGGTTCTTTCTCGTTCTTTTACATGTATGATAAATTTATTAATTACGTATTTCAATTAGGTTAGATTAAATCACAATTGCTTTTATATGTAAATGAAAATATAAATTTTGAATTAAAATGTTTGTAACATGTTTGATATATCTGTTTGTATTATAATTTAATAACTTTGCATTTAAATTTTAAATTGTACAACAAAATTTTCACTAATTCTTTCTTAGTTTATTTTTCAGAAATTAGCTATGAATTTATGAATTATATTATGTTTAATAATTTATGAATTATTTTTCACAGAAAAACTTGACCATTAAACATGTCACTAAAACTTAAGCATTTAACTAAACTAAAGACTATTTAGTCTTTCACAATATTTCTTTATTAAGTTTATTTTTGTTATACTGTTTTTCTTTAAATATTTAGTTCACCAAAAATCATTTATCATTTCAAAAATATAATTTAAAAGAATTTTCAAGAAAAACAAATAAATAATTAGCCCATTATTTAAAAAAAAGAAATTCAATTGGCTATTTCAAAATCTAATCAATGACTGTCCAGCTTTGTTTCAAAAAATCACAAACGAAAACTTTTCCTACCATCTCTCTAGATTAATTTTAAATCGTAACCAGTTGCGAAAATTCCAAAAAAAACAATAATGATTTTGGCGCTAAACAAAAGTTTACAGTACAGAGCAGCAGAATTACAATAAAACCATGCAATAAGAATGCAATATCTATGCAACATAAATAAATAAAATAAGAATGCAATACGTATTCTTACAGGTCTTTGGACGTATGTGGAGTTTGCGAATCGAGGTAGCAGCCAAAATTTGCACCCACATTAGGTCGCAAAATGGCTTACGTCCGTGCATCATATACTAATTTTTATTCGCCGCAAGCAAAATATTAAAAAAAACTGTTTTATCCAAATCAAAATTAAAAATTTTATAAATTTTGAAATAAAAATATGTTGACAAGTAGCCTTTGACCAATATATTTGTTATTTCTTTTCAAACAAATCGTATAACTATGACCACAAAGAATAACAAATATTTCAATTGGATTAGGAAATTTGGAATCGAAAGGTCGCTTTGATAAAAATTTCTATTTTTAATAGAAGTTAAACAAATAGAAATGTTTTTTGCTTTTTTGAACGTTACTATGACAACAAAATATATGGTTAAAAAGTGACACTTTAAGGCCGCAAATCACAGTAATAAAGTAACACTTTAATATGTAGGCGAATAAAATAGTACATTATGATGCAAGGACGTAAAGCTAAAGTTTTTGGACGTATGTGGAGTTTGCGAACCGAGCCGCCAGCTGAGGTTTGCACCCACATTAAGTATAAAATGGCTTACGTCCGTGCATCATATACTATTTTTTACTCGCCGCAAGCAAAATATTTAAAAAAAATTATTTAATCTAAATCAAAAGTAAAAATTTTATAAATTTTTAAATAAAAATATGTTGAACAAGACCCTTTAACCAATATATCTGTTATTTCTTTTCAAACAAATCGTATAACTATAACAACAAAGAATAACAAATATTTTAATTGGATTAGGAAATTTGGAATCGAAAGGTTGCTTTGATAAAAATTTCTATTTTTTATAGAATTTAAACAAATACAAATGTTTTTTACTTTTTTGGACGTAACTATGACAACAAAATATATGTTTAAAAAGTGACACTTTAAGGCCGCAAATCACAGTAATAAAGTAACACTTTAATATATAGGCGAATGTACTGTTATTTGAATGTTATTTGAAAGAACTGTTATTTGAATGTTATTTGAATGAAATTGAACGTGAAATCAGAATGATATATGAATGACTGACTATCTTTCAATATTTCTAATTAATTGTTGGAAAATATCAGGTGACAGGTTGATGTTAATTAAATGTGTTTTTTTCACAATTTCTTGTAATTATTTGGGAGAAGTTTTGTAAGAAATGTTGTGTGAATCCATGTTCCACCACTACTAAATAACAGTAGCAGTTTTTTCATTTTTGTAAAGTTTTAATTATTAAAAAGAAGAATTTACATTAAACGGAAAAGTGTTATGAGAAGTTTTTAGAGTGAATCCAGCATCGGTCACCAATTGGAGTATATGTATTATTCTGAAAGTGTTTATTTCCTAAACTTCAAATTTTTAACGTTTACTAGACTTTACCATCTGGCTCTGTTAGTGCCCAATGTTATTTACTTTTCCTATGTCTAGCCAATGTTTAGCATCATTTTCTTCCACGTTATTGCTGGTTTTCAAATTTTTAGTTTACCTTGTGGATTTTTAGTTTACCTTGTCAACTCTACAGGGATGGTTAAAAAGCCGGCTTTTTTCATTTTGACCTCTCCAGGTGGATAAAATCCGGTTTTATCCGGATAATATTAAAAAAGCCGGTTAATTTGTTTTTGTATAAAAAAAAATTTTTTTGTCATATTCGAAAAGCACCCCACCATTTATTCATATAGTGTTTTATCCTCTAATAATCACTATTTTCGTGTGCCAATCCAATTATGAAAAGGTACATTTGGCTACAAGAGATGAAAGCGTAGCTTTTTCGTGAGTGACACTTTTATTCACGAGACGCGTTAGCGTCGAGGGAGACAATTTCACGGACGCAAAATGTGTAAATAAAAATTAGTTCCAGCAATGTTTCTAGTTTTAGAAATTTGCTGTATTTTCCCAACTGTAGCACAACGCAAAGAAATTCCAGTCTAGCATCGCAGTTAATATCGGTCCTCCCATCAACTGCCAATGCAAAGACTTCAACCGCATGAAGATCAGATTTTAACTGTTTAGAAATATTGTAACGTTTCTTAGCCGAGTTACAATTATTTGGTTCGATCACTAAATCAGGAAATTTAAAACACAATGGATTTTCTAAACGTTATAATTTTATTCGTTCAAGATTTTACAATAAAAATATTTCTCCTATTACTATTCCCCTTTTAGTTCTTCTTGTACTAACAATGTTTCACCACTTATAATTCTTTTATACTTGTTCACAATATCACTTTTAACTTTCTACTTATAACACTTTTAATTTTACTTCGCCTTTATCACTGCTAAATTTTTATACTTTTTGTATCACTAACAATTTTATACTCTTTATATCGCCAACAATTTTATACTAATTGTATCCTCGAACAACACCTTTTATATATACTACATGAAATAGCCTCGAAACTGCTGTAATGTTCTAGATAGAACACACCCTTTTTTTTTCCTTTATCAACAATAAGACGATCTTCAAATATTGACACCTAGGTGTGAAATCTATTCTTTTCAATTGTTTTATTTACCAATTTTTATTTCGTTAACCAATCCTTATTCGATAAAACAAATAATTCCTATTAAATGTTTACTTTGGTTGCATTGTTACCTTTTGTATCTTTTGATTTTTATATTTGTAGAACTAACGAGAATTTTCTTGAAAGTTCTATTGTTTTTGTGTTCTATCATCTTCCATAATCGTCACAATATTTTCACGTATTTTTAAAAAATATTTATAATCTCTTACGGTATTTGCACTTAACTGCATACTTTGGCTACGGGTGAGAATTTTTTCTTTGCTTATAAAATTTTTGAAAAGTGTTTGACAACAACTTAAAAGAGTTGATTTAATAAATCCGTAAATGCTTTGCCATGTTTGGCAATATCCCTTACTACTTTAAAACTTGCGGCGGTAATATTATTAGAAGATTTAATACATATTTAGTAATTTTATTTGATTGCGTTTCATGTTCATAAACCTTTTTTAAAATATTCTTTTGTATAAAATTAAATGGCACATTACAGCAGTTTTTTCCGAGAATACCTCTTTTATTTGAGAAGAAATTTCGGTAATAATATTATTGTTGTATTTGATAGTTATTATGAACAAAATATGAACGTGTTAGAAATAAACCGTCGTTCACAAAAGTTTACCTCATAAGAATACATAAGAATTATCTTTGCAGTCCATCAGAATGCAAAAAATTCTTATGAGGTATTAAAACCTTTTAAAAATGATTTTCTGTAATTGCAAAAAAGGATGTGATGCATTATGTACCTGTCAAAAAGTTGGACTTTTTTGCAACGCATCTTGTTGTAGTGGATGCTCCGGCAAAATCGGTCATAATAGTGCTCCGATTTAAAATCAAGAAAAGGAGGAGATTGATTCATTATAGTTCTCATAAGGATACCATGTTCTAAATATTAATGAAAAAACATTCAAATTTAATGCAGTTAAATTACAAAAAGAAAAGAAATTTGTCGCCCGTAATAACTTTTTTAATGTAATCATAATATTGGGTGGTTTTTAAGGGTTGAGATATGTGGTTTTGATCTTTATTTAGATCTGTTAAGATTTAATTTGTAGCTTAATAAGTTTTAACAATAAGGGGTAGTTTTTGCACCTAAAAATAAAAGCACTTAGGGTAGATTTTGAAATGGAGGGTGTGTTGAGCTTAATTTCAAATTTTCAGGCAAATCGATTCAGGCAAATCGATACTGATTCAAAGAATTCAGAGGTTCCCTACTATTTTTACCGTCTTTTGCTGGACTAACAGTAATATTTAACAAAATATCTGAAAAAATCTTTTCTTTATTATGATTCCTAAAACGCAAATTTCAGGACAATTTTGGACACAATTTCAGAATGTTTGCCGTGCCAGAAGAATGTTTACCGTGCCAGACAAATTTTCAAATGTGCCAAGTCTGACACGCGTGCCATGTATTGGCGATCACTGGTCTAGATTATCTATCTTTTTAATTGCATAACAATTTAGTATATTTTAGAACAATTACAAAATGTATCTGTTTGTCATAATCACTTCCTGAGAAATCACAATAAATTTTGGATAATAAAATTGTATGAATTAATTTTATCCGGCTAAAATCCAGGATAAAATGAATTAGCCACCTGGATAAAATCCAGTGGATAAAACCGGTTAGGAGAAACCCCTGCCATCCCTGCAACTCTAGAAACATCCTTGCTGTATATTCGCTTGTTTTAAAGATTTAGAAAGTTAAAGTATAGAACCGAAGAATATAATGTTTGGATATTTACCTTCTCAACTGAGGTATATGTAGAATTTTTTCCACTACTAACAATAATTATCACATTTGATTTGATCTTTAAAATCTTTTTGATATTAATCATTTTCCATTTCAATATTTCAAAATATCTAGTAGTTTAGCAGTGCAGTTGCATACTAATAAAAGGAACAATGGAATGCATTTAGTATTATTTACCGATTATTTTTATTATTAACCTAGGAAGAGAATAGTATCGGTGCATGCACAATGTATGAGGTTTTTCCTCATGAGATTTGAGCAACTTTTTATTATTATTTTTTAATAGAAATACAATGCTTTAAAATGTAGGTAGCTCAATTCTCTATTAATCATGAGGAAAAAGTTACGAAATTTAAAGTTACGAATAGAGGAAAAAGTATTTCAAATTTAAATATTTTTTTTTCTCAAAATAAATTTCATACAAACTTGGATCTCATGAGTAAAAGTATTTTTGTAACACATGCGTAAAAAATATATATATATAAATAATTTTGTACTAGAATAGAATAAAAGAAAAAACTACTTTTCCGCACATATGAATACAAAATATTTTGTAAGCCTGGACCGTAACGCCGCCTACATGTGAGATTTGTAGTTAAATCTATCCAAATATCTATCTATATATAATATTTTTATAGCACTAAAATATCGAAATAATAATTTAAATAACTTACCATATAGCAAAAACAACTTAAACATATTGCATCATTTGAATTGCAAGAAAAAACAATTTATTTAGGTTTTCAAAGTTTACAATTTTGACAGCTCTTATTGGATTCCTATGTGTTGTTTTAGTTGGATTCTTATGTTTATATTTTTGAGCTAGTATAATTTACAACTATTACAACGAAGATGGCGCACTTTAATTATTTAAAAAGCTTAAATTTGTTTATAACTTTGTTAAATAAATGATTAAATGAACAATTAAATAAATATTTATAAATTTTACGCACTTGTTACAAAAAATAGTGTGTATTACTAGTGCGAATGCGTTTTCCAAACGCGAGTTATTTGCCGCACTCCATTTCCTTGTTTGGATAACGCATTCGCACTAGTAATACAATCTACTATTTTATTGTGCATGCATTGTATATTTAATAGTACACTATAATATAGATTTAAATAAGTTTTCTCTTTTTGTTAGTTAAATATTTGGTCATATTTGTCAAGAAATTGCATGATACCAATTTGAGAGTTATGTCTTATTTACGATTTAGCTTACTCTCATTTAAACAAATGTTCAAGTAACCGAGCATTAATTAAGCAATAGTAAAAAATTCAGTTGGGTAGTAAAAATATCTTATGACCTTATTGTTGATACATATTGGTAAAGGAGAATACGTTTGCCATAGCATTTATTTTGTAGGACAATAGTTTTTTCGAGGATTGTAACAAATTATCTAAAATTTAAAAAAAAAATAACCGTTAGTAATCAAGTTTAAACAATCGCCCATTCGACCCATACACCAGCGCCCGTTTTTAGCTACCATTCCCGATTGTTTTTGGAGACAAAAAAGATGGGCGAATCGTCAAAACGAAGCAGCCTGATAGCAATTATTTTCAAACACGCGTGTGGAATCCTGAACTTTAAGAAAAACAATTCAACTCATTTTGTAGGTGTATTTGTGAACTGTCATTAAATGTTTTTGGTTATTATAACGAAAATTTAGAATAAAATTGGATATTTTTTGTGGATGTGTTACAAAAAACATTTGTAGATAAAAAATCAATCTTTTTATACAAACAGAATACAATCTGAAAAAAAACTGTTGTTTATGTTTATGTTAGATCAATTTTTTGGTCAAAAAGAAAACGACACACTGAAATAAAAAATAAATATACTATTCGGTTGGCACAGTGATTGAAAGCGATTTTTTTTTCTAAAAACAGGTTATATTAATGGTAAGATAAGAGCCGAAAGGACGATGGGTTGGATAACTGTACCGGAAGTGTGTCAAAAAATCATTAAGTGTGCCAAAACATGAAAATTTGCATATTTTTTGCTTAAAAAACGTTTATTTTCAGTGGTAATGAGTAGGGTTTGCAATATCGGTTAATCGGTTAACCGGTAAATCCCCCAAAATTAAATGATTAAAAATCGGTAAATTTCTAATTTTTTACCGGTTTCGGTAAAAATTAAACAAACTTATATAGTTATAAGTTAGACTAAAACGAATCAAAAACACCTCCGATTATTGACTTCACAGGATCCTGTGAAGTCAATAATGGGAGGTGTTTTTGATTCGTTTTAGTCTAACTAATAACTTTACTAACTTACTAACTGACTTCACGTTTGAAAATTCATTTTAAGGAAAAATATTTAATATCGTATATTAATATTAATTTAATGATAATTATATTGTTATATATATGCTTATTTGATTGAAAAAATTATTAACTATAATATTCTGAAGAAAATTAATTAATTTTTAATAAAATAGCATAAACTGAACCTAACCACAGATATTTTAAGACATGAAAAAATTCAAGGAAGAAACCCCTTAAAAGATACGGTGAAATATTCCGACTTAATATTCTAACAGTTTTCTGCAAGTAAAAAAACGCAGATACATGATGTTCGTTGTTCATGGCAAATACTGCTTTTGGAATCTGGTTCTTACCATCTGATAAATGTTTAACGCTGTTGACCAACATGTTCAAATATTCAAACTCAATAGAACATTGATTCAATTGCAACTGATGATGCTACCGTTAGGAAAAAAGTAGAATCTTTAATTATTGCTTATCGTCAATTGTGTTTATTTCCTTCAGCTAACGGTTTATATATTTTTTATAAAAAGCATCAGAAATATTCATGTAGGGGAAAAAGATATTTTGAAGAAATAGACCATTGGAAGACCAAGAAGATTTAACAGTATTAGTTGCCGTACCATCGTATATGTTGTTCATGTTCAGCATGACGAAATACGTTTCGTAATAGCAAAAATTTGAAAAGGTTGTGATGTTTCACAAATCCCCAATAAAGAAAGACAACCTACAAAAACATGGTAAGGTGGTGAAAAAAACAACTTTGCAGTTTCCTTGATACTAGATTCAAGATCGAGCTGTCTTTTTACAATATACTAGAAAGATTTTGTAAAGTTGAAAGTGTAATTAGGATAAATTTAATCGCCATTGAATCTGATTTAAACTTTTAAATAAGCCCTTGCACCCAATATACGTTGCCGTAAAGACAGCTTCGATACAATGTAAATCTATATGTTACTGATATAACAATAACAATGTTAGATGAACTTAGTGCACAAAAAACATTCTTAGGTAAAAACATTGAATTGCAACGGTCTCACCAACAAGATAGATGATATTATAAATTATATGTGCAATAATAATATTCTATTTTTTTTTTATTTTTAATTGTAAAATCCAAATTCACTCAAAATATTTTTAATAAATCAATTTTAGTAAAATAATCTTTACTTGCAAAATTGATTTTATATAAAATTGATTTATTAAAAATATTTTGAGTGAATTTGGATTTTACAATTAAAAATAAAAAAAAAATAATATGTTTCACTCAAGTCGCTCCGGAGAAAGTTTTATTTCAATAATATTCTAGTCAAGGTTCTTCAAGACACCAAATTAAATGTTAGATTTAAGATTAGTGATAATTACTGTGATTACAAAATTAAAAGGCTGGATAGAGCGAAGGACAAAGGTGGTGGCCTTGCCTTTACCATTCACAAAACCGATATCTACCGTACCAACACAGTACCTGCAGTACCGGGAACTGATAAACACCTAGAACAACTAGGCATTATAATAAAATCCGGCAAGACGGAGATAACTCTAGTCAATATCTATGTTCCACCAGTAAGCAGCTGTGATACAGGTTATGAACCGTCCATAGAACATTTATTTTATACAAAAGACTCTAATTCTCGGAGATGTGAATGCTCATCATGACCTTTGGCACTCGCACCTAAACACTGATTGACGAGGTGAAAACGTTGCTGATCAAATTGGTTGCTCCAATTTTGTAGTCCTCAACGAACCACATCCAACAAGGGCTACAAATAACTCGTATTGTTCTCCAGATGTTTCCCTTGCCAGCATGTCACTAATGCCAATTGCTGAATGTAGAACTGATAGTGCATTGGGATTAGACCACGTGCCGATCATAATTACCTTAAGCCGTTCGATTAACATAATAAAATCCGAGAATAAAATCCGACCTATACTAGTTTTAACAAAGCAGACTGGGATAATTTTACTAATTTTACAGAAATGGAATTCAGTATAGTATATTAAGAAACTAGTTTCATAATCGACGATTTTATCGCAAGCAATCTGTTTAGAAAACGACCCGCGCAGCGGAGAGTTTTCTAAAGGATAAGTGCGATAAAACGTCCTATGAAACGAGTTTTTTATACTATTTTTTCTATTTTGCATTTTTTGTCTTGAAATTTTAAAAAATGTGTATTTTATTAAAAATGGTCAATTTGAAATTTTGTTATATGTAATTACAAATTATTTTAATTAATTAAAATATTTAACACTAATTAAGATATTCTTACTTCATTCATTCGTCATATTTCAAAGTGAAGAGTCGTGTTTTATTTTATTACTCTCGGAATTATTCATGATAATAAATATATTAAAATTATTTTTAATAAAGTTTTAAAGTTTAAATATATCTAAAGGCATATGCCTTGTTAATATTCTTATTGTGGTGGGAGGTTTGAGCAGTACTATTTCTAAATGAATATGAGATATTATCAGTTTTAGTTTTTTTATAATAATGGCTGCTGCGTCATGCATCATTTAATATATATCTCATCTGAACCACATTTAATTATGAAGAACTTAAATACGTGTTTCATAAAATATCTTAAGTTTAACAAAATTATCATTTGAAATACTATCAATTCACATTTAAAGTTATCTATGTATTTAATTATAGTGGATATAAACATTAAATGCTAGTTCTTTTTATAAATAGTATTTTTTTTTTCAATAGCTGCCATTGGCATGCTTTTTTTTGACAAACGGTTCTAATGAAAGTTTTTTTTATTAACTATTTGAATTGCGATATAAAGTGGTAAAATAACATTATTAATTACTATAATTAATTAATTAATCATTTCATCTTCATCTGAACTGTATTAGTTAATAATAGTGCTAGTTGTGTTTGGATTGTTGATTCATATTTACTAAAGTGCTATTAATATTAAATTCAACCTGCTGGCTTCGCTGTGCTATATTGTATGTTTATGCAGTCTATCTGTTTATGTTGACTGAATTTACAAGTTGTATTTAAACGTCTGTGTCAACCTTCAGTAAATCTCAACTGTGTTAACATTCTTACCAAGTGGTGTCTGCTACTTTGAATCTATTAATCAGTGAATTTTTTTATCAATAATCAACCACTGCTAAGCCACGTTTTACATCATCACCTGGTTTGCTTCAAGTTCAATTTTAAAACAATATATTGCTGAATTTGATTGATTTGAGCATCTTCATTTGCTGAACTGATACATCAAGGGGATTGTTGTAGAAATCTATAGTGGTACAATAAAGCATCCTTTTGTTCCTGCTATCACCAATCTATACTGTCAGGAGCTAAATAGCTGCAGATTTATTGAAGTCAAACAATTTAGTACCCATATTTACTTCTTAATTTGTCTTAATTTTGAATGCAACACAACTGTACTAAATCACTAGGGGACTGTTGCTGAACTCTAACTGTGGCGCAACAAAGCTTCCAATTGCTCCTGCTCTCATCAATCAACACTGTCAGGAGCTCAATAGCTGCAGTTTTTTTTGAAGTCATACAACTTGGTACCAATATCGACTTCTAAATTCATCTTAATTCATAATCACTCAGTATCATTTATTTTTGCTTTACTAATCTTTGTTTACTACTAACAATTTTTTTTTTTTTTGCCAAATAGCTTTCATTGAATTCTCTCACTCACCTAAGTTTTTTTTTTCTTTTTTTTTCAGGGAGCTGTAGGGGCAGCTTGCTTATCCAACCATCATCAAGACTTCACCTGTTCTTATTGACATTTTGCAATGCCACCTATGATTGATGGTGATTCTGCCTGTCTTGTGTGCTCTGAGAAGGTACAAGATGGTATTTGCTGCGACATTTGTTCTGGGTGGGTTCATTTCAAATGTTCCAACCTTTCGTCAAACGAACTTAGGGCCCAGAAATCTAATAGGTCCAAAGAATGGCTTTGCCCCAGTTGTAGCAAAATTGGCTCTGACCCAGTTGCACTGATGAAAATTCAGATCTCAAGTATTAATGCCTTCCGCACATACTCTAAGGCAGCTCATCAAAACTTTGTTCAGGAGATTAACAAGCTCAAGTCATCGCAAGCTAGTCTTGCCTCCGATCTCCAAAATTTGTCTGCCATCTTTCAAACAGCTTCTCTTGAGTGGTCTACCACTAAATCTTCGGTCATTGAATGTACCGCTGAAGTCAACTCTCTTAAGAGTGATTTATTCAATGTCAAACAAAAGGCTGAGTCTTTTGACTCCTCTTTAGCTTCTATTGCTGTCCTCAAAACGAAGTTGTCTGCCCTCGTAACTGATAACCTGAGACTTCAAAGGTTTCAGAGACGGAATGACATTGTCCTTTCTGGATTTCCGAACTCTAAGTTTGATCTTCGTGCTATGATTCTCAAGGTCTTGCTCCTTTGTCTTCCTGAATTTGATGATACACAAATCGTCGCTTATCGATGGCTTAATCTCTCTAAGTCCTCTGCTGTTGTTACCATCTCGCATACACTTACCCGTGATAATATTATGTCGAACTATTTTAAAAGGAAAAAAAGAATTTTAGCGTCAGATCTTGTGGATTCTACTAACAATCAATCCATTATCTACTTGAATGACAATCTTCCTCCTATGCTGGCGGCTCTAACAAAAAAGGCACGAATACTTAAAAAAAAATCCTTAATCTCTAGCTTTCGCACAGGGGTTGTGTCAGTAGAAGTCACCAAGGATGGTGTCTCTACTAAATACGATGATCTCTCTACCCTTAATTTGCACTTTCCTTCAAATTAATCGCAGCTTCATTATTGCCTCATGCTAAGTTGCTCCTTTATTTCTTTTTTTCTTTGCTCTCTTTCCCTTTTCTCTACCCATTCCTCCCACTGCAGTACCTATTAAGTACTATGAGTTTTCTTCTTCCTTTTTGTACTCCTTGTTTTTGTAAGTCCTTGTTCCTTTCCCCTTTTCCCTTTCCTTACTCTAATGGTTCCTGTCTTCTCTTATCATCATTTTATGCCAGGTAGTCGATTGTCTCAAACACTAGGTACCGGAAGTTGTATACCTGGTCTTTTACGAGGCTGCAAGGATCTGCTGAATGTTGGTCATTTCAATGGACAGAGTCTGAACCCTCGACTGAATTCCTCCAAGCTCGATGAAATTCGACTTTTTCTGAAGGGTAACTTTTTAGATCTGGTCGGTGTCTCGAAAACCTGGTTTAAACAGTACACCACCAACACTGCGATCGCTATTGATGGTTTCCGAGTTCATCGTCTGGATAGGCCTGGTAGGAGGGGAGGTGGTGTTGCCCTGTATGTTAGCCGCAAACTTAAATCTAAGGTTGTTCATGTTCTGTCTGAGTCCAACGCAGAGTTATTGTTTGTCCAAGTGACTGTTGGATCGTTATCGTTGCTTGCCATTGTTTCCTACTTGCCCTCTGGAGGTATTGAGGCGGTGGAAGATGTTATTGCAGAGTTTGCCGTTAGATACCCCTTTGTTGTGGTCATGGGTGATTTCAATGTGAATCTCCTGTCCCCCAATCTTCTTGCCACTTGTAATGGCCTTGTCGATAGGCTTGGTCTGACCGTCATTTCTAATAACTGTCCAACACATCATGCGTCCTCGTCTATGCTATCTCAGGCTTCTAGCACTTCCAGTGACTATTCTGGCTCTTGTATTGATTTCTTCATGGTAAGTGACAACTCATTAGTAAAACTTCATAACCAGTTCTGGGTTCCTGGTATTTCTCACCATGCCTTTATTATCTTATCGCTGGGTATTTCTAAGGTGCCTGAAACTTCGTTTAAATGTGTCCCTGACTTTGGTAAGGTCGACATGATCAGCTTGCAGTCTTTTCTTGATACTGTTGATTTCTCCCCTGTTTATTCCTCTACAGATATTGATGTTAAGCTGGACTTTTTAAACCATCTTATTTGTCTACTTATTGATAGGTTCCTGCCCTTCAAAGCTATCTCGAGTCGTAGAGTTTCCACCATTCAGCTGTCTCCTGACACTCTACATGTTAGAGCAATGAGAGATCTAGCATATCTGGAATTTCTCAGAGATGGCACTGACTTGAACTGGAACACCTTTTGTCTTTTTAGGAATAAATTTAAAGGGATGGTGCGCAAAGCCAAATTGGACTACGGTGACAAAATCTTTAGAGGAGTGTTCTCTTCTGCTGATCTTTGGAGAAAGCTTAAAAATGCTGGTGCTCTTCCTGACCAAGTTGAAGCTCCTTCCCTAAGCGAACCTGAACTCAATTACATCAACAAAACATTTGTCAAACCCAATGTATTTCCACCTCTTGATCGGTCTGATCCTGATGTACCTGAGGACGTTAATTCTTTCTCCTTTCGTTCCGTATCTCACGAAGAGCTTGTATTAACTTTCCAATCTATTACCTCTAACTCCATTGGGTCTGACAATATCCCTCTGAAGTTTCTTAGGCTTATTTTTCCACATATTTCTTCTCATATCTTAAATTTAGTCAACTATGCCATTATGACCTCGCGTTTCCCTGTCGCCTGGAAAGTTGCCAAGATTTTACCGATACCTAAAAAGGGTAGTACCGATTTTCGTCCCATCAGTATCCTTCCTGTTCTGGCCAAAGTCTTTGAAAAACTAATCTACATTCAACTAAATGATCACGTTTCGAGACTTGGGCTGATCTATGTTAATCAGTCAGGTTTTCGCAAACATCACAGCACTACATCCACCTTACTTGATGTCTCCGATCTAATTAGACTCAATATTGACAAGAAACTGCTTTCCATTCTCCTTTTCTTAGACTTCAGTAAGGCCTTCGACTCAGTTGACCATTCTCTTTTGGTCTCCAAGCTTAAATCTCAATTCCTGCTATCATCCTCAGCTTGTACTCTCATTTATTCTTATTTGTCAGGCCGTTCTCAAAGTGTTCTCTCTGGAGCTACGTCATCTAATCTGTTGCCTGTCACTAAGGGTGTGCCTCAGGGTTCGATACTCGGTCCCTTGCTTTTTTCCCTTTTCATTAACGATATCGCGGAGTCCTGCTCACGAGTTACAGTCCACCTGTTTGCGGATGATGTACAGATTCTCCATTCTGGGTTGAAGTCGTGTCTTAATGTTTGTATTGAGGAGGTTAATGCTGATCTAGTGTGCATTTCTAAATGGGCTCGAGATAATCGTCTTTTGCTGAATCCAGCCAAATCGCAATCGATTCTTTTCAATTACAATCTCGCCTTGTCTCCTAACTCATCTCAAATAAAGCTGGATGGGAATGTTATACCCTTCTCTGACCGCGCTAAAAATCTTGGTATCATCTTTGACAATAAACTGTCCTGGAAACCTCAAGTAAATGTCTTGGTAGGTAAGATCGTCGGCATCATCAGTAGATTTCGTTCTCTCAACAGTTTTCTTCCTCTTCACATCCGGAAACACCTTGTTTTATCTCTTGTTCTTCCACTGATAGATTATGGTATTGAGGTTGTTTCTGGGTGTACTGATGAAACTATTCTAATTCTGAAGCGAACGTTCAACCATGCAGTTAGGTATGTCTTCAATCAAAGATCTCGTGAGCATACCTCTCCTTATGTTCTGAAACTCCTTGGTACCTCCTTCCTTGACCATGTTAAAATCCGTCTACTTTGTCATCTTTATCGGGTAATCAAGTTTCAAGCTCCATCTTTCCTTCTTAGACGATTTCAGCTGGTCACTCCAAAAGGCAACTAAATCTAGTTCTTCCACAAGTGAGTTGTGCTTTGTGGGAAAAATCTTTTATTGTAAGGGTCATTAAGCTCTTCAACGATCTTCCTGTGTCATTGAAGAGATTCAATTTCTCTCCAGCTGTCTTTAGAAGGGACGCTGGTTAATCATTTTTGCTCCGCTTGAGTTTGGGTTTGATCACTTTTCTGATTCATTGTCTAGTTCACTGGATTGTTCTTTCTCTCTCTCTCCTTCTGGTACCCTTGTGATAACTGACTGCTTCTTATAATTTAAAGACTAATAGAACCATTGAGCCTCCTTCCTCTTTCCTTTTCCTTTTCTCCTTTCCCTCTCCTCACCTCCCCTTTCTGTTTTGTGTTCTGTATTTCCTCCCTTATGTCTCTAGTTTTGATCTTCACGCTTCAATTATAGTGCTGTCTTCTTTCACTTCAACAGGTGTGTCTTATTGTTGGTGGCTTGCAATTGTTGTCCACTGCAGCTCTCTCCTCTACTGTTAGCTTTCTCATTCTAATAGCTTACTCATATCACCCAGAAATTCTCTCTCTCTTGCTACTGTACAAAACCATGGGCTTTTTGCCTATTTGTAATCTTACCTTATCTTAGCTTTTCTGGTGTTATGTCGTTTGCTCTTTCTTTTTCATATTTTTCTTCTTCTTTCAGTATACAGTGAGTGAGGCTATCCATTGAAAGCAGTTATGTAATTGACTAGATGTAGTTTTTTTTTCTGAATTTTATTTTTTATAGTTAAGTAATAGACTTGAGTTAGTTTAACTTTCATTTTTATTTGAAATCTACATTACCAATTGTATTTAATTTTCTTTGAATTTTTTATATCTAAAATTATTTTTAAGTACTTGACAGCACTTCTGTACATAAATATGGGCCTATGGCCTTTCTTGTAATCATTATATGAATAAACTAAAATAAATAAATAAATAAATAATTTTATTTACATAATTATTCGTTTTAATGTTCACTGACGTTTGTGTGACCAATGTTGCCAACCTTGAAAGACAAAACTTTGCGTATCGTAATGAAGACCATTTCGATACGCATTTGGGTATCGAAATGACTTTATTTTAGACGCAAAATAGAAAAAACAATTTTTACCACTTGACGCCCTCTCTGGGGAAAAAAATAATACAGCCAGATCTCGCTTCATTCCATCCGGCAGAATACAAAAGGTGAAACCAAACTTCCCACAGGATGTGTGTATACTCTCCACCCAAAGAGATGACACCCGCAAGGCAGATCCAGCTGATGCTAGAGTGTCAGACCTTAATAAGAAAATCAATAAGTTAGTTACGGAACACGTGATAAATGGAGAAAGCTAGTGAGTGATTCAAGCTTTGGCACACGTAAAAGTCTCTGGAAAGTGGAAGGTCATAAAATTCTTAACCCATCCTCAACAACTAGGCAACAATTACAAGATATCCTTCGATGATGTTCCAACTGGAAACCACAGATAATGCGCAACAAAATTCAACAGAAAAGCCACATGAAAAGCAACCTAGGTCAGTAATGAGACATCTGCTCAAACATCTGCTCAGACATCTGTTCGAACTCAATACTGCACATTTAGAGGAAATCACATTTTTCGAAGAAGAGGTTGAGAATGCCATAAAGAAAATTAAGCCATCCAAAGCTATTGGACCCGACGGCATCTCAGCCATCATGCTAAAACATATGGGATCCAAAGGACTGAAATATCTCACTAACACATTCAACACATCGCTAAATACCCTACGGATACCAAATACCTATAAAAAGACAAGAATAAGCCCCATCTTGAAGCCTGGAAAACCTGAAGAAAAGAGAGAATCTTACAGACCGATCTCTATCCTTTCATCAATCGCAAAATTGATTGAAGCGCTTATATTACCTCGGTTACCCGGAACTTACAATTTGGCGGCATACCAACATAGCTTTAGGATAGCACATAGTACAATCACCGCTCTTCACAGAATTCAAAACCAGATCAGTAATGGTCTGAACAAAAAACAACTCTGTGCTAGAACAATTTTAGTTGCACTCGACCTATCAAGGGCGTGCGACACAGTGTCGCATGCCGCACTACTAGATGACATCCTAAAGACCAATTTGCCAGGTCTTGTAAAGCGCTGGTTGTGCAACTATCTTAGAGGTCGCTAAACATACGTCAAGTTTCGGAACAGTCCAAGATGAGAGTACTACGACAAGGAGTTCCACAAGGCGGAGCTGTCTCACCTTCATTGTTTAATCTGTACTTAAGCAGCTTACCTTAACCACAAGAGAGAATAACCATCACGACATAAGCAGACGATTGCACGGTGCTTGCAACGGGTAACAACCTAGAACAACTCACTAACATCCTGAACACCTACATTAACATCCTCAGTGATTGGTTCAAAACAAGGAAATTAAAACTTTCTACTGAAAAATCCACTTCTACACTTTTCATCATATAGACGAAGGAGCTAAACACAACACCAAGCATCTGCATTGACAACATCCTCATTCCTACAGTAAAAAGTCCGAGATTGTTGGGGGTAACATTCGACCCACTGCTTAAATTTAATGCTCATGCACAACAAGTGAACTCTAGACTGAAGAACAGGAATAATGCATTGAAAGCACTAGCGGGTAGTTCATGGGGAAAGGATAAAGATACAATAATTACAACGTATAAAAAAATAGGTCGACCTATTATAAACTATGCTGCACCCATATGGACACCCCAAGTTGCAGACACGCACTGGAAGAAGTTACAAACAACACAAAACGCAACTTAGCGAAACGCGACCGGATGTCATTTGACGGCCCATCGAGATCACCTGCACGAGGAATATAACATACTGCCAGTCCGTGAACATAATGAAATGCTAACCAAACAATATCTATTGGCCTGTTACAAAGATCAACATCCTTGTAGTGATACCTTATCAAAAATTGAACCACCTTGATACATAAGGAAGATAGCATGATGCTTTCTGCATAAGGCTAGAGACCACCAAGTAACAGGTAACATTGACGAGGTTACTTATACAACAGGCTTAAAAACACTTCATACTAAAGCTGTGGAGGACGTTATAAGGAATTAAGCCGCAAATCGAGTTCTAAATAGAAAACCACCAAAAGTCGCTGCCGAAGAGGTTCAACTGCCCCGTAGCACCAGATCCATCCTAGCTCAACTAAGATCCGGTTGGTCACGCATCCTAAACAACTACATGAGCAGAGTTGATCCTCAAATTATTGACAAGTGTCCCGCATGTGAAGGTACCGCAGAGTTCTTGAACCTGGACATGAAGCCGGAGGATTAGCACCAAAGCCGTCGCTACAACAACAACATACGTTTTATACGTTATATACGTTTTATACGTTATTTTTTATACGTGTAACGTATAAAACGTTTTATACGTGTATATTAACAACCCTGAATTAAATTAAATAAATCAAAAGTTAGCTGTATTTTTGTCTCTAAAAGTCACAATTGAGTTATTTTTCACTTTTTTGTGTCTTTTTGAAGTTGGTTCTGTTGTTTTTTTTAAATTTCTTTAAACTAATTTTTTGAAAAAAATAAAATTAATTATTTTTATGACGGGAAATGTAATTGAACATGAAATAGCGTGTCTACCATAAGAATCAAACTCAGTTGGTACTGATGAGGTTCTGAGTTCGGATCCTAACCGAAACACGTTCAGAGATAAAAGTTGTTTTTATTAACAAATAACTGTAAGGTTTATTCAGATAATAACTGCACACGTGACTTAGGATAGTATGGGATAACATACCTACTAACTTTCGAAAATCACAAATAGTGAGGTTAAAAGAAATTAATTATCTCTTATGAAATAGGACATGGAATAAGGTTCTATTCAGTTTCAGCTGCTCCCAACTTATAGGAACAGTTGGAAAATACCAAGTTGTTGCAGGTTAAATGTCGTTTTTTAACAAAAATTGTAATTATTAGGAAGATGTTTCTAAAGTAATTTTTTGTCTCACTCCAGATACCACGACTTCTGAATAACAGGAACAGTTGGAAAATGTTATAATTTTTGCAATATTTTAAGAATTTTGAAAAAAATTTCAACCGTTGATTTTGTAGTAATTTCTGCAATATTTTTAGAATTTTGGAAAAAAAGTGAAAATTTTTGATTTTATTATAATTTTTAAAATATTTTTGGAATTTTGAAAAAAGTTTGAATTTTTTATTTTGTAATATTCTCTTGAATAATTTTTGGAATATTGAAGAAAGTTGAAATTTTTGATTTTATTATAATTTTTAGAATCTTGGAAAAAGTTTGAATTTTTGATTTTGTTATAATTTTTTGAAATCATTTTAATTCCACTTATTTTGAAAAACAAAAATAAATTAATTATTTGAATAAAATAATAATAATAGATTGTTTGTTTTTGAAAAGTTAAAATTGCTGAACGCTAAATGGAAGTAGTTTACTGAGTGATCATCTTTTCACTAAATTATGTAATTTATGATCTGTTATAACTTTTCCGGCAACGTATTGATGTTTCGTGTTAGTTTTGTAATAAACGTCGAAACAAGATGCAAATGTGTAAGGCAAGGAGCTGATTAGTTTTTGAGGGATATTGAACAAAGTGGTGGGGGTCTCCCAAGCACCTAGTTTTTGACAGTTCAATGGTATCTGTACCTAATAATCGAATTGGATGAAAATTGGTACATAAGCATTTAGTGCGGTTTACAACAGTAAACATTTTTTATTTTAATTTTGTTGCATATTTTTCAGTGTTTTTATCCACACTCTATAGAGTTTTCTTAATCAAATGGATTTATAATTCGAAATTGTGGCTAATTGTGAATTTTCGAAGTTATTTTTTATAAAAACATTTCAATTATTTCCATTTAATAATCAAGTTAGTTTAGTGGCATATTCTTCGATTATATGGAGCACTGTTCTGTGATTAAAATCCAAATATAGAGTTATATGAAAGTTCGTTTCTTCGAGCAAACAATAGCTTGCCATCTTTAAGGAATATTCTATAACTAAGATTGATGGTGCTGATGTTGACTGAATAGAGTTCAACAACCAGCATCCCTAAGCTATCACCTTATCTTGTGATATCTTATTCCTATTGCCAGAGCTCACACTAACCAGGGTTACCAGATTTTGAAATGACCAAGTCGGGACAAAAAAGTTAAAATTTTAAAAAATGGAATTTAATTAGCAAATAATGGTACATTATTTAATTAGGAGCTAAAGTGATACTTTTTGTGTTGAGTCTATAGTTATTAATATGAAATTATTACATCAAAATTTTTATAATAGAGAGAAAAACATTTAAATTTGTATGAATAAAATTTTTTTATCAAAGCAGCCTTTTCAAAATTTCATAATCCAATTGAAATAGTTGTTGTTTTGTTGTCATAGTTATACAATAATCTAAAATTTCATTATCCAATAAAACTGTTTGTTATGTTTTGTTGTCATAGTAACATACAATAATTAAAAATATCATAATTCAGTGAGAATCAACTTATTTTTTGTTGTAATAGTTATACAATTTGTTTGAAAAAATAACAAAATAACATAATAAATGCTACTTTACAGCCGCCGTAGTATAAAATAAAACTGGCGTTACTTTTGCAGCCGCAGTCAAAAAAGTAAGACTTTAACTAACTCCCTAGTGGCAGCAAAGTTAAACTTTACAGCCGTTTGCCGAAAAAATGAATTTCAAGCTAAAACTCAAAAATTTGCAAAACATACTGCGTTTAGTTCTTAAAACCATATCAAACTTGTGTTTCCTTTTTAAATAATGATGGTTAAATAAAAATCTAAAAAGCGTTTGCGAGTTTCCGTATTTAAGACAAAAAGCTCGCTTTTGGGTTGTCCAAACCGATAAACCGCTCTTAAGGTGAAAAGAAATTTGTTTTCAGTGAATAGTTTAATGTAAATAATACACAAAATAAAATAGCATGTGGATATTTTATCAGAAGACTTTTTAAATCTTCGGCAATCTATCCCGATTTTTTTTCACCATAAGCACGGCACGGACTTTCATATTTTCTAATATACGTACGACCGTTCGTTGGGCATTAAACTTAACATTCTTTCTACAAATGGGGTTAAATTCAGTATCGAACAAATGGAACAAACACTTTTTAAGAAATTAAATAGAAGTTTTATAAAAATTCAACCAATTTCGAAAGAGTTCTAGGTAGGTTTTTTTTTATGTCAGAAATAAAACTTTTTAATTTGATGTTTAGTACATTCATGTCTGTTACTCGAATTATAAAACTTTCTACAATAGCACCTAGGGTATCAACAATTTATACATGTCTGTTAATTATAGTAGTGTTGAAAGCAAGTGCAACATTTTTTATTGAAGACATATATCACTTCTTGTAAAAGCCAAGCTGTCCACTGCTTACACTCAAGCAGTATTTCGTAAAATTAAAACAAATTGTTAGGCTATGTATGTTGCAGACCCTCGGGTCCGGTTCCACGGGTTCGGTAATTGTTTACGTTTAAATAAAATAAAACAAATAAATATTTAGACAAAAACAGTTTGAATAATAATAATTCGAATCACAAAAATGTTTGCCAAAGAAATAAAGTATATTTTATAAGGAATCATATGACCGCAATATTTGTGTTTGCGGAAAAACTATAAGTTTATTTTTTTAGTAAACACTTTTGTATTCATGCCCACAGAGATTAAAAAATTCTAACGTCCTAGAGTTACAAGATGTCGAGTAAAGAAGTAATCAAAAACTACATAAGACGATTCCTACATGCAGTATCGTGTGTGCTCATTGTAGGTTGAATTTAATTCGCATTGCGGGACTTTTTGAAGAAAATCGGGACGCGGGAATCTATGTTTGAAATCGGGACAGTCCCGACGAAATAGGGACGTCTGGTAACCCTGACACTAACTCAAATATCAATAGCAGGGACTGGTGTACGCGTGCTTGTATAAGTGTTGTGAGAATAATGCTATTAAGTTTTGTTGACCAATTAAACGATTCTGTAAGAATCGGTAGCAATCAATATTCAATTGAAACTGATAAGTATTAGATCAAAAAATGTTAAAACTCCTACCACAAATTGAGTTTGTATCTCTCCTGTAAAATTACTGTTTTACTGTTTTACTCCTGTAAAACCTTAACTATTATTTTAAAACTCTTAACCTAATGATTTGAATCTATATAATTTTCTGATGAATATAGTTTTCTATAAAAGGTTTAAGGTTAGTAAAACTTACCTTCTGATTTCTACACATCGTTGAAATTGGCTGCACTTCATGAGATTGATGTCTATTGTCATTCAAACACAGTTGACATATTGATAATTTGCATGTCAAACAATACATAGTCATTAGTTCCGAATGTTCGACACATTGCGAATCTCGTAGTTGTGTTGGTTCTCTGGGTTTTATTAGATTATGTTTAGCGAGCGGTCCACGTACCGGATGGCATAATTCTCGACATCCATCACAATAACGTATATCACACTGTTCACAAGCAACTGTTGCGACTTTTGGTGGTTCTGATTCGCACATTTGACAGCGTAATGCTTCACGTTCACAAAAACGATCGATAATTAATTCCATCGCTCGATATGGTTGTAAGTTACGTGCTCCGGCTTCATCGAAGAATACAATCTTACGACAAATTGGGCACGGTAGCGAAAAAAATGAACACCCTCCTGATGGAGGAAAAAGTAATCCTTGTAAATTCGGGGTTCCAGCAAAGGAATCTGGACGAGAATTACAACATACAACACCCGAATCTGTTTCGCTTAATATGCTAACTTTATCTGTTTGATCTTGATCAGACGATACTGATTCTGGCGCACTTGAACTTCCACTACTACCAGAAGACGTTATTGATTGTTGATGATGATGAATTATTGAATTCGAAAGAATAGCTGATGAATTAGATATGGATTGAATTATCTGTGATGAATGTATCTGAGTAGGAATTCCATTAGAATTTCCACTACATGATCCTGATAAATTGTTAGTTGTCGAAGGAATTTGAATTTCTACTGCACATGATAAACACAAAGAATGATAGCATGGTAATAAAACCGGATTTACAAATAATTGTTTGCATATTGAACACCGTAGTTCTTCTTCCATAATCAAAACCACTTAAAACACATTCGTAAAATATAAGGAACACTTTTTAAACTTAATTAAATTAAAACACACAAAATCAATAAATTTTCTTTTTTCACTTTTATTTCCACTTTAGATTTGTTCTTTAATTTTTTTAAAAATTTCATGCAAATTAATTTTGTTTGAGCTTTCAAAACATATTGCATTAAATTCACCTAAAGATTGTTCAATAGAAACCGTCTACGATAATAATTTAAAAACAACAAAATATTGTAATTAAAATAGACTATCTTCAATCTTTTCAATTTTAATTTTTTTTATCAAAAACTACAACTTTTTGACAATTCACAGGACATTCTCAATACGATAAGAGAGTACAGTCTCACGTGAAATTATATATACTTGAGAATTATTTTGAATGAGCCTTGGTGTTACCTGAAGGAAAATTTGATTTGTTTTTTATTTGCACGAACAGAAAAACGTTGGAAAACAAATTACACAAACTGATAAATATAAATAGTAGATTTTTATAGAAGTGGTGAAAACGTCTCTTTTTGCGTGACTGAACGGTTTGTAAATATAAATGATAACACAAAAAAATATATTTTTTGGGTTGCTGTTCTCATGCTTAAATTCTGATTCTAGACATTGAAAAACACTTAAATATTTCATATTTAGTTCGTAAAGTTTGCTTTGGTCTTTTGGGGTTTAATACGAGAGAGCCCATACGATTACGATACGATATTCACTTTTAGACATTAATTTCTTGTTATTTTACATCTATATGTTATTGTTTATCACAAATCTTGAATAAAAAAGACTCTTGTATCTAAAAAAATGTTTTCTAATCATAATTTACAGTGGAAGTGTAGAAAAAATATAAAAATCAGTAATTTTTGCCGAAAAATTGAAAAATTGCTCTAGTTTCTACAAAAGCAAACTTTAATCGGAAAAAAAAATGTTTTCTTATTTTTGTCGTAGGAGAAATCAAAATTTAACATGTAGGAGTCAGACCCAAAAATCTTGTTGACCGGTGTAATATTTACAAATTCATCTACTAAAAACTTACAAAACGACATATCTAAATTTGACTGTGTAAAAAATAAACAAGATTGTATTTATATAATAGCACTTTTACCAGAGTAAAATAATGTTATTATTGTGTTCGCCTACAGATGGTATAATAACAGGCGAACACAATAATAACCATTATTTTACGCTGGTAAAAATGCGATATAAAAATACAATCTTGTTTATTTTTTACACAGTCAAATTTGGATATGTCGTTTTGTAAGTTTTTAGTAGATGAATTTGACAATATGAATAATGAAAATAGTTCATATATTTTCTCTAAAAACTTTTACAGATATTACAGATATTTTTTTTACCGACTAGAAGTCATCGTTTAAAGTATAAATTTAAAAATTGTAGGTAAAGTTTCAATTAAAAACAAATAAAAATAAATTTTTTAATAAAATTTATTTATTTATTTAATAAATTTTTATTTGGCGGAAAGAACTCAGAGAATATATTTTATATCTGACAGTTAATTATCGGAGGAAAAAATTATACGATAAATCTGATACAAATTTTATTTTATCGCTCCGATTTCTCCGATATAGAAAGAAACACACTCATTATTAGGTTAATTAATTAATTACACACAATTAATATAATGATTAGTTTCGATTCGATTCGATCAAAATATTCAATCCCTTCAAAATACTGCGATATTGATAAAATTAAACACAGCAACCGAAACAACAGAAACAGTAAATCAAATTCAATCTCAAATATTCAATCCTTTAAATAACCACCACCTGTAGGCGACCACCGAAACTTATTTACTTTCAGTCCTAGTGACTGAAAACATTTTCAGTCACTACTTAGAAAAAGTTTCCCTTTCACATGGGTTTTACTATAAATTAAAATGACATTTTCGTAGCTTGAAGTAGAAAAATGATATTTTATGGTAAACAAATAAAAATCATTTTTATTTACTACATTTTAAATATGTATTTTATTTTGTTGTCGGCATAAAATATACTTTATACCCCAGTATATATGTTATGGCAGCCAAAATTATTTTATGGAACATAAATGATTTTATTAGAAAAAATTAATGTGGTTTTCTTTTCACTTTTCTAAATCAATTTATAAATTAGGGTCTAAAAAGAACAAAAATCAAAAGTTGATGTGAAATATGTTTGTATTAGTGATATTTAAATGGCGGTTGTCTACTTTTAAATTTGAAAATTTCGTATAATAGCATATTCTGCAGTGCGTTCAATTACTAAATGAGATATTAACCATTTATTGAATCATTTAATGAATGACAGATGACAGCGTTCGAGAACTTGATAAACCGATTTTATTTAAATTTTCATTTAATGAAACCACGCCTCTTTTCATTTAATTTTAAATGCAGTAAATAGCATATTTAAGTTTTAATGAAGTTTTTTATTTAAAAAAATTTCAATTCGAAAACCGTAAAATTTTGTTCTATAATTTTTAATTAATTTAGCAAATTAAGTATTACGAATTAATTGTATTATAATGAATTAAGGAATCAATTTTATATATTATAATAATTAATTCTCAATTGAAAAATATAAACAAAATGGATGAAAATTTTGAAATTAGTGAGAGATAAAACCAACAGCTCCTATTACCAATTACATTTAACGATCGAAAATAAAATTAATTAATAAATTTTTGCAACCAATTCAATCACCAGTATCAAACTGCAGATTCCTTAAAGTTTTCGAGTTAGTTATAATCTTAAAATTGAATTTGTTTTTGAAAATTTTTAAAATAAATTTAATTACGACGGAAGTAATTGAAAAATAATGCATTAACAAGGAGTAAGATTTTAATTTGATTATAACTTTTATACTCTAACATTTCGTTTATTTATTCATAGAAGTGTCAAAATTTTTCAAATTTGACATTATATACATTAAATGAAATTCGTTCGAATACTAAATGAACATCGCGTTTTTTGATTGGTTCATTAAATATTTAATGAAAATGAGATCTCATTAAGTTCTCGAACGCACTCCTGCAATTGCATATTTTTTTGCAAAATATAAACGAACGAATTCGGTCGTTTTAAGTAAAATGTGCCACATGAACATAAAATTTATCGGCGATATTTACAACAACAACAACACTAAAAATGACAGTTTGCAAATAAAATATGAATTGTTATATTGAATTTGAAATGAAAATTTTTATTATGAATGTAATTATATTTCTAAAATTTTATTTTAAAACACACTCAACGTAAATTATAAACAATTACCAAAACATAAACTTTCAAAATGAAAAATACCACGATGTGAGGTTAAATCCGAACGATAAAAAAAATCGGTCATAATTCTACAAAAATCGTTCATAATTCTCCAAAAAATCAGTGGAGATTTATGAACGATTTTTTTTATTTCTGTCGGCGGTAGAAATCGTGCAAAATGATTTTTGGAAAAATCATCAATTAAAACTAATTTAATAATAAGCATTGTTTATTTTAATCGATAGTTATTCTAATTTACCATACATTTGGCATAATATATGAATAAAGCAAGTTTTTGTTTAATCAAAAATTAGAAAATCGTTGCTAGCAATCCGTCAAAAATGTTTGTCATGTGGCAACGACTTAACACATAAAAACCTTTTAAGACCAAGGTTCCACAACAACATACGTTCAAAGGTGTTGATGGACGTAAATCTTATAAAAGATTCAATCAATTTGTAAATAAAATAATTTTGTTTTATTCATTCATTTTTGTTTTCAATTTAAATTACTTCATTTTCATGAAATATGTATAATATTTTAATTTTAATAAATCCATTTTAGAGTTTTTTTCATTTATTAGAAGTTATATTTTATTAAATGTTAGTTACATTATTGTATATATATAATACAAAACACAATAATTAATTCTTCAAAATTAAACAATTCATAGTTATATAAAAATTGTCGTTAAGAAAACGTTTATTTTTTAAATTTTCTTTGTTGATATTAGTAATGTCAAAAAAATTTACGAAAAAATGTGTTGTGCCAGCGAGGATCGTTCTTTCAAACTTCACTTTTATTAATAACACAAACTCTTTAGTGATGAAAATTTTTGTAATTTATTCATATATTGAATATTTTATTCACTGAACTCAAACAACAGTCGGACTTACAGAAACATTTGCTTATACTACGGATTCTTATTTAATTTATTTTCTTGGTATTTTATTTTCTTCAAGAAGTTTTTCTTATAGCGGATTCTTAAAACTGACACTTACAGACTTAAGCCGCTTTTTCAGTTGCTGCAGTGTGTGCGTTCACGTTTTCGTTCCTTCAGTAATTTTTACCCTTCGATTTTTTAGTTGATGAAAAATTTGCACAACGATTTTGTCGCCATCTGCATTTTAAAATAATCAAGTGTTTGAAATGGCTCATATTTATATTTACAACATGTAATAGCAATAACATTATGCATAACATCACGTTTTTATATTAATATTATATTCATATACAAACTATATAATCACAAAATATTCAGTACAATAAATTCTGCAGTTTAAGCAAATTACAAAATTCAAGATGTTTGACGTTTGTGATGTCAACAAATACACAATTTTTTTATGTTTCGGTATTTTCTCTTTTTAAATTGTAATGTTCTTATCTCTTTCTTTTTTTGTTCAGAGAAAAAGTTAAAATTAAACCAACTCTGAAGCCGCTTTTTCAGTTGCTGCAGTGTTTGCGTTCCTTCATTCAGTTTTTTTTTTAAACCAATCATATTTCTTAAAAAGTGTGATTTTTCATCAGAGTTGGTTTAATTTTAACTTTTTCTCTGAACAAAAAAAGAAAGAGATAAGAACATTACAATTTAAAAAGAGAAAATACCGAAACATAAAAAAATTGTGTATTTGTTGACATCACAAACGTCAAACATCTTGAATTTTGTAATTTGCTTAAACTGCAGAATTTATTGTACTGAATATTTTGTGATTATATAGTTTGTATATGAATATAATATTAATATAAAAACGTGATGTTATGCATAATGTTATTGCTATTACATGTTGTAAATATAAATATGAGCCATTTCAAACACTTGATTATTTTAAAATGCAGATGGCGACAAAATCGTTGTGCAAATTTTTCATCAACTAAAAAATCGAAGGGTAAAAATTACTGAAGGAACGAAAACGTGAACGCACACACTGCAGCAACTGAAAAAGCGGCTTGATGAAAAATCTGCAGCAGAAAAAATCACACTTTTTAAGAAATATGATTGGTTTAAAAAAAAAACTGAATGAAGGAACGCAAACACTGCAGCAACTGAAAAAGCGGCTTTACAGACTTAATTTTTTTATCACTAATTTACAGACAGAAACATTTGCTTATACGGATTCTTATTTAATTTTTTTTTTTGGTATTTTATTCACTTTTCAAGAACTTTTTCTTATAACGGAGTCTTAAAAATAACGGACTTAATTTACAACGGACTATTAACTATATGAACGAATTTAATTCTTACTACCAGATTAGACTTAAAATTTCTGACTGATTATTATCGACTATTTTTTACAGATTGACTCTATGTGCCTTTTTTTCATTATTATATATAATATTTTATTTACATTGACACAGTTTTTATCAAATTGATACAATAATTTTGGATTATAAAATTTAAACTAATGATTCTGCAATTCGATAATAATTTTAAATTGGTAAATCATTTTTATTGAAAAGACAAAATTATTGCTTATATCTATTTTTACTTTAAATTTATAAGTGGAATTGTATATATATTTTAATTGTTTTTTTTGTTTATTATAATTTGACATATACTAAGTTTACACCAGTATCTAATTTGCTACGTATCAAATTTGCTAGCCATTTTCACCATCATACTTTTTAAATTTGATACGGTGATGTAAACTCTTATTAATTAGGTATGACATATTAATTTTTAGCGCGTCCTTTTTATTGTTAATTTTTTAGTTAGGAAAAAATAATTTCCATATATATTTTTTATAAAAAACTGAAAACATTTATTATATTAATGCTAAAATTTATTTTACTTTTAATTTCAGCAAAAAAATCACATTAAACATAAATACATATTTATAAAATAAGTTGATTTATTTTTATTTTAAATGTCATATCTAATTTTAATGTTCACACCGTATAAATAATACCTATTTGCTACGTACCTAATTTGATACGTAGCAAATCATCCTACCAAATATTTGGTACGTACTTTTTTGGTAATTGTTTACATCGACCATAGTCGACCTAATAAGTATAGTATGTACCTATTAGATCCTGGTGTAAACTTAGTAATAGTTTTATTTTCTATAAATGATTTCCAAATTAAAATTAATGTAAAATTATTGTAATATACAGGTTAAATGTTGAAATACAGATTTTTATTAAAATTTTGGAAACAGTTATTTAATCATTTAAATTTGTGTGTTATAATTAGTGCACGGGCACAACACGTCCCCGCCTGCGAAAAAGAAAATTACGGATATAGAAAATAAACGTAATTTTCTGCTTGTTAAATTTAAATTTGGTTCGATTAAAAAAAAAACTGCATTTCAAAATTATTTCTGGGAATATTATCTAAAGTTATATTATAATATTAAATACAAATTAAAAGTACACGTTTCCATATTTCTTTTTCTTATTCTATTTAATGGTTCGATTACTGACCATTCCTAATATGACGTATGTATTTGGATTTACCTTAACTAAAAACTGCATTAATGTTTATGTTTATGTGTGCAAATTTTTTTTTTAGTTCAAATTATTATATAATGGGACAGAATTTATTATAAAAATTTTGTTTTTTGTTTACATAAACACAACTTGACATTGGAAAAAATTTTATATACATTTGCAACAACAAATATTTTTAAAATGACAGAACGCATTGGCTTTTTTAAAACTAGGTGATTTGGTGAAATATGTATTTGTTGATATATATGTTGAGTAATGTATTTAGATCAGTTTTAGTCGTATGATGATTTTGTGGGAAAAAGGCAATGTTGAGAGAAAAAAAATTATAGCAAAAATTTTAAATGTAATATAATTTTAACCGATTGTTATGTACATTCGTTGCACGATTTCCCATTTGAATCGTCGTGTTTACGTCGCTGTTAAGTATTATAACTTTATACGGTCCTTTCCAAATGTTAGAGAATTTATTTTTTCGCGTTTCATTTCGTAATAATACTAGATCCCCTATATGGAGTTTTATTGGACATGTGTTTCGATCGTAGTATTGTTTTGACAATTTTTTACTATTTAGAAGGTTTTCGCGAGCAATTAAGTGAGATTTTTGCCCTTTATATTTTAAAACTAGGAAATAGTCATCCATGTTATAGAGAGGTGAGGGAGCTTTCTTTAGGTTAGATGGAATTTCGGCAGTGAATCCGAAATGACAGTCCATTGGACACAGCTTGGTTCCCGTGTGTGGAGTATTGTTGCGCACATGTACGGCTTGGCGTAGCCATTCATCCCAGTTACAGCCGGTTTCATCCACGAAACTTCGTAAATACTCTGCCAACGGTCTGTGGCTTCTTTCTAAAGCACCATTTGATTCAGGGTGATACGCGGTGGTTTCTAATTTGTTTATTTTTAAAAATTTACATACTCTTTTGAAAAGATCGGAAGGTGAAGTTTGAACCCTGATCTGTAATTAATATTTTAGGTATTCGGGCTACTGTTGCTGCTTCCTGATTTGGCATTGCATAACAGTCCATAAATTGGGTTAAATCGTCCTCAAATGTCAGGATGTAAATATTTCCGTTAAAAGTTTTCGGTAAGGGTCCTACTATATCCATGTAGATTTTTTCGAAAGGTTTCTCGGCCACTTCCCCTATTACCGTTGGCATTTTGTTCAGTTTGGAAGCTTTGTTCTTCTGGCATAATGGGCATTTTCTGATATAATTAGCAATGTCCTTCATCATACCTTTCCACATGTATTGTTTTCTTAGTCTCTTGTAAGTCCGTTTTGTTCCTTGGTGGCCACCTAACGGGTTGTCATGTGAATCTTTTAAAACTGTATCGATATCCTGTCGGCTGGTCAGTAATTGCCCGTTTACGTCATCCGTGTCATCCTCATCTTTGTCCGTGTCAGAGTTGGTTTCTCTGTCGTTGGTTTCCTCGTTGTCGCTTCGTATAAGAATGTCTTGCTCTGGCGATTGTTCTTTCTGTATAGTGCTCGTTTGTAGTTCTTCTTCTTTCTCCTTTTCTGCTTGTTTCTGCGCTCTGGTAACAGCTAGACAAGTTTGAAGTGTTTGTGTTTCAGAGTGGTATATTTTGATCGATGGAGGGTTAGTTTCTGTTTTTCTCTCATCCGAGTGTTCATCTATGATGAGTAAATGATTGTTGTCCTTTGGTGTAATTTCTGCTCTTCCGTTAGTATCTATATCCCTTGCTTCAGCATTCAGTGTGTTGATACTGGTCTGTTAAGTTTCTACTTAATGCATCTGCTACCCTGTTTTTCGGCCCTGGTACATACTCTATGTGGTAATCAAATTCGGAAAGTTTGTGGTGGAAACGGGCTAATCTTGAAGTGGGGTCTTTTACGTTGAAAACTCCTTTTAATGGCAGATGATCAGAATAAACAGTAAATTTTCTACCTAGCAAATAACATCGAAATGTTTTGGTAGCCCAAACTATAGCTAAGAGTTCCTTTTCAATCGTGGAATAATTTTTTTCCGCTTTGTTAAGGGTTCTACTGATGTAAGCTATTGGTTTGTCCTCACCTGCATTTCCCTGTGATAGAACAGCTCCCAGACCTTCATTACTTGCGTCCGTTGTTAGGTTGAATGGTTTGCTAAAATCGGGGTACGTTAGAATTGGAGGAGATACTACTGCATGTTTTAGCGTTTGGAAAGCTTTTTCACAGTCTTCAGACCAATTGTATTTTACTCCTCCAACTCCAAGTTTATTTAGCGGGTTAGCAGTACGTGAGAAATTTGGCACGAACCTTCGGTAATAATTTAACAAACCCAAAAAGGATTGAGTTTGTTTAATTGTTTTAGGAGTGGGAAAATTTTGTACCGCAATTGTACGACTGGGATCTGGTAACACACCTGTTTCTGTACATAAGTGCCCTAAGTAGGATACCTCTCTCCTGAGGAAATTACATTTTTCTGGTTGCAGTTTAAGATTATGTTGCCTTAATCTCGAAAGTACGTTGGTGAGTTTGTGCGTGTGATCAGTGAGACTTTTGCCGTAAACTACAATGTCATCTAAGTAGACATAGCAGTCAATTCCCTGGAGTCCCGTTAAAATGTAGTTCATCACTCTCTGAAAAGTGGCAGGTGCAGAGGTTAATCCAAATGGCATTCTCTTGAACTCGAAATGTCCCAGAGAGGTACTGAAGGCTGTTTTGGGTCGATCTTCTTGTTTTACCAATATTTGGTGATAACCACTAGCTAAATCAAGAGTTGAGAAGTATCGGGAATTTCCTAACTGATCCAGGATTTCCTCGATTCGGGGAAGAGGGAAAGCATCATTTATTGTGATGTGGTTGAGCTTCCGGAAGTCCACCACCACACGAAATTTCTTAGGTTCATTTTCGTTGGAACGTTTTGGAATTAGTAACAACGGTGAGTTCCAAGGCGAATGGCTGATTGAAATTATGTCTTGGGCTAGAATGTCTTGAATTTGGTTGTTAATTTCTTGCTTCTTACTCTCAGGTAACCTATACATCTTTTGATTTATGGGGCGACTGTTTACTTCTAAAGGTATTGAGTGTTGGATTGTGTCTGTGTATGTAAGTTGGTCTCCTTGTAAATGAAAAATATTCTTAAACTTTTCGCAAAGGTTGGTAATTGAATCTCTTTCTTCTGAATTGAGTGTGTCATCTAAATGTAATAGCTTTAAAATCCGTTCTTTGCGGTCGTCTGGATTTATTTCTTCCGGAATTATTTGATTAGTTGAGTTTGTTTTGTCGTCTGTTAGATTTAATATCTCACAATTTTGCAGAGGTATAAGTGTTGGGGTAAAGGTTTTGATGTTTGCATCATGGGGTTGCGTGTTTATTACCGAGGTACAAATTTTTCCATTCTTCACTTCGACAAGGGAGTTGGCTGCAAAAATACCTGGTAAAATTTCTTTATTTACACATAGAAACTGACCTATTAATTCTTTTGAAACAGGTATCTCGACTAATTTACTTCTTATGGACTAATTTACTTCTTCTTCAATTATGGAATTTTCATTATTATCTACAAATCTGGTTTCTCTAATTAGTGATGTTAGTTCCCTTGAGTTTTCATTTTCGGACTTTTTACTAAATAATTTATCTTCCAATGAAACGTTCCTGGATCCAGACTTTGAATCTACTTGAGGACTTTCACAACTGTTAGTTGAATAATTAAGTGATACAGATTCGTTTGGGTTTTCATATGCGGGTTCTATTCTAACTAATTTATCTGCTGGTCTAGCATCACGAGACTCGACTGTAGGGTAAATTTTTGGAATTTCCGCCATGTTAGTTATGCCACTTGTTGTGCTTTTATGACCGCCATCGCTTGAAATTTCATCTGCAGAATTTTTTCAGAATCTTTTGATATAATTTCAGTGATATCCGGCTTGAAATCTTTTCTAGAGATTTCAATCATATTGTTTATGCAGTCGATTTTGACTCTATTCATAAGAAATTCTCTACCCAGAATTCCATTTGCATTTATGTCGAGATTGCGATCCCTTACAACGTGGAATGTGCAACCTAGATCCTGGTGGTTGAAAAAAAATCCGTGAGCGGTCCCCAAAGTTTGCGTTTCTGATCCCTGTATTCCCTTAAATGAAATGCTTGCTGATTTGTCAATTTTAGTTTCTGGTCTGAGGTTACTTAACTTAATTAACGAAATTTCCACGCCCGTGTCGACAATCAATTTTATGGTATTGTGAATAGTTATGGTGAGAGGAATTTCCAAATTTGCGTTGCTTGTAATAGGACTGAAAAATGAATGATTAGATTGAAAAGATGAAATGTGTTTGGTTTGCGTGTAGTTTTCGAGTTGTGAGGTTTGTATGGAACCTGTACCCTTAATTTACCTTGAAATTGTTGAGCTTCGACTTGTGGGTTGCAAGTCGTGCCCTGTGAGTTTCCCGGATTGGAGTTTTGATGTTCCCACTTCTTTTTCTGGAAACACTCGTCCACCATGTGGCTCGTTCTGCCGCAAAAATCACATATTTTAATTTTATAATTATTGTGATATCCTCGAACGGTTGGGCTTAAATTAGTATGTTTTTTCTGAACTATTGGGTTGGTGTATTGTTCCGTAATGTTGGTTTTTGGATTTCTGCCTTGAACGTGATTGTTTATTCTTTGGTGATTTGAATATCGTCCAGGTGATTTGCAATCTGTCCCTATATGTCCGGGTTCATTGCAGGAGTAGCATATTAAGTTTTGGTAGTTCCTGTGGGGTTGTTGTTTGTAGTTATAAACCTGGGGTAGTAGACCGGGTTCTGCTTTAATTGGACTAGGGTAAGCGGGAGGTTTATCTATCGTATTATAATTTGAGTAGTAATTTTGGGGTTGAGGTAAATATGTACATTGATGTGGATGTGCACTTGGGATGATAGGTTGGTATGGGAGCGAGGGATGATTCAGCGGGGGGTTTCTTAGAAATAAATTATTGTTATCTTTAATTATATTATTCATACTATATTGTAGGTATGGATCTGTTGCGGGCAAGGAAAATCCGGTAAAATCATTGATTGAGCTGTTTCTGTGATAATTTAGCAATAGCTCTGTCTGCAGTGCTAGTTTAATTAAAGTTTCCAACTGCGTTTCTCTAGAACTTATGATGGTTTGTCTTATTGTAGGGTGGGCTAAACCCACTCTAAAAGCGTTTGTGGCGTAAGATTCAATTTCTTTTACAAATGCCTCATTGCTTTCAGCGTATTTTCCCCTTACTGCGTTGAAAGTTTGGTTAAGTAATGTCTGTATTCGTTCAGAATACTTTAATACAGTTTCAGCTAGCAGTTGCTGACAATTTATTAAATCCCTAGTTAAATCGATGGTAGTTTTAGGAGGGTAAAAATGATCGCATAAACATTTTTTTTAAGTCTACGAATTCGGTAAAGGGTTTTAAATTATTTAGAAGCATAAAGGCTTCCCCCCGGAAACGACTGTAAATGTAGGTCATAAATACGGCTTTCTGTTCTCGACACAGATTTTCGTATATTATGCTACAGTTGTAAAGAAATATTTGCAAATTTTCTCCTAACGCGGGAGTTCTTTCTCCACTAAATGTGGGGATAGTTTGTACCTGTTTAAACGTATCTACGTTCGTCATTTTAACAGTATTTTTTGTTTCTATTTCTAAATTATTTAATGCAAATTGGGTCTCCTTAGCTAAGTTAATTAAATCTAGAATATCGTTATTATTACTATTATTAATATCGGAATGGGTACCTGGTGATCCTTCTGATGATTTTGACGTCAATGGCCTTTTGTGCCTCCGGATGGCTGATCTGGTTGGTTCTTGTCGACTAAGAAGGTTGTAAAACGTAGAGTCTTCGCTTCCGCTGGAACAACTCATTCACGTTCGTTCAAATTTTACATATCACAAGAATGTTGTTACGAATACTATACTTTTGTATGATGTATTAATTGAAATATATTATGGTGGACAATTGGCTTTGTTATTTCACAATGATATTATTTTATCCACAATTTATTTTTATGGTGTGGTTAGTAGTATTTAAATCAAGATTGTTCATTTATTAACTTTTACTTTTCAGTATAATTTAGTGTTTTATTGAAGAAAATTTTTAGTTTTTTTCTTTAAAGTTATTTCACTACGTTCCTCGTGGTCACAAATAAATTTTTATTTATATAGGCCCGTCAAACTAGAGTATCCTATCCACTGCGCCAATGTTGTGCCAGCGAGGATCGTTCTTTCAAACTTCACTTTTATTAATAACACAAACTCTTTAGTGATGAAAATTTTTGTAATTTATTTATATATTGAATATTTTATTCACTGAACTCAAACAACAGTCGGAATTACAGAAACATTTGCTTATACTACGGATTCTTATTTAGTTTATTTTCTTGGTATTTTATTTTCTTCAAGAACTTTTTCTTATAGCGGATTCTTAAAACTGACACTTACAGACTTACAGACTTAATTTTTTTATCACTAATTTACAGACAGAAACATTTGCTTATACGGATTCTTATTTAATTTTTTTTTTGGTATTTTATTCACTTCAAGAACTTTTTCTTATAACGGATTCTTAAAAATAACGGACTTAATTTACAACGGACTATTAACTATATGAACGAATTGAATTCTTACTACCAGATTAGACTTAAAATTTCTGACTGATTATTATCGACTATTTTTTACAGATTGACCTTTTGTGCCTTTTTTTCATTATTATATATAATATTTTATTTACATTGACACAGTTTTTATCAAATTGATACAATAATTTTGGATTATAAAATTTAAACTAATGATTCTGCAATTCGATAATAATTTTAAATTGGTAAATCATTTTTATTGAAAAGACAAAATTATTGCTTATATTTATTTTTACTTTAAATTTATAAGTGGAATTGTATATATATTATAATTGTGTTTTTTGTTTATTATAATTTGACATAGTTTTATTTTCTATAAATGATTTCCAAATTAAAATTAATGTAAAATTATTGTAATATACAGGTTAAATGTTGAAATACAGTTTTTTATTAAAATTTTGGAAACAGTTATTTAATCATTTAAATTTGTGTGTTATAATTAGTGCACGGGCACAACAAATGCACATTTTTTTTATATGTAAATCGAAAAAAAAAATGATTTTTTTGCGTGAATAGCAAAGTTTTTGATTTGCATCAATTTTTTTTATGGATGAGGGTGAAAAGAATTCGACATTAGAAAAGTGAAAAGAAAACCACATTAGTATTATAGTTTTTGCTGAAATACTTTTCGATTGATAAGATTTTATATTCAAATTTGAAATACGTTAGCCGTATTCTACCTGTCAATATTATTCTAAGGGTTTATACCACATGATAGAATAATTTGTACTATTTTGTGGTATAAACACACAATGTATCGATAGTTTAAAAGCAAAAAACTATTATTCTATTAAACTATCGGTGGAATAAACTTAGTATTAGTGTTAAGTAGGTTAAAAAAATTAATTAAAATAAAAAATATCGCTTAGTATGGTAAGATTTTTTCTCAGAGGGTTTTTAAACTTGTAAATTATTACGAGTAATCTTTTTATGTAATTTATTTATTAATAAAATTTATAAATTATTTGATTTTTTAACTAACAACTCGGTTATTTATCTATATCAAACGCATACAACTCAAGTGCAGGCGACTACAGCTAAAGGGAGAGTGAACAGCCAAGTTACTGTCAACTGGCACGCCAGTAAATCGCATCGTGTAAACTAGCTTTACGCCAACACCAACTGCAATGCCAACTGTTAAATTTTCTGTTAAACAGAAACAATTCAAGTTGAATCACATGCGCCATAATTTGTTGACGGGTGTTGAAAATTTAATAAATAATATTTTTTGTTTGAATTTTATTTTTTTTATTTTGTTTATTCATATTGTAATAAACTTCGTCCAGAATGGGCTAACTTAATTTACTCATTCATAACCAATACATTTTGCATAAATTAATTAAATATGAGCAAGTATGAATGAAAATAGGTGTGGCCTATTCAATATTGATTTCTAGAAAGTAAATTAGAGAAGTTTCGACTTACTTATTTTTGAATATAAATAAGCGAACAAAATATCAGAGAGTCAGTTTTACTTTTGCAATTAAAAGTGTTTTTAAATATTCGCAAGTATAAGGAATAATCGGTGGTACTTGAGCCTGAGTACTAATAGTGAAAGAATTTGAACCTAGTGGAATAGTAAATACAGATTTTACGATTCCGAATATTATTGATTCAAATTGTGGAAAAGCGGTGGTACATAAATTGGAGACCATAGAATTTATTGTAATTAAAATCGGAAGTTGCTGTAACTGGTTGATAAATAAAGTTTGAGATTTTGTTAACTAAAGATCTGTCTTTTTACTGTCGTATTTGCTCAATAATTTAAAAGAACCAACGAAGAGTCGTTACAGTGGGTTCAGAAGTGGGATTATTGAAACCATTGAATTGACCATTGGTCAAGACACTAAATATTAGTGATCTCAGCCAGACCCAGCTGAAGGATGAGTTGAAGAAAAGGAATGCTCCAATCCATGGAACGAAGGCAGAACTTGCATTCCGGCTGCGTAAAGTTTTAGGAGAAGCAGGCCAAAACACAGAGGTCATAGAAATAGAGCCGGAGGAAGCTCCGGTTCAGAATGCCCCAGCAATTGATCCGATGATGGTGTTGATGAAAGAAATGATGGCACAGCAGCAACAACAATTTGCTGATATGATGGCCAAACAAGGAAACAACCAACAACAACAACTTGCTGATATGATGGCCAAACAAGAACAATTGGCAGCCAAACAAGGAAACATTCAACAACAACAATTTGCTGATATGATGGCAAAGCAAGAAAGTCTACGTGAAGTAATCGAGTCACGTATATCCAGTGCGGAGGTTAAAATCAACAACATGGAAAGGGAGCTGCGGAAAGTTACCGAAGAACATGAAGAGAAATTACGCAATCTTTCGAGTGAATTCCGCCAAGAAATAGCACAATTGAAGTCAGGTAACCTGATCATTCCATCAACTACTTCAGCTCCAGCTAGAGTGAAAATACCCGCATTTGATGGATCTACTTCGTATCAGATATTTAAGATGCAATTTGAGATAGCAACAACTGGGGTTGATCACCAGCAAAAAGCAAATGCACTTATATTGGCATTGAAGGGACCTGCTGCTGAAATTTTGCAGACACTATCAGCGACAAAGCGTGATTACAGCAAGATATTGGAGGCCTTAGAAGTAAGATATGGGGAAAGTCATATGCAAGCTCAATGGTCAAGACACTAAATATTAGTGATCTCAGCCAGACCCAGCTGAAGGATGAGTTGAAGAAAAGGAATGCTCCAATCCATGGAACGAAGGCAGAACTTGCATTCCGGCTGCGTAAAGTTTTAGGAGAAGCAGGCCAAAACACAGAGGTCATAGAAATAGAGCCGGAGGAAGCTCCGGTCCAGAATGCCCCAGCAATTGATCCGATGATGGTGTTGATGAAAGAAATGATGGCACAGCAGCAACAACAATTTGCTGATATGATGGCCAAACAAGGAAACAACCAACAACAACAACTTGCTGATATGATGGCCAAACAAGAACAATTGGCAGCCAAACAAGGAAACATTCAACAACAACAATTTGCTGATATGATGGCAAAGCAAGAAAGTCTACGTGAAGTAATCGAGTCACGTATATCCAGTGCGGAGGTTAAAATCAACAACATGGAAAGGGAGCTGCGGAAGGTTACCGAAGAACATGAAGAGAAATTACGCAATCTTTCGAGTGAATTCCGCCAAGAAATAGCACAATTGAAGTCAGGTAACCTGATCATTCCATCAACTACTTCAGCTCCAGCTAGAGTGAAAATACCCGCATTTGATGGATCTACTTCGTATCAGATATTTAAGATGCAATTTGAGATAGCAACAACTGGGGTTGATCACCAGCAAAAAGCAAATGCACTTATATTGGCATTGAAGGGACCTGCTGCTGAAATTTTGCAGACACTATCAGCGACAGAGCGTGATTACAGCAAGATATTGGAGGCCTTAGAAGTAAGATATGGGGAAAGTCATATGCAAGCTCTCCATCGCATGCAGCTCAAAACACGAAAACAAGGAGTCAGCGAAACTTTGCAAGAATTAGAGGATGACATTGTGAGACTGGTTAATCTGTCATATCCGAACTATAACGCTGAACACCGAGACGAACTGGCAGCTGATACATTCATCAATGCTCTTCGAGATGTACAAACGAGAAATCAGTTGTATCTAAGCGGGAAGAAACTACCTGCGGAAGTCTTAGCATTGGCCCTACAAATAGAAGCTGGAAAAAGAGCGTATGGCTCAGATAGGGTACGTCAGATCGAAGTTGCTAAGGAACCACTAAAAGCAGCGTTTGATGAAGTGACCATGCGTGTCAAAAGTTTGGAAGATAAGCCTGAACGAAATCAACGAAGAAGATCTAGCAGAGTAAGATGCTGGAATTGTGGGCAGTTAGGGCACATCAGACGGGAATAGAAAACACTAGTAGCAGCAAAAGAAGGAGGAGTTCCAATCCAGTTGATGAACCTCTCAAACAAGCAAGTAGATGTCAAAAAGGAAAGAGATTTCCGCGGTTCACACCGGAAGGGAAGGATACATTGTAACGCTGATAATATTTCAAGAAGACCCTGTATTGAGGAGCGCAAGCCATGTAGCAGGACTGAGAGAAATGAGGCAATGAAAGTGAATCAAATTAAGTTCCAAACTCCTGGCGATTGGTGTACCGAGGCAATTAAAAGAGAGCAGCTAAAGGATCCAGCTATGGCACCAATATTGAAATGGAAAACCAAGGGAAGGCGACCGGAGTAGAAAGAGGTAGCACCTTTAAGTACGGAGGTGAAATGCTAATGGGCGCAATGGGACTCACTATTGATGGATAACAGGATACTAAAAAGAAAATGGGAGTCCGCTGATGGTAAGAAAGTGTTAGAACAACTGGTGTTGCCATCAAGTCGAGTAAAAGAGGTACTGGGAAAGCTGCATGGAAGTATTTCTGGAGGACACCTGGGAGTCAATAAAACCCTAGCCAAAGTAAGGGAGAGGTTTTATTGGGTAAGGTATCGAACCGACGTAGAGCAATGGTGTCGGCGATGCGATACTTGTGTGGCGAGCAAAGGGTCAAAGACTAGAACTCGAGGAGAGATGCAACAGTACAATGTGGGAGCCCCAATGCAGAGAATTGCTATAGACATCGCGGGGCCATTTCTGGAAACGACAAAAGGTAACAAATACATCATGGTGGTCATTGATTACTTTACAAAATGGCCGGAAGCTTATGCAATACCGAACCAGGAAGCAGTTACGGTTGCGTAAACATTAGTCAATGAATTAGTTTGCAGATATGGAACACCGCTCGAGTTACATACGGACCAGGGAAGGAATTTCGAATCTCAACTGATGGAAGAGCTGTGCAGAACACTCGACATTAGAAAAACACGAACTACACCTATGAACCCACAATCGGATGGCATGGTAGAACGATTCAACCGAACCATGGAAGAACATTTGTCAAAGGTAGTGGAAGCCAACCAAAGAAATTGGGATAAGGATCTTCCGTTATTCTTGATGGCCTATCGTAGCGCAGTGCACGATACGACATGTGAAACGCCAGCGAATATCATGTTCGGGAGAGAAGTACATCTTCCTAGTGACATCGAGTTCGGCATCCCTGGAGGTCTGGTATCTACGAAAACAGATTATGTGGGACAACTAAGGGAGAAGATGAATAAAATCCATCAGCAGGTTCGAGACCACATTAAGATTGCCAGTGACAAAATGAAAACCAGGTACGACATAAATGCAAATAGTGGCGGTTTTCAAGAAGGAGAATTGGTATGGCTATACAACCCCAGGAGAACTAAGGGAAGATCACCCAAGCTGCAGCCAGATTGGGAAGGTCCATATAAAATAATCAATCGAATTAATGATGTAATCTACCGCATCCAAAAGGGACCCCGTACCAAGATGAAAGTGATACATCTGCAAAGGTTGGCACCGTACCAAGGTAACAGTACCAATGCGATAGCTGATATTGTTCGGGACGAACAAAACTAAATGGAGGGCAATGTAATAAACTTCATCCAGAATGGGTTAATTTAATTTACTCATTCATGAATTAAAAGTTAACTCCTTTTTTTAATCTTTTACTTGTATTTCAAATTGTATTGCATAAATTAATGTAAATTAAATTTGTTATACAAATGTTTACATTAATGAATTAAAAGGAGGTGTGGCCTATTGATTTCTAGAAACTACAGTGAGTTACCAGAAGGTACTGCTTATTTGTTTTTAAATATAAATAAGCGAACAAAATATCAGATAATCAGCTGTAATTTTGCAATTAAAAGTGTTTTTAAATATTCGCAAGTATAAGGAATAATCGGTGGTACTTGAGCCTGGGTACTAATAGTAAAAGAATTTGAACTTAGTGGAATAGTAAATACAGATTTTACGATTCTGAATATTATTGATTCAAATTGTGGAAAAGCGGTTGAAGTTTATCGTGCATAAATTAGAGACCCTGGCATTTATTGTAATTAAAATCGGAAGTTGCTGTAACTGGTTGATAAATAAAGTTTGAGATTTTGTTAACTAAAGATCTGTCTTTTTACTTGTCGTATTTGCTCAATAATCAAAAAGAACCAACGAAGAGTCGTTACAATATCTTAATTTCCACCTTGAATTCATGGTGTAACGTCGGCTATATTCACCTAAATAATATTAAAATCCATTCCTTTTCTTTTTTCCGTTCAATCAAAATTTATTTAAATCACTTCAGTTCATTTTTTTTCAATAACAATAATAACTTCAAACAATCTTTTTCAAATAATTATAAGGACCAACTCAATTTCAAATATAATTATAAAAATAAACGAACGCACTATTTATTTGCTACTTATTTGTTTTTAACGAACATATTTTTGGGGCTCAATTTTGTTTCATTTTGTTTTCTTCTCAAAAAAATATGAAGTGTCAAACAAAAACACATTTTTTCAGCATTCGATGTTTAAACTTTAAAATAAAAGATCCATCCAAAAATTTGGGTGGGAAAAAAATTAATTAAAATAACAATAAAAAAAAAGAATTGAAATCATTACCACCTTTTGAAAAAGAAAACTTGCTCTTTAAAATTTATTTAATTAATTAAATGTGTTCATATAATAATAATATTATTAGAATTTTATATATAATGTTGTTGTGATCTACAATTTACCTATAATGGACAGTAAAAGATTATCGTGTAAATTGGTAACGATTGGTTTTGTTTAAAAGCGTAACAAAAAAAGAAGAAAGTGAAGTTCTAGAAATAGTCTAAAGTATCCTGTTAACCAGTCGGTTTTTGCAAGTGTCTTGGATAATGATTAAGATAAATAATTTGTGGATCTGAATTCTCCTCTGTCTAAACCACATATGCAGAATCCATTAAAGGCCGGGATAATTTATTCTCATCCCAGTGAAAAAAAAACCAAGGAAAACCATTTCTCTTAAAATAATGTTTTGGATGTTACACTATTAACCAAAGAAGTTTGACGAAGAAGTTTCAAGAATCATCATTCAACGGTATAAGTTAAGTTGAATATTTGTTTATTATTAATTTTTTTTGTATAGAAATTCATTATGGAATGATAGGATAGTGCATTTTACGTGAGAGATTCCCAAATTCAGGATTCGTGTGGGGGTCCGGCTATCCCGTGGTGTATTTATTAAATTTTTGTTAGAAAAGTCCAAGCAATTATAGAAGTTAACAATTTCACAAAGATTGCCGACCTAACGACATGATATATTCAATTAATTATTTCTAATTAATTATCTATCTAATTTTTATAGAGTTATTTCGATTAATTCTCAAGACGCTACTATTCCATTAAGTATGGTAAGTTAATGATATCTATTATTTTACGTACACATTCTCAATGTGGTAGAATCATCGAAATAACTCTATGTATTTTTTATGTTTTAACAGATTCTTTATAGTTTTAATGGAAAACATTGAAACAGTTTCAACGGGAAATAGATAATTTGTAAAGGAAAATAAAACTTAGAAATTTGTTTTGTTACGACAGCATTTCCCAATAGGATTAATAGTTTTACAGGAAGACATTGAGATAGTTTCAATAGGAAGTGTATAATTTCTACAGGAACATACGACTTTAAAATTATAATTTCACGACAGTGTTTTTCAATAGGATTCTACATATTTTTATGAGAAGACATTGAGATAGTTTCAATAGGAAATGTTTAATTTCTAAAGGAAAATACGACCGAAATTCTTATTCCACTACATTATTCTTCGATAGGATTCTGTAAAGTTTTAGAGGAAGATATTGAGATAGTTTTAATGGGAAGTGTATAATTTCTACAGGAACATACGACTTTAAATTTATAATTTCACGACAGTATTTTTCAATAGGATTCCATCCAGTTTTATGGGAAGGCATTGATAAAGTTTTAATAGGACATGGATAATTCTTACAGGAAAATACGACTGAAATTTTTGTCTGGTTAAAATTCACTAGAGTATTATCCATTTTAGAAATATATAGTTAAAATCGTTTTATGTTTTTTAGTTATCGCTTCTCGGCTGAAAGGCTATAATGATAGTGGTTAAAGTTGTATGTGTTTATTTTATTTTAATTGATTATTATTTAATTGGAAATTTAAAGATTTTAGAAATTCCCATTAAAACATTGTCAATTCCATTAAGAATCTAAAAGGATTCCATATGAAATTCTAAGACTAAAATGCTCCCTTTCAAATGTGTTTCCCAACGAATTTTATTTCTACAGTAGAAAGTTTCTACACCTTTTCCATTGGAAAACTACACAAAAATTCTATCTCGATTCTCTCTATAAAATTTTAACGAATTTTGATTGGCTGTTTCTCTGATAAGCCTGCCATTTGGAGAATAGTTTTACAAAATTGAACTAAAACAAGAAAAAAGCAACAATCAAACATTCTATAACTTTATATGGTTTATTATTGTTTTACCGTGAGAAAATTTAATTATATTTATAAAAACGATTTACTTAATTAATATTAATATGTTAAAGGTTTTAAAAGTGTATATAAACATAAAAGTGTATTTATATCTTAAAGTAAAAATATGAAATTTTTTAAAGGTGGAAGTTAAATCACGAGGCGACAAAATACAACATGATTTCCACTCCATTTAAAACATTCTCAGTATACAAATTTTACTAAAACTAATTCATTTGCTTTTTTAAATTTCAATTTATGTAAAATTAGGTTAGTTTGATTAAAACTTATGTTTAAAATAATAATGTTTGCTCAAATTTTTACAGAAAGTCAACAATAATCGCAGATGAGAAACAAGTTCATGGTAATAATAAACATGGCGGAAGAATGTACAAACCATTAAATCAGATCTTTTTGGTAATTTATCAAATGAAAATAATTTTAAAATTTATGTCACTAAATTCTTTTTATATTTGCAGATGCATGACGAAAAAGCCAGATTTACTATACAATTACATTTAAAAAATATATAAAAACAATTTAAAATTTTATTTTTCATAATTTTAATCAAATTAAGCCCTTTAGCTATTAAACTAAATTAATGTGCAATTAACAGACTAAATAAATGAATTTATGTATATAAATAAAATTCTACTTAAAGAAAATGTGTTTTAATTATTTCAATATTTTATTCAATTTGATTCTCGTTTCTACCTATAGAATCGAAAGTGAAAAATAGCAAAATTTCTATAAAGAATCGTTATAGAAAGTCGTTAAAATTTCACAATAGAATCGTTATTGAATATTCCATAGCGATTCGAGTGGTAGTATTACATGATGAATCGTAGTAGAGCATTCGTCCACGAATCTAGCGGACATTTTATTTTTTTCCATATAAATTTCCATACCGTTTCCATCTCGATTCTACAGCTCAGAGAAGAAGTTTCTTCAACGATTCATGGACGAATCGATGACATTTTATTCGCTGGGTTAGTCCTATTATAAAGTCATGTAGGATTCTTTATTATTTAATAAAAACTTTGACGGTCGCAGAAAATTCAATTAAAATGAAGTCAATCCCATTGAAGAATTTATAATCCTATAAAAATGTTTTTATTTCTATTAAAAGGATTCAATGTATTTCTATAGGACAATTGAAAAGGATCAATCAATCGATTTCAAAAGGAAAAAAAAATGGTTTAATAGGATTTTATAAGAAATTTCCGATGCAATAATCCCATTAAACTTTGTTTTTTAATAGGATGGTTTAAGCAGGGATTCTTTAAGACAAACTTTATTAACATTGCTTACAATTCACAATTGATCGCATCTTTTAATTATCATTTTCGAGTGTAGCGTTTCGTCGAACATCGAAATTTTATACAGTTTTATCGAACATCAAAATTTAATACAATTTCATAAAACAATATAATTTCATCGAACATTAGAAATCACTATATTTTCAATAAACACCAAAACTCAATATAATTTCATCGAACATCAGAAATTGTTACAATTTCATCGACCATCAGAATGTAACATAATTTCATCGAACATAAAAGTTTAATATAAATGATACATCAAACATTGGGTCGTATGAATAAAAATTAGATTATACTTTACTTTGCTCAATTTACGTAATTCACCATAGTTCACCACTAAATCTAAGCATATTCTCAGTTTAGTATGATAAAAGAGAAAAGAAAATTCGAACATAAATTTCTCAACTCACTTTCTCAATTTGGTATGAATAAAACATAAAAATACAAGAATATTCTCAAATATTTTTAAGTTAGATATATAGCATGCTCAAACAGCTTTACTCACTTTTTTTTGCATGTGACAAGTGATCAATATAATACAATATAATTAATAAATTTATATATTAAAAATGAATTTGGTTTTACATTTTCCAATTTTACCAATGGTAGTAGACGAGGATTATAATCGTTGTACTGTAATAGTATATTACATATCTAGAGTTGTAAATAGCATTTTACATGCGAGTGAAAATTTTGCGCACGAGACGCGTAGCGTCGAGTGCAGTATCTTCACGAGCATGGAAAATGCTTTACAACTCGAGATTTGTTATATACTTTTTCTACGACTTTGTTTTAATGTCCAAACGCATATAATTACTTGAAAAAATGAACTACTAATTATAAATTAAATGCAAATAGTTTACAAATTGTGGTAGGCTTTGCATTATTCTGTGTCAAAATGAATTGAAATATTTAATTTTTAAAAATCAAATTTTTCTTTTTATATAAAGCGTGCAGTAACATATATACGAAAATCCATTACCGCACGCTTTTTTTTACTTACCGCACGCTATTTGAAATAATCAATTTACATGTCATGGATAGTGTGATGTAATTTATAATTTACTGTGATAGGAAATTATATAAGCCACGAAGATCAATTTACGATAACAATTTTAAGCAATTATATAGATTTAATCGTAGAAATGTCGAAATATTAGCAAACACATTTTTGGAAAATTATGATGAACGGTGGTGCCCTAGATAATATACAAAAGATGAAAATATTTTTTCCGCTACGTAGGAGATCCTGGCTTCCAGGTAAAAATTTAATGTTTTTGTATTTTTCATATATAATTATTTTTAAATGTTCATATTCTTAGGCTGGAGTAGGTGAAGATTTAGGTGTTCACCAAACTACTGCATGTAAGACTATTTGGAACGTTTGCAAAAAAATAACCAATTAAGCCCACGAATGGATAAAATTTCCAAAAAATATCGATGAATTGGATATGGAGAAAAAGTTATGACAAAGCAAATACGTATTTCCATGTGCTATTGATGCAATTAATTGCACGAACATCATTATCAAAAAACCTCACTTACATTCGGATGATTACATAAATAGAAAAAACTTACATTCTTTCAACGTCCAGGCCACTTGTAATTCTAGTGAAATGTTTACTAGTTTCAACTGTCTATGGGCTGGTTCCGTACATGATGCCCGTATATGGCGTAATTCAAATCTTCAAGTTGCTTTGAATGAAAATGTGTCAGGTGCTATACTTTTAGCAGACGAAGCATACCCTTTAACACCATGGGTTATGACACCTTTCAGAAACCCTTCTACTGAAGCTCAAAGAATTTACAATAAAGTCCATAAAAATAAACGCGTTATAATTGAACGCAGTTTCGGTCAATTAAAACAGCGTTTTCCAATTTTGCAATCAAAAGTACGTATGCTGACTGAAAGAGTCCATCCATGATCATTGCATGTTTTGTTTTACACAATTGTGCAAAATTTCTGAATGATGGTGATTTTGACGAACCAAATTTACCTATCGATGTATTAGTGCCGGTACCACCAGATGAAGTAAATATATCATTCTTTCAAATAGGAAGAGGAACTCGTCGCCGTGATATCATTGCTCATAACTTACAAGGTTAGAATTTAGAACATTTAGAATACTTATTTAAAACATTTATTAATAAAAAGTTATGATTTAATTACAAATTGTTTTCATTAAGTAATTTAGCTGTTAGCAATTTTTTTTCTAAAACAAAAATTTCCATTTGCTCAGCATGGCGTAAGTGTTCTTCCTCTCGTTGATCCGCTAATATTTTTTTTGAAATGCTATTAAATTTAATTGTTCTTGAAGAACACGGCGTTGCATGGCGTTTAAGTTGTTTTCCCCGTCATCTTCATTCTACAGAATAATCAATTAATTTGTAATTTTAACACAAAATTTAAAAATAACTTATATATATACCTTTTGTTGTAGACACGAGTCGCCTTCTTTTTGATGTTGACGAAAAGATTGGATGGTTTATGCGATAGACCAGTTTCTTCTATAACAGGTTCGGGAGTTTCTAAGCCGACTTCCATTCCATCTGTAATTGTAAAAATTTAAATAAAATTATTGTAAATATTTTAAATGCTAATATAACAATATTACAAGGTCTTTCCGTAATGCTAGGGTTTTCTTCTCCATCCAATAATTCGAAAAGCAGCTTTTCATGATCTTTTAAACTTATTTTTAAATTGCCGATTTTCCTTCGATCAGTTTTTTGCTTTGTTTCATGTTATGAATTTTTTTTTATTTGCTCTGGATCGAGTTGTATTCCATATTCGAGCAGCAATACTTCACTTCTAAGTTTTGCTGCTGCCTGTTTTTTTATTTCTATTGGTGGACCTGGCTTTTCTGTAAAAGCACCACATGCCAAATTTTTCCACAAGCCTTATAAATAGTAGGTCATTATAATGCCCTTTGCTGACACTTGGCGAATCACCTAAATTCTCAATACCTTCAAATATAAAAAAAATATCTTAAAACATTCAAATATTTAACATAAGTTTTATGTTGAATTCTTTTCACCTAGAAAAAACACTTTTAAAATAAATAATTTCTTTTGATTAACATCAATATAAAAATTGTTTTTTCCTTAATTTATTTTAGACATTAAATTAATTGTTAACATTTATAAATATATTGAAACTTAATCAATTAATCACTGCTAAATGCTCAATTAAAAAATGCTATCAATTTATGAATTAAAATGCAAACAGTCGCCATCTCTATTGTTTATATACATATTTCCCACCAATGTTTGAATCTTTTGATTCTTTAAACTCATAAAATAAATCCAAATTGATTTGATTGAGCAGGTGAAAAAGATTCTACATTAAACATTTAAAATAAAATAAATTCAAATAGCTTCTTCAATCAAATATTCTGCTTCCAAAATTTCGATCTCCATAACTACGTATATTAACAGTTTAAATTTTTAAGTCAAAATGACGTTTACGTTGAGAATATTCTCATGTTCGAATTCGAACATTCTCAGAGCAAAGCAAAGTATAACATCATACCAACATGAGAATATACTCTACAACTTTACTTTTCTCAATATCTTTTACTTTGGAGAATATGCTTACTTTTCTCAGTTTTTATTCATACGACCCATTAAAAATCAATACAATGGAACATCAAAATTTAATAAAATTTCATCAAACATCAAAATAAATATCAAAATAAAAAACTAATAATTTATGTAAATTAAATGATTAATTAATTTCTGTGTAGATAATAACGGTGATGAGACGGCTTATATTTCATCGAGTCATAAACAGTTTGAGTGTAGCGTTAGACAGAGTGTAGCGTCAGACAGAGTGTAGCGCAAACGTTTAATGGTGCTATTACACACAAATTAAATTCAGCTCCCATAATCAATTTTGCAGTTACCATAATCTGAAAAGTTGATGAAAAATATTTTGCATGGAAAAAGAGGGATAGCATGCGCGAGATAGATATAAAAACTGCAAGAAAAGTTAGCTGATAGCAACTGACTTTTTGAAAAATTATTTGGTTTACTAATTAACTGCTAGAAAATTGTCAGATGATTTCATCTGCAAATTCAACCGGATTAAAACCGATTGTCACATTAATTGATTTTCATATTAAAATCATAATAACAATTATATTATATTAGGTATAAAATGATTAAATACATATTTTCAAGATTTTAATATAAAAAATTTACGTTTTCTTTACGTATTTTCGATTTACATTTTTTTTTCAAATCTTAGCGCATTTTCTTATTGTACAAGCTACAACAATTGCTCTATAATGTGTTGTCGCCACTTGACATTTGATTTGCTTTTACAGTATATAATTTATTTACAATTTATATACCACTAATTTAGATATAATCGATTATATAACATAATATCAATGCTAAATTACTAATGATTTTTGTAGAAATTGTTGTTTAAAAATTAATATTACTTCGTAAAGTTACCCAGCGAATAAAATGCTATCGAATCGTTCATGAATCGTTGAAGAAACTTCTTCTCTGACCAGCAGAATCGTGATGGAAAAGGAATAGAAATTTGTATGAAAAAAATTAAAATGTCCGCTAGATTCGTGAACGAATGCTCTAGTGCGATTCATCATGTAATACTACCAGTTGAATCTATATGGAATATTCTCCAACGATTCTATAGCGAAATTTTGTTAGTTTTACTTGACGATTCAATATAGAAATTTTGTTAGATTTCATCAACGATTCTGTAGTGCATAAATCGAAATTAAATTCATAAAACATTGGAATAATTAAAAATTTTTTTGGTTAAATTTCTTTTACATTTCATGTAAATATTTATTTGAATAAAAATAAAAAATAAAATAAAAGATAATATAAACATATAAAAAAAGGAAAAATTAATTTTTACATATAAAAGAAGAAAAAATTAATTTTTATTTTGTTTTCTTTTTTTTGAAATGGCGTTGTTTTGCAGCTTTAACTTGATCTCTAACCGTTTTTACACATTCGTCATAAGTTGGATAAGTTTTTTTTCCAGGCATCTGAAAATTTAAAAAGAAATTTCTTTATTAATACTTATTATTTTACTTTATTAAAATATAATTTTAATTTTGAAATATTGTTTTTAAATATGTATATATACTTTTCTAAAGTTTTAACACTATATATATTAAATTTCGCACTACAAATTGTTTTTAATTAAATGGATTATCGTTTAAATAACTTCACTATAATTCTCTATCAAATAAAACTTTATTTTTGACACCGAAAAAATATGAACATTTTCGTCTAGATTTTCAATAACAAATGAATTTTTTTAACTAATTTCAGTTGTAACCCCAGCAAAAAAATTCCATAGCAATAAAACTATATGAATAATCTTAAAACAATAAAATAATTCTGTTGCCACATTATTTTTCTTTGTGTGCTTATTATTTTTTTTTCATTTTTCTGTTTTTCTTTTGTAATTCAAACCAAATTAACCAATCAAAAGTCTTTAAAATTTTATGTAGAGAATCGAGGTAGAATCGTAGTGTAGCCTTCCTATGGAAAAGGTGTAGAAACTTTCTCCTGTAGAAACGAAATTCGTTGGGTATATATGTATTTTCTTGCAGTTTTTGATCATTTCGCCATCTACAGTCAAAAATAATAAATACTATCATCTGAAAAGTTGATGATAGCAACTGAATTTAATTTGTGTGTAATAGCACCATAACGCAACCTTGTTGGAAGTCGCATAAGGAGTTTCACTTCAATCCTATAGTGTTCGGTCGAGACAACGTGATAAAAAAATCATGATTTTTCGAAGTACTATACGCAGCCATTTATCACGAACAAAATCAAATATTTTGCTGGTTTTAAATGTTAAAATGTTTTGAATTTAGGTTAATTTTGAAACGACATTTGGGAGAGTAAAGTTTACCATATTTAACCATAGTTAATTTCGAAACGCACCCCTGAATGGTTAATAGAAAATTTTACAGTCCACAATTCGCATGTTAAAGCTGGGTTTTAACATTCGAACTGTTGATTGTGGGTAGTATTATTAACCAATAATAAATAAGAATTTTGTGGTGAATATAAAATTCTCTTCTCTGATTAGTTGATAAAAATATTCCTAGTTCACAGTTCGCATGCTAAAACCCCCAGGTAGTACGTAATCGATTTCTAATCGATACGGTATCGATTACATGTAATCATGCATATAATCAATTACATGTAATCATGCGATCGAAACATGTTTCGATTTAGTTTCGATACTGTATCAATTACATTTAGAACAACGTGTTCGCCTCCGAAATCGTAATTGATACCGAATCGAAACTGCAATCGATACCAAATCGAAACATGTAAACGAAGCCTGTTTCGGTACAAAATCGAAACTACTATTTACAATGTCATCGAAAGTTTAAAGTATCGTATTTTTGGTTTTGGTGTTTTAAAAGATTTGTAATAATTTTTAATTATAAATTTATTTATTATAATATAAAACACATTTATATATTTTTATTAAAACTGTAAATAAACTTAAAAAAAAACCTATAAATGTGAGTGTGAACCTGAAATGAGAAAAAAATGTCATTACAAGAAATGGTGTTTAGAATTATAGTTGTATATATCAAAATGTGAACCTGAAATGAGAAAAAATATCATTAAAAAGCAATAGTTTATAGAAATCAATATATGCTGAAACTTTAAATTATAGGTTATGTTATGCTGAAAATAAAATTAAAATAATTCTAGACAGAACACATATATTCTTATATATACATTAAAAATGTACTTACTGTAGAAATATATTATATTATACACAAGATTTTGACTTTATATTGTTCGATTTATATATGATTTATCACATATATATGTAATACTACGTTCACATTGCCATGATTTTAAACAATTTTTGATTTCAGCTCGATTATCAGCTTGTTTTGATTAATTTTTCCATACAAAACTAAAATCATGTCGAAAGTTGATTTAAATCAAATCCATTCTAAATCACGCTAAGCACCCCTGAATATTTGATTTTCGAAAAAAAAATACAGCGCTACTTCAAAAGTGACATTTAATAAATTAAATATTTTGTTTTGAATTCAAATAAAAAGATGGCTATTGCAAAATTTCAATAAAATTTTGAATCATACAAGAAAATTTTTTTTTAGATGGAGGTTTGGACTCAAAAAAAAGCCAAAAAAAAACAGACTAATCTATTTGGATATCTTTAACATAGCTGAAATTAAAATTTTTTTCACAGATTTGGAATTATGTGCAAATAGATTTAAAACTTAATCATGTTAATGATAATGTGAACAGGTTTTTGAAATCTTTAATTTTGGGTGATTTCGAGCTTGATTTCATCGTAATATGAACGTAGTATAACGCACAATACACGCAAATGGAAACGGTTGGAAGAAACATAATTTGGATGTGAGTTCGTCCAAAAATTTTAGTCGGAAACGTCAAAATTGTTTTGTAATTACAGATTTGTAATCCGTGTAAATAAAATGATAATCAAAATTTTGTTTTAAAATGGAAAAAGTTGAAACACACATTGACCACCAGAAAAACTTTTGTATTGGTATTTTATTATCTATATCCTCAAGTATATTTATTGGTTCCAGTTTTATTATAAAGAAACTTGCGTTAAAAAAACTAAACCTTGTTGGTGGATTAAGAGCCGGTAATGGAGGATATGGATATTTAAAAGAATGGATATGGTGGGCAGGCTTACTATGCAGTAAGTAATGTTTGATTTTTTACTAAACAATTCAACGCAAGTTAACGATATCGGAAAATAATTTAATTCGGATTATAGAAATAAAAGTTGGCAGGGAATAAAAAATGTATAACACTGGTAACCGTTAACCATCTACCGTATTTTTGTGGTAGCAGATGTTAAAAACAGTCAACAAAATAATTCTAAAATCTATCGTTAAACTGTTATTGTCTCCAGTTAAGGGAGAAGGTAGGGCAAACCGGAAGTTGAGGAAAAATAAATACAGCTTACAACGCAGCGATATGACTTGTAACTTTAATTTTAGGGAGTTTTATTGTCTATATATCAATATACTACTTTATCGATTGATTCCTAACCCTAAGCCCGTGTAACAGCATTACCTTGACTATCATTGATATTTTTAGTTAATGTATAAATTTTTCCTATTTTACAGTGGGTGTTGGAGAAGCGGCTAACTTTATTGCGTATGCATTTGCTCCTGCATCACTTGTCACACCGTTAGGAGCATTAAGTGTATTAGTAGCAGCGGTTCTATCATCCAAAATTTTAAATGAGAGATTAAATTTATTGGGAAAACTAGGTTGTTTCTTATGCATAGTTGGTTCAACTATAATAGTAATACATTCACCCAAAGAAACAGAAATTGAAAATATAAATATTTTAACAGATAAAATGACCGAGACATCATTTGTGCTTTATGTTTTATTTGCGATAACCGTATCAGTAGTTATTGGCATGTATATTGGTCCAAAATATGGCCATTTGAATATATTAGTTTATATATTTTTATGTTCGTTAATCGGAAGTTTAACGGTAATGTCGGTGAAAGTATTGGGATTATGTATGCGTGATACGATATCTGGAAAATCAAACGATTTTGGAACGCCGATGCCGTATTTTTTTATTATTTTAACAATAATCTTAATTGTAGTCCAAATGAATTATTTAAACAAGGCCTTGGATATTTTTGATACATCAATTGTTACACCTATTTATTATGTAATGTTTACATCATTTGTAATTGGAGCATCCGGAATTCTACTACAAGAATGGAAAAATATGGAAGTTGCAGATATTGTTGGCGATTTATGTGGATTCCTTGTGGTAGTTGTGGCAGTAGTTTTATTAAATGCTTTTAAGGAGGTAGACATATCAGCAATTGACGTACGTAATATTATGAAACCTAAACGCCCAGTAGTTCAAGACAATGTTATAGATAACGTTCTTGTTCGGCGAAGTTCGACTGAATTAAAAATGGGATATGGAACAACTGGATCTTATAGAAATTTATAGTTAACATTGGCAATCGTTTTAGTTTTAATATTTAATGTATTTATCTCTCTTAAGGTATAAAAGATCTTAATAAAGTATTTATTTGATAGACAAAATTGTTTGTGAAAAATATCAAGTCAGATGAAAATAAATTTATCACCGTTTGTAATATTGGCACCTCCACAACGATTAAAAATAAACATTTTTTAAATTGGGCGAAATATTAGTGTCATCTACCGGAAAATGGTACAACTTTAATCAAAATCGTGAAATGCCGACTGGTAAAGTGATAACAGCGCTCTCTCTTAACAAATTTTAAAAACTCTTACAAACGAAAAGTAAAGCCGGGCATTCACATACAACGGAAACAGAAACCGAATTTCATACAAATTTATTTATTTATTTATTTATTTATTTATACAGTGTAGTATCACATAAGGAATTCCTTTTTAAACCGAAGTTTATCGTGAACTAAGTTTAATATATATTAATTATTCATTGATTAATTAATACAAAAAAAAAAAAAAAGAATTAAATAATTGTGAAAATAAAGAATTATTGAAAATGTAACAAAATCAATCTGGTGACATTAATGAACTGCTTTCTTTAATAAATAGTAATTTGAGTTCAAAAAGCATAAACTTATTGATTATCACTTCTGTGCAATGACCAAACCCTTAACATGAGGAGAAATGAAGCAAGCATTTCCTCTTGAAGTCAGAAGTTGATTCAAGAATTCTAATGCCTGCTTCAAGATTATTCCACAATCTAATACTCTCAACAAAGAACGATGATCTAAATTGTGAAGAAAGGCAACTGTTTGGAAGTTTCAGTAACTTATTTCGTTGAAATCTTGGAAAAATGAGAAGTTCATAAAGATAGTCTGGACATTTATATTTTATTAAATTATGCAAAAATAGACAAGTACGATATTTAAGATAATTTTCAAGAGAACAATTTAAAATTTGAAAAGAAAAGGTAGAAATTGAACTAAATCTGTTTCGATTAAATATATATCTTGCGCAGTTATTAAATGTTACATTTAGTAAATCCCAACTTTTTCTTGAACAATTATGGAAAATATTTGAGCAATATAGTAATTTGGGTATTATTAAAGCTCTAACAAGTTTCAAACGTAAATTGACAGGTGTGAAACTAACTGATTGATAAAGCATCCCTAAGCAACTGTTAACTTCACCACAAATTTTAATAACATGATCATCAAAAGTGAGATCATAATTAAGAATTAAACCTAATGATTTTGTTTTTTCAACATAATTAATGACATTACCATCAAATAAAATGGGAGGAGGATTATTAATTTTCTTCCTGCTAATAATCATAGCATGTGATTTTAATGGGTTAACATAAACATGATTCAAATTTGTCCAATCAGAAATAGAAGAAAGAGAAGCATTCATTTTATCAACACATAAATTAAATTGATCAAACGGAAAAGAACAATAAATCTGAGAGTCATCCGCATAAAGATGGGTATTGATGTCAACATAATCAGGAAGGTCATTAATAAACATAGTGAATAATAAAGCAGATAAAATGCCACCTTGAGGAGTACCAGAGCTAATCTCAACTTGATGTGATAGAATATTATTAATAGAAACTTGTTGTTTGCGATTAGATAAAAACGATTTAATAAAGTTACAAGATCTGATTGAGAATTTGAATTTATTTCTTAGTTTCAACAAAAGAGACATATGATCAACAAGATCAAAAGCTTTTTTGAAGTCAAGGAAACAAATTATTGACACTTTATTCTCTTCAAAGGCAAGGCAAAGATCATGAATAACTTTAAGCATTGCTGAATTAGTACTGAGTCCATTTCTAAACCCAGATTGAAATTTATAGAGAAGAGAATTATTATCAACATAACTTTGAATTTGGTTTTTCAATACTTTTTCCAAAACTTTTGATAATGATGGTAAAATGCTAATTGGCCTGAAGTCTTCTAGATTAGTTGGATTTGATTTTTTTGGGATAGGTTTTATAATACTACATTTCCAATGCTCAGGGAAATAAGACTGTGTAATACAGTTATTGACAATATAAGTGATAAATGGGATGATGAAACAACCAAGCATTTTTATGAAAAATATTGGAATCTCATCAACACCACAAGCATTAGTTTTAATAGAACTAAGATAAAAATCGACATCGATATCAGTGATAGTAGAGAATTCAAAACAACCAGCTTCATCACAATCATTATCAAAAGTTACCAGATGTGCAGTTTTTTTAGAAAATGAATTTGAAAAATAGTTATTGAATTCTTCAGCCGAAAAACTGGTAATAAAATTATTAGAATCTTTAGTAACACCATTATTTTTCAAATTATTCCATAATGTCTTAGAAGGAAGGTCTGGATCAATTTTAGAATTAAACCATTCACGTTGAAGATATTTTCTAAGATTAGTACATTTGTTACGAAGTTTTTTAAACATTATGAGATGATTGTTTTTAAGGTGAATGTTCACTTCAGATTTAAACGATGAATAGTAAAAATTTTTACGATTAATCAAATTTATTAGTGAATCGTTCATCCAAGGTGCAGCAGTGTTTTTCTTGATTTTAATTTTCCTCAAAGGAGCAAAAATATTCATTAATTTTTTTAATTCATCGGTCAAAACTTGAACTTGGTCATCAATATTAGAAAGACAATAAATTTTATCAAAATCACATTTTGAAGCACAAAATAATAAATTATCTAAATTAATATTTTTGAAATTACGATAAAATTTAAAACTATTATTAACAAAAAAAGACATGTTGATTGAATAAGAACCAAATAATAAATCATGTGTCGTAAAGCTACCAATAGAAAGTTGGGAAAAACTTTTAACTAAGCTACGATTTTTGACAATTGACAGGTCAATTAAACTTGGATTACATCCGTCAACAAAATTAGTTGGTTCTTCAGAACAGATATTTAAGGAAATTGATGACAAAAAATTTATAAAACTAGTTGTTTTTTTTAATTTAGAAAGAAGATTAATATTAAAATCTCCAACAATAATTAAATGAGGATATCTAATTGATAAATCAGAAAAAACACGCTTCAAATTATCAGAAATTTTATTATTGGGAGGATTGTAAACGACTCCAAAACACAATTTCTCATTATTATTATTAATGATTTCAATGAATAAATATTCAACAATACTATTTGATCTGCTTTTGCATACAATTTTACCCTTAATACTATTAAGCAAATAAATAGCAACACCCCCACCACGTTTTCCAACACGATCATGTCTGAATAAATTAAGTCCATTAATTGCAATTAAACGATCATTAATACTCTCATTAAACCAAGATTCAGAAATAGCAAGTGCATGTAAGTTTAAATTATTGATAACAGAACGAATTTCATTTAGATTTGGTTTAAGACTTCCAGGATTAATATGAATAAAATTGAAATTATTATTGTTATTAAAAGCTGATTTTAAAATAATATTATTAATGTTAAGAGTATTTGTGGAAAGTTTAAATGAATTAATCTGGGAAATTAAATTTTGATAGCCTCAATAAGAGAGGCAAACATTTAGATATCATGAAAAAGGCATAATCAAAAGCACAGAAATAAAAATCAAGTGATGAAATAAACAACAAAATTAAAAAAGGAAACAAAAGAAAGCATTTCATAATAACACTCACCAGATTGAAGATAAAAAAGGTTAGTTTTTCATATATATTTGTTTTTGACATTATCTTCGGAAAAAGAGAGCTCCTAAAAAACTTGGTTTGCGATAATCATAAGATTTAGATCATTAATTGATGAGAAACTAGCTTTTCTGCCATTGTTAAAAGTAACATCAAGACCGATTTGTCCAACTTTGACATTTCTAATTTTTCGTTCCTTTTTAAATTTCATGGCCTCTTTGAAAAGTGCAAATTGATTTTTGGACATCGCAAATTGAATAAAGATCCTATTGAAATTTCCTGGTTCGTTAAAGATATTTTCAACGGTTAGACGGTTTGCAATTTTCATATAGTTGAAGAAGAATTCATCCTTGTTAAATTCAGATTCAAAGTTTAACAATAGAGAATCACTTTGATCATTAAACTTGGTCCGGTAAGCTCTGACTCTTGGAGGATTTTCAAAACCAACAGCACTTGAAATCTTAGACACGATAATTTCATTAGAATCATTGACAATTTTTGGGATTCCATTGATGACCAGTTTTGTCCGGTTATTATTGAAATCATTCATTAAACTATCTTTATCTTCAAAGGAATTGACTTTGTTTTCAAGGGTTACAACCTTTTTCTTGAGAGTTTCAATTTCTTGGTTAATTTCTTCCAAGAAAGCTTTCTTCAGATCCGAGAAATGATTAGAAATTGTACAGCAACGAAAACAGAAACCGAATTTAGAAACAGAAACTTAGGGCCATATCGACAGACGCAACTACAACTTTTAGTTGTAGTCACAGTTTTTTCGAAATTGATGTTCAAAACTGGTATTTTTAAACCACATTAAAACTACGAATTTAGTTGAGATTTTGATGGTATTTTTAAACGTAATTTAAAACTATAATTTTTCGAACACAGCAATAATTAGAAATCAGTAATTATGTATTAAAATTTATTGCAATATTAATAATAATGTAACTATAGTAAAAAAAACTTAAATACAACACAAAACAATATTGATTTGCAAGATTAACAATTATTTAGAGTTTTTAATTATTTAAAATTTTTATAAAGAACACAGTTGAAATACATATTTATGTTAATGTTTCAAAACATTTTATTATAAAATATTATTTGACAACGTATTGATTTAAAAAAATCTATCATCGAATTTTAACCGTCAATTGTAAGTGTAAATTTAATCACCGATATCCATGACTAAATCTGCAACTACAACTTTAATCTACATTTAAAACTGATGATTTAATGTGGTTTAAAAATACCAAAACTGACACTTTAGTTGTAGTTGCGATTTTAGTTGGGTTTGTCGATATGGCCCGTAAAATTCGTCTGTTTTGTCTGAAACGGAAACAATTAAAATTGAATTGTTTCAGTACCGAAATTGTCACATGACCAGAAACTGTCACATAATATTAATTATTATTTTGAATTGTGATAACAAAAGCTTTGAATTTTGAATTTATTAAATAGGTTTAATAAATAAAAATTATTTGTTTTTGTTATTCTTCAATTTTATTATTCTAACAAATTCACAAACTAAAACAAAATTCCGTTTCCGTTTTTGTTTTATTATTCACCACCGTCAACCAAATTAGAAACAGAAACGGAAAATTTTCAGTTTCAGTTTCTGTTTCCGTTGTATGTGAATGCCCGGCTTAAGTTAAATATTAATATTTATTCTTTTTCATTTGTTTTGGATAAATAATTTTCAAAAATATAAGTACAAACGGTTAAAATTAAACGATCGTTACCGATCGTAAAACCTTTATCCACCATAACTGCATCTCCCGGTTCTAATTTTTTTATCAGGTTGGTTAAATTAAAATTGACTTTATCAGATGTTCGCCCAGCTACAGCAGTACTAATATAATTGATAAGACCCGATGGTGAAATTCCAACTAAAACTTTGACTGTGTGTGTGGCTTTATAATGAGAATATATGTATATTGCATGTTCTGCAACTTAAACATCGAAATGTTGTTTTTATTTCAGTGCAGTCAAAGGGCCATATCGACAAACCCAACTAAAATCGCAACTACAACTAAAGTGTCAGTTTTGGTATTTTTAAACCACATCAAATCGTCAGTTTTAAATGTAGATTAAAGTTGTAGTTGCAGTTTTAGTTGTGGATATCGGTGATTAAATTTACACTTACAATTGACGGTTAAAATTCGATGATAGATTTTTTAATCTTTTTTAATCTTTACTTAATCAACAAGCTCGTTGCGTACGGTTTTCATCCCAATGTTGTGAAGCTGATTCAAAATTTTCTGTCCAACCGATACATTTCGGTAACCTTAGACGGATTTTCTTCTGAGTCTAAACTAATTAACGCTGGTGTACCCCAAGGCTCAGTATTGTCCCCAACCCTATTTTTGATTTATATCAACGAATTGTTGAAAATCACCAGTAATCCAATAAATAGTTTTGCAGATGATAGTACTCTGCACAAGTCGTTCGAGCCCCTTCCTTCAAAAGGTAAAATGCACGAACGAATAAATCCTGCCCGGAGAGACGCTGCCATAAACTTGAACAAAGACCTGAATAAAGTCGCCGACTGGGATGACCAAAACCTTGTCAATTTCAACTCCACCAAAACACAGCTGTTGATTGTTTCCAGATTAAAGACCGAGTTCCCCAAAGATATTTTATTTAGTATGTGTGATGAAACAATAGGTGAATGTAAAAGCATTCGTTTATTGGGTGTCACAGTTTCAAATGACCTACTCTGGAACGATCATGTAATGGCGATGGCAAAAAGTGCGTCTAAAAAACTCGGCCTCCTAAATAGATGCAAAAATTCTTTAATCCATACCAATTGCTCCATGTTTATAAGTCCTATATTCGTCCCTGTATGGAGTACTGCTGTCAAGTTTGGGGTGCTGCCTCTGTTTCCATCTTGGCCCTCTTGGACTCTGTTCAAAAGCGAGCTATACGAATTGTGGGTGATCGAACTTTGACATCAAAACTTGATTCCCTACAACATCGTCGCACAGTTGCTGACCTCGTTGTTTTTTACAAATATCGTCATCAGCAGTGCTCAGATGAAATCAGCGGCATCATGCCTCAAACTTATTCTTACCCCCGTTCCACTCGGCAATCGGCTGCCGCAACCAGTGAAACGGTAAAGATCCCGCGCTGTCATACTGGCAGATCGCAGAGAGACTTCTTTGTCCGAACTGCGTACAAATGGAATAGTTTGCCGGAACACTTAGTCTCAGGTGGCTTCAACCCACAGATGTTTAAAAAAAGCGTTAATCTACACCTTAGAACGCCAGTTGTTGTGGGACCCAGGTCTAGACCTAGGTCTTAAAAGGTATTTAAAAGGTACACAACACATTTTATTAAAAAAAAAAAAAAAAAAAAATACGTTGTCAAATAATATTGTTACGATTCAGAAAAATCTAGACGATTACGGTCACTTCCAGGAAAATAAAATCAACAAAACACAACAAACAAATTAATGAAATGAATATTGTTGTTGTTGTCTCTTCTTAGAAATAGGGTCAACATAAACGATTTTATGAATCAAATCAACATAACGTAAAATAATCGAATATTCTAATATTTTCTCAAGGTTTCTGGAAAGTGATGTCGAATTATCTAGAAGTATTGCAGAAGGTATATAAGAAAATTACCTCTTGTAGTTTGGAATTAGTTTATTTTAAACCTGCGATAGTGAAGTTAAAATTATAAAAGTGATCTTTAAATTTGTGAATAAAGTTTTAAGTTTTATTGAGTAGAAATATTTTGTGTATTATTTTAAACGTTCTATTACTGGAAATTTCTACAATAAACCGTTGGAGTTTCTGAAGCTGTTAAAAGAATATTCTAGTTAGGAATATTGTTTGCTGCATTGTTTTCCTGTTGTTGTGAAACAATTAAGGTGTTGAATACTTAATAAAACCTGGTGTGTTTGCTTACTAATCAGTGATCGAACTCAGAAGAGATTGGGAATTACGTTTATCGAATTGTGAGTTAGGCCAATTCGAAGGAAGGTTAGAAAAACGTAACAATATTTTATAATAAAATGTTTTGAGACATTAATATATATGTGTAATTCAATTGTGTTTTTTATAAAAATTTAACTAATTGAAAACTCTAAATAATTGTTATTTCATGCAATTCAATATTTTTTTGTGTTGCATTTAAGTTGTCTTTACTATAGTTACATTATTATTATTATTGCAATAAATTTTAATACATAATTACTGATTTCTTATTATTGCTGTGTGTTGGAAAAATTATAGTTTTAAATTACGTTTAAAAATACCATCAAAATCTCAACTGAATTCGTAGTTTTAATGTGGTTTAAAAATACCAGTTTTAAACATCAATTTCGAAAAAACTGTGACTACAACTAAAAGTTGTAGTTGCGTCTGTCGATATGGCCCTAAAACTGTTATTGTATTAGGAAACTGTTCGAAACATTTTGGCAAATTTTTAGGTTTTCTTCTCGAGTCTGCCAATATATGCAACACTTTAAAACTTTTGCTAAGAGCTGAAGACAATCGGTAAAATAATTTTTAGCACATTTTGAGGAGATATTGAATAGTATAGCGGTCTGTATGTTGTTCATATTCATTTTTATGCGACACATCGTCAATATTATACGATTTTTTAGTGACAACCCAATATTATAGGGCTCTTCTGGCCTTATTAATAAACAACACTTATGTAACCGTTCTAATAAAGTTAGAGTTGGAATTCCAGTCATGGAATTTAATTTTTCGTCAGTATCAACAAGGAACGGTAGATTATTAAGTTTTGCTCGTTTAGTATTAACTTGCACAGATACATCGCGCTTGTGAGTGTTGAATTGATTTCCTATGCAAACTTGCCTTATGGGTGGCACAACTTTAGTCGCGTTTTTTCTTCGGACAACTGTCCGGGACAGCGATTGTTTTATTTATATTTTTTCGTTCAAATTAAAATTATTTCAAGTTTGATTGCATAAATATTAAATATTTATCGTTTATCCATCCATTTTAATTAATCTCTTTAAAATAAATTGGCAAATTAAATTTATTTTTACCAGTTCGCAACAAATCTTGTGTTTTATCGAGAGCAGTTCAGAACAGGTGAGGGAAATAAACAATGGGACATTTTTAGTACTATTTTTGAAATTAACACTATCTTCATGTATGTTTATTTTTAGATGTCAAAAACATTACATATATGTACATACGTATATACGTACAAAACAAAAAATTAAATTTAATCTTTAATTTAATTTTTTTTTTAGTTCGAATGTCGTCGTTTAAATATAAAATATATGGCTCTTCATGAAATAAACAAACATAACACAAGCGTAAACAAACATTAAAGGCGATTGTCAAAATATTCACTTGAAGTTAGCTACAATTCAGTTCTAAAAATCTCCCTGTATTTTACCAATATATTTCTCTGTCCTGGACAGCCAGTTCGAAGATAAAACACGACTTTTATCTTCCTTGCTGTTAGTAGGATAAGTATTTTCAAAGCCATCTTCTGATTTACTGGACGTATTAATTGACAAACTAGAAAATAAAATATAAGTACATACAAGATTTACAATTATACATTAAGTTTCAAAAGTGTAGTACATACTTGTTAATTATATTTAACCTAACTTTTCTTGTCTTTGGCTTCCTAGTCATTATGCTTGATTGTGGTAAATTTTCTGAGGGAAAAGCATTTCTGGTAAGTAATGCCCTTTTTCGTATATTCGCCCGTGGTAATGGAATTAGAATCTGTTCTTTCTTAAAATGCTTGCTACAGATCACAAAGTTTTTGGGAATCTTTTTTCCCATCCTTAGAACATGTATCCATTCCTTTAATGCTATTTTATTTAAGGCTTGAAACCACATACAACAGAAACAGAATCCCATACAAATTTTACAGAAACCGAATTTTTATCTGTCAAATTTGTATGAAATTCGGTTTCTGTTGTATGTGAATGCCCGGCTTTAGCATGACTTTACGGGAAATGTTCCCTTGGTAGGGAAATTTTTCCTTGCTAGGAAATTTGAGAATACATACATTGTAAATTTCGAACGTTTTTATGAATTTTGACAGTATTCCACATGTGGAAAATGGATGTGATATATGAGAATAGGGCCCCAGTAAGTAAAATATTAAAATTTATTCTTTTTGATTTGTTTTGGATAAATAATTTAAAAAATATTAGTATAACAGATTTAAATTGAAGTAACAATTAAAATTTTTTGGGTTTCTTCTCGAGTCTGCCAATATAAGCAACATTTTAAAACTCTTGCTAAGAACTGCACACAATCGGTAAAATAATTTTTAGAACATCTTGAGGAGATATTAAATAGTATAGCGGGGTGTATATTGTTCATATTCATCTTTATTCGACACATTGTCAATATTATACTGTTTTTTTTTTAGACAACCCAATATTATTATAGGGCTCTTCTAACCTTATTAATAAACAGCACTTATGTAACCGTTCTAACAAAGTTAGAGTTGGAATTCCAGTCATGGAATTTAATTTTTCGTCAGTATCAATAAGGAACGGTAGTTTATTAAGTTTTTCTGTTTCACCATTAATTTCCACAGATACGCCGCGCTCGTGAATGTTGAATTGAGTTCCTATTGAGACCTGGTGTATGGGTAGCACACTTATCTTCCTTGCTGTTAGTAGGATAAATATTTCCAAAGCCATCTTCTGTTCTACTGGACGTATCAATTGATAAACTAGAAAATAAAATATAAGTACATACAAGATTTATAATTATACATTAAGTAAGTTTCAAAACTGTGCATACTTGTTGATTATATTTAACCTAAGTTTTCATGCCTTTGGCTTCCTCGTCATTATGCTTGATTGTGGTAAATTTCTGAAGGAAAAGCGTTTGATGTGATGCCCTTTTTTGTATATATTCGCCCGTGGTAATGGAATTAGAATCTGTTCTTTCTTAAAATGCTTGCTACAGATCACAAAGTTTTTGGGAATCTTTTTTCCCATCCTTAGTACATGTTTCCATTCATTTAATGCTATTTTATTTAACATTACCTTACGGGAAATATGATGCATGGACACGCCGTCAATTTCATATATTTTGCACTGCGGTACAACCCACATATGTTTTGAACTGTAGTACGACACTAATAGCGACCCAAATATTTCGCTGTTTTACGATTACTTTCCATTTTGCTATTTAAAATTATAAAATTGCGATTAAATTATAATAGGCAATAGTGCTGTAACTTACATTTGAATAAATAAATACACCAATTGTTGCACAAATTTTAAAAATATTAAATTTAATACGGTTTAAATATTTTTTGGAGTAAAAGTATATGGTATTTGATATATGTTTACAATTTGATGTGATCAATGAGTTTAACATAAAATCCGCTAGAGCACGTGGTGTATGTCGTCAATAAAAGGCGCGAAATTTAAGTTTGACAGGAAAAATTACTACGCGCGCGGCGCGACCTGATAGAAATATATTGAATTTTATAATTCGGATGTTTTACAAGTCATAACATGTTCAATAATCTTTAATATCAAGATAAGTAATTAAAAAAGTTAACTAGAATTAGAAATTTATGTGTTGTGTTGTTTAGTCCTAACTTTGGTATTCTATAAAATTTAAATGGCTCGAGCAGAAAAGGTAACGAATTATTATAATTTTTATTGGAATGCCTTCTCTATGAATTATATATGGTATTTGATATGTTTATTATTTTAATATTTACTAAATGTATACAAAAGCTATCTGCTTATATAATTTAAAGTTCCGTTATTCATCTTTGTTTTTTAAAAACTTTGCGCACTTTGAATTCTTATACAAGGTACGTTCGATTTGACTGAAAAAACGACAATTGCTTACAATTCTTCAGATACTTAACTCAAATCGAATGCGGCTAAATTGTTAACCGTATTTACAAATTGTCTAAAAACCCAGGAAATGTTTATACGTAGACTAAATATCGTCGCTTTAATAATGAAATGGCGTATACGCAAAAGTATAGTTTCGAGATATTTGAGTTTAAAGTTTGATGTGCGCATGCATTTGCACGGACGTTAATTTATAATTTATTAATTTTTACCCCCAGTCATAAAATAATTCGAAAATGTAAAAACGCCAATTCAAAGATACCCTTATGGGGAATGCAGCGCACCTATTATATAAAAACAACGTATAAATAGCATACGTTGTTTCATTATTAAAGCGACGATATGTTATCTCGTATCACCAAAAGTGTTGTGTTAGAATTTTTTAGCATATGAAATAGCGGATGTTACTCGTCGCGCACATATCTTGATTTAAAAAGTTTGCTGGTTTTGCCGTTTGATTTTTGGGATGTAGTTACTATATATACAATATACATATATCAAATTTAAACCCAAATAAATGAAACTTTTTTGCAGGAGGGAATAGTAATCGTTTTGGATATCGGGTCCGGTGCATCCCGATCATTAGAGAAAGCAAAATCTTGTATTTTCAAAATTTTGCATAGAAAGGTAATATGGTATTTTTTAATTAATTAAGTACTGGTTTCAGTTTTTTTTAATTCTAGATATTCACAAAACCAAAAGATGAACTTGGGTTCATTTTAATGGGAACAACACCAACAAATAATAGTTTAAACAAGGATTATGGAGGATATGATCATATAAGCGAAGCTTTTGACATGGCCATCACCAACTGGCAAATGCTTCGAATCATTCAAAGTCAAAATAGCAACGAGATCAATAAAGCAGATTGGTTGGATTCTTTGATTGTGGCAATGAATGTTTTAAAAGTAGCAGACGAGTAACAATTAAAATTATATTTTTACTAGATTATGAAAACTAAACGAGTTATGTTTTTAGCGTTCGAAAGTACTCGAGTAAAAAAATCGTTTTATTTAGCAATTTTGCAAGTGAAGTCAATGTTGATAACATAGATGTTGTGATAAATGGATTGCAAAAAACCGATATTCAGCTGGTAGTTATGTAAGTAAATGCTTTTAAATCCGTCAATAATTATTTAAACTAGAATTTAAGATTTAAAAAGAACAAATTATTCTTATAGTGAATTCTTTTCGACTGCACCGAACAAATTTCGATACAGTTCCAACACCAAATTATCAAAATTTTTATTTCTGTATTGCACTGCATCCAACAATACAAAATTCGATGATTCGGTGTTGGAATTTGTTCGGCACAGTCGAAAAAAATTCACTATAACTGTTTATGAATATTGATTAACTTCAACATCGACGGCTTTTATAATATATTTGTTTGTGTTTTTGTATTGGTCGTATGTCTATTGGTTTCCATCGCGGTGCACCGAAACTATCTGGCATCATTCGTCCAACATTCGGCACACCGTATCGTTCAGTATTTTTTAGTGTTCCGTTTTTTATACGGAACACTATTGGTGAGAGTAAAACGTGTTTCACATTATTTCGATTATCTCGATTACTATAAATCCAATGAACCTGAAATTTGGCATGCGTATAATCTGTCCACACAAAATGAGGAGTTGAAAAATAAATAAAATGGTTTTCATTTGGTTACCAGGGCTACGATGTGAGGCCTTTGAGAAAATACATTTTTATATCGAGTCAAGTAGGGTATCATATGAAAGGGCTTCACTTCAGTATTTCTAAAAAATGTATTTTGGAATTTTGCACCCCACCATTTTTTGTGTAGTTCTAAATAATGGCGTTTTCTGTATGTTTTCTTTCCTCGATTAACTCCGAGCCTAAGTAATCGAAAATCTTAAAAAGTATTTTGAATAATAGAAAAATTAGTAAGTTTTTAAAGAAAAATATAGTAAAGTAGTTCTAGTTCTGTTCGTGTTTTCCAAAATCTTTGCTTGGCTCACTTCAATACACTTGGTAACCTTGCTTAATGCTTAATTTTTTCTTGTTGGATGCTGTTTTTGAGTTTTGAGTTGTCATGTGGTCTGCTGCTTCTATTTTCTTGCTTTAATTTTGGTCTCAGTCTCTTGTCTCGTGACACTGGATTGGGACTTGAATTATTGCATTTTCTTTTTTTTTCATTTTGATTGCTATACTTCTTGCAATGGTATTGGTATGGAGTTGGATCGTCGGGGAACAAGTGAACTGTAGTAGGGTAATTGTAAATGTGTTGTTAAGATGAGTGATGAAGTAATTTTTTTTTATTATATTGAATCAATTTATTGTTATTGTTATTAGTTGTATTACTTTTGAAGCTAGTCTTGTTGGCTGTTTTCTTACATTTTATTATCTGATCAAATTGTAAATAAGACTTATTAGTCTTTATTTGTATATTTTTTGCCGAAATAAATAAACAAAGTACCAAATACTAATAATTATATTTATTAAGGGTGTTATGGACCCGTACCGTCAAGTTATACTTTATAAAGTCTTTTAAAAATAAAACAAAATCACTTTAACTTTTAATCAACTTTTTATTTTATCAAAATATTATCTTAAAAAACAAAGGGAGTTTTTCCACTTTACCAGTTGACGGTTTCAATCGGAGTCATCTGGTATTCTTCAAATATTCTTAACATTAAATTTAAATTAAACAATTAGAGGGGAGTGTTAGTATAATAATAATATATATGGATTTATTTAATTTATAATAATTAGGGGAAAACAAAAATGAAAAGGCGTGATATAATCAATTTACATATTTTATTATTGGTCAGAACATTTATCATTACTTATAAATGCTCTGACCTACATTCAATAACCGTTTTTTCATAACACTTATTTTAAAGTCAACAAACTGATTTGAAACATATTTTCTGCAAACATAATTAAAAATTAGTATTTGCAAAAGTATTATGAAAAATCAATTATTTTGTTTAAAATAATTGCCATGAAATGAAAATGCTTGTATCGCATTTTGACGAGTTTGGATGTGTGGATTTGGAAATAAGGTTTTTGGATACATAATTTAAGATTGGGAAATGGAACTGGAAGAACTTGGAACGTAACAAGGGGGTGGGTATGAGAAGGGGTAAATACACCATTTAAAACCCACTCAAGTGGGGTGTCATTTGAAAGAGCACCAAAATTAAGAAACAGTTCAATTTTTTTAGAATTTTTCGATTCACCGTTTTTGAATTATTCTCAAAAAAGTGCAACAAAAAATTTGAACTAATGTTGAAAATTGAAACTTTTCACAAATTCCACATCTACACTTTTCATCACATGGACGAAGGATGTAAAATACTATAATTATAACTTACAAAACAATAGGAAGACCTATTATAAATATACTGCACCCATATGGACATCCCAAACGTCCCAAGTCAATGGAAATCCCAAGTTACAAACAATACAAAACATAGGCTTGGAAAGCGTAACCGGATGTCATTTGATGACCGAGATCACTTGCACGAGGAATGTAACATATTGCCGGTTCGTGAAAATTCGCCAACCAAACAGTATTTATGGGTCTGTCACACACAGCAACATCCTTGCAATGACACTTTATCAACGATTGAACTCCCTAGAGGCATAAGAAGAACAGCAAGGTGTTTCTGCTCTATGTCAGAGATAACCAAGGAACTGTTAACACCGACGAGTTTACATATAGAACTGGTTTAAAAACACTCCACATCAAAGTTTTTGAAAATGTAATAGGGAACTGCGCCCCAAATAGAGTTCTAAATAGAAAGTTACAAATCGCTGCCAAAAAGTCCAACTACCTCGCAGCACCAGATCCATGCTAGCGTAAATAATCTCCGGTTGGTCATGCATCCTTAACAACTATAAGAGTTGATCCGAAACTATTTACTATACCGTATGTAAGGGCATCCTGCCCGATGTAGAACACTTATTCAATTTTACTGATAATTTAACTAACAGCCAGGTAAATTTATGGTACCCTCAAAGTGCTGTAGCAGAGATTCTGAACCTGGACATGGAGTAGGAGGATTAGCACCGCACACGTCGTTACAACAAAAACATTGATGGTGCTATTGTTGACTGAATAGACTTCATCCGGTAGAACCTCTAAGATTTCACCTTGACTTGTCGGTTGTATCTCACTGCTATTGGTAGTGGCATATGATATCTCATATTCGTTAACTCGTATCCCAATAGCAGGGACTGGAGTACGAGGAGTTGTTCCAACTGTAGACCAAATTTTGAAACAACACAACAGCAATGCAAAATAGTAACAAAATTAACAAAAGTATTTCTTTAACACTCCCAGATTCAGCATTGTTCCGAATAATTCTAATACAAAATTGTTGAAATCAGCAATTTCATAAAACAACGTAACATTCAGAGCATCAGCGATCCCATTTGATGAACCATTGTTGATCTGATTTTGATTGAACAACTATTTCTGGTTCTAAAACGGGTACCACCCGGTAGACCTTTCACGGGTTTGGAATTTTTATGCTGTTGGTGGAGTGGCTTGAAGGAGTGGATGGAATTAATCATCTGGCAAAAGGTGTTGGCGATCTTCCTTAATTTGAATAGTCGAGTGTCGTTGACTTCTGTAAATGCTGGGAATCGTTAAGTTGCAAATTTTAAATTTTTGTTTGGCCGGTTATACTGTACGTTTTAGTCTTTTAAGGTGTGGACTCTGGAGTGAATTGTGTATTTCAAAAAGCAATTTTTAATCACATGGGTTTTACTTGAAAATTTTAATCTTGAAAGTTTTAAAACCAATGTTCATTAATTTCTTAGATAATCGTAACTCGCAATTCTAATCCTTATCCATACTTATCTTCGGAATTCGGATAATCAGTGTTGGCATATTAGCTCTGATAACCAGTAGCCGCCTGATGAAATGAACATACTTTTAGCGATTTTTAGAATGTTGCGAAACCTGTATTCTTTGACATACAGATTGGGTGGTGTGTGAGGGTTTTCCTGCTTGCCTTTAATTTCAGTACGAAACTCATCCCAATGTGCTTTTGAAAAATTAATACACATGTGGCATTCGAACTTCGCCACCGTTATTAATCTTTACATCGAGATCTGTATTGATACGTGACCAAATGTTAGTACTGGTATTGTTTGCCAAGTCGAGTTAATTAAGTTGCAAATCAAGAATGTTGCTGATGTTTGAAGTAGTACATTTGGGTGATGAGTTGTTAAGAATGTCAAAACTTCTATTAATTGATTTACTCAGTCAAAAATTGATGAACCGTTAATCGATTCGATTCTTTAGATTACACGCAAACATCTAATTTAGACTTAAAAACTTTTAGTTCTAAAAAAATCTTAAACTTCGTTCTGGTTTGATTACTGCGAAAAAATTGCATGCCTGATGCAGCTAGTTCAAAGAACTGAATATTAATGGAAATTTCTTTTCATCCTAAAGCTTCTTTAAGATAATTTTGTTTGGTTTGGCTCTATTATAGAAATATTGTTTTACAGAAATGAAAATGGTTCTGAAGAAAATTTAACCACAGACGAAAATTCGAATTCTGATGAAGAAAATGATGTTACGCAACTCCAAAGAAAAAAAGGAGAAAAGTTAATTGAACAAATCATTTCAGAAGTACATTTATACATCAGTGTAAATTTGTATATAACCTAATAATTGTATTTCGAATTTTAGACGGATGGTGTTTTTTGTAGTTTTGATTATGCATTAACAAATCTAATGTATTTTCCAAAGAAAAAAATTAAAGGAATGCCATGGAATAGTGAACTATCAATTGGTTCGAATATAAAAATTAATGTTTCTGCCTACATATATGTAAGGACATCAGTTAAAAATAAATAATATATATTTCAGTTTTTTTAACCTATATATTTTTTTAGATCTCAGAAGACAAATCTATACCATCTTGGAAGCCTGAAAGTGCAATTCAAAATACTAAATGTAAAACGGAAACAGTTTATTTCAAAAACGAAAAACAAATTGACGTTGATTTTGACACTTTAATCAAGGGGTAATGACATTTAATTTTAAATAAAATTATAAGAATCGATTATATTTAATATTGACTATTTTAGATATATGTACGGAACAACTGTAGTACCCATTGATCATGAAATTTCGGGCGATAAAAATTCGATTCAGTCATTAATGTGTATAGGGTTTACCAATAGTAGTAATATACTAGAAGAATATTTCATTGGAGTTGGTTCATCAGTTGTGGTACCGAAAAAAGATTGTGGCGTTTCAGAACAAATGCTTGCTAGTTTAGTTGAAGCAATGAAAGACACTAGCACCGTTATGATAGTACGTCGGGTATATCGCAGGGGGACTCAACCAAAGTTATATGTTTTGTATCCAAATATTTCTCCCACATCATACCCCTACTTGTCAATGTTTGAATTATGTTTTTCTGAAAATACATTATATTTTGAATTCCCAAATCTAAAATCAAAAAGTTATACACCGAACCATGAACAGTACGAAACTATTAGTAATTTAATTGATTCAATGGATTTAATGAATTCATCTCTTCAGGATTCCAAAAATAATGAATTATTTTCTTTCAAGAAAACATTAAATCCTTCTGATCTTTATCTGTATAGATGTATCGCTAATAGGTAACCGTTCTGCAATAACCATAAAAGAAATTTAGTCAAACGTTTGTTTGTCATTTTAGAGCATTACATCCTAATGAACCACTTGTATTGCCCGATCAAGAACTATTGGATATGCTTCAAATCCCTCGTGGTTTAATGGAACACGCGAAACCACACCTTGAAAAAATTCAAAATATATTTAATCTAGAAATTTGTGAAAAAAAAACATTTAAACATAAATTTCAGATAAATCTCGATGGAAAACCAGAAGAACCAACCACAAACGTCTCTAATGTAAAAATTGTATTTGCTTTTTAAATTGTTTTTGTTTTAATCTGTTCTCGTTTTTAGGACAATTCAGAAGAAAACACTATTATTGAAATAGGAACCGTTACACCAATGGAAAACTTTGCATATTTACTACAAAAAGGCGAAAAATTTTCAACACTTTGTATTCAATTACAAAATGTTGTTTCCGATCTTCTTTTAAAATCAATTACTAATCAAATTGAAAAGATTGCTAAAGCACTCGTATATTACAGAGAGGAATCAAAAATTCTAGGAAGTCATTATTATAATAATTGGATAAAAGAATTCAAAAATTTAATTCATCAAAAAGGAAAAATGGAATTTTGGGAGGATGTAATTGTAAAAGAAGGTTTAGGATTGATAACAAAAAATGAAGACAATAGCTCCACCATTTCAAATGAAGAAGCGGAAGCTTTTTACCAAATACAAAGTAATTCATCCGTACCGGACCAACAGGAGCTGGAAATGGATATCAATGATATATTTGATAACATGTAGTGGTAATTTTAATTTATTTATTATTAAGTTATCTGTTATTACCGATTTGTATTAAGTTTTTGTTTCAAAGAAATAAAATTAAAAATTTATGTTAATGTCAAATAAAATTTTTAACGAGGTCATATTTCAGGCATAGCTGTCCTACACAAAATATTCGTTAGGTAAAAATTAAAAAAATTCACTCTTGCTTTTCAAAAATTGCTTAAATTAAAAGAAAAAATGATATGTTTCGCGTTCAAAAATCCTTTTAATTTCTGTTTTTTAAAACTCCTAACTAGGTCGTTGGTTTACTTGATTCGTAGTTAAAATGAGCAAGGATTGTGTTTTTATAAAAACAGTTTAGATTTCGTGACAGCAAGAAGTTTTTCTATATAATATAAAAAAATTGTGTTCTGCACCGTGTTGTATTTTTGTGTGGAATAAAATTACTACAGAACGGTCCTTGTTATGGTGAGCAATTTAAAATATAAATAAAAATATACACATTATTTTTTTCATACAAAATTTTATATTTTATATTAATTACAATATACAAGTTACACTATACAAATAAATAATAAAAATCACATATAATATTTCGAAGTGGTTTTTTTATAATTTGGCGCCATTGCTCTTAATTCCTTAAATTAGTTCCTTTTTTTATTGATCTAATACTCCATGTACCCGCACCCTAAAAAATAAATTATATCGTTAAATCAGCACAAGAAAATCTACCTCTATGATTTACTCGTATAAGTTTAAATCACTCGCTGCGCTAGTGTTTAAAACTTTCGTACACGTGGGATTTTAGTATTCTTAGCAAGTTTTAAACTGTAATTTTTTTACGACCAAACAAATACGTTGAAACCTGTTTTTGTGTGCGGGGATAGAGAGACCGCATAAAAGGAAACGCATAAAAAAATTGCATGAATCGAATAAAAAAAATTTGATTGCAATTTTCATATACGGCACAAAAATATATCGCACAAAACACGTTTCAGTGTATATTTATTCATTTTATATTCGTTAAATTTTTTGGTTTGATTTAATTTAATTTAAATTTGTGTAAACGATTGAATTTCTATTAAGGTTTTTGACTGAATATGTTATGATTTTGTTTTTTATCATTTTCGGCACCATAGTATTTTTGGCTGTTATTTATGAGAAAGCTTAAAAGAAAAGCTTATGAGAAAATTTAAGCTTATGAGAAAATTTAAAACAAAAATTAATAATGAATTCATTTCTTCTATTCAGAACAAGTTCGAACACCGAATCATCGAAGTTTGTAATTTATATTTAAAAAAAATACAAATTTCGATAATTCGGTGTCGGAATGTGATGTGTTCGGTACAGTAGAAAAAATCCACGTGTGAGCAAATGAAATAAAATATTTATGTGGAGTAAGAACGATATTTTTAGGGTTCCGTTTTTTATACGGATCACTATTGGTAAGAGTAAAACGAGTTTTTCACATTATATCGATTATCTCGTAAACTATAAAGGCTATGGACCTGAAATTTGAGGTGCGTATAAAACTAATATGTCCACTAGACCGACCACTTTTTGTATGGAAATGTAAAATGTTGATTTTTTCGTTACGTTCAGAGCTTAATTTGTTTGTTGGTCTATGCTGAATATCCACACAAAAAAATGGGTCGATTGGTGCCTCCAAGAGCTAGCGCTTTTACATATAGTAAAACAAGATCCGATATTTGTCTGCTATAAATACTTATATCTCAAAAATGCTTAATGATATGAAAAAAAAGTTAACCCACGTTATTTTGTGATTGCCTAACTTTCTTAGTACATACATTTTTTTTTTCTCAGAATTAGAACAAAAAAGTTTTAGTGGAACTTTCTGAATTTGGGATTAATTTTTCGAAAACGCCTCATTGCTTCCAGTGACATTTTAAAAAAAAAGTTGCCAAACAAAATATTTATATTTTCACTAATATAACATTTATTTAGAACACACTTACAATAGAACAAGAGCCATCGCCAGACACTTACTATCGTGGTAACCAACTGCCAGACACCCTTAAACTTTAACAAATTCATAAGGCAGGGGGTTGCCACGATAGTAAGTGTCTGGCAATGGGTATCTACTATCCCGAAGAATATATAAAAAAATTACCTTTTATACTTTCACGAAACTTTGGAGGCCCCTTTGTTACCTGCTCCCTGCCAAAACCACCATGATCCAAACTTCATATGTCGTTAATCGTTCCTAACTGAGTAGGGGGTATGCACAGAGAAACTTTCAGCTTTTATAAAATAACGAAGGTCTGGCCGTCGCGGGCTCTTAGTCTATAACTTTTATTCAAAAATAAAAAAGTTTTAGTAAATTTTGTATATTTTTAGAAATACACTTTTAAGTTAGACTGAAAATTTGAAGAAATTCTTAAAATGAAGGAACTTTTGTTCTAAAACTTTCTTATTTTTGACTAAAAATTATAAGTGTGTTCTAAATAAATGTTATTTTAGTAAAAATATAAATATTTTGTTTGGCAACTTTTTTTTTTAAATGTCACTGGAAGCAATGAGGCCTTTTCGAAAAATTGATCCCAAAATTAGAAAGTTCCACTAAAACTTTTTTGTTCTAATTCTGAGAAAAAAAGTTTGTACCAAAAAAGTTAGGCAATCACAAAATAACGTGGGTTTGCTTTAACTTTTTTTTCATATCATTAAGCGTTTTTGAGATATAAGTATTTATAGCCGATAAATCTCGAATCTTGTTTTACTATATGTAAAAGCGCTAGCTCTTGGAGGCACCAATTGGCCAAATTTTTTTGTGTGGATATTCAGTATGGACCAACAAACGAATTAAGCCCTGAGCACAAAAGAAAAATCAACATGTTGATTTTGGGTCGGTCTACTGTTCACATAAGATGACATGACAGATACAAATAAAACTAAAGTTGTTTTCGTTTGGGTTACAGGGTTACGATGTGAGACCTTTGAGAAAATACATTTTTTTATAGATTCAAGTAGGGTATCATATGAAAGGGCTTCATTTCAGTAATCCAAAATTTATTTTGGAATTTTACACCTTACCACTTTTTGTAAAATTTTGAATAATAACGTTTTCTTCGTGTTTTCTTACCTCTATTAGCTCCGAACCTAACTGATCAAAAATCTTCAAATGTAGTGTGAATGATAGAAAAATTAGTAAGTTTTTTATGGAAAATATAGGGAAGAATCACATACTCATAATTGTATTTATTAAGGGGGTGGAAATGAGGAGGGGTAAAAACAGTATTTAAAACGTGGTCAAGTGGGTGTCATTTGAAAGAGCACCTAATTTAGAAAACATTGCGGTGGACAGTTTTTGAGTTATTGTAAAAAAAGTGCGACTATCAGACCGTCCCCCCTCCCCCCCCCTACGTTTCGACACTGATTGACAGAAAAATTTGTAAAAATTCACAGAATTAGGAAATTTGATAAATTTTGTATAAAAATTATAGCGAAGTCTCAAATAATTATATTTCTGGGTGTTTAGGGGACGGGGGTAAAGAAGGTAAAAAAATCCATTTTTGACCCAAACGAGTGGGGTGTCATTTGAAAGAGCACCTAACTTAGAAATCCTTACAATTTTTTTTAGAATTTTGCGGTGCACAGTTTTTGAGTTATTGTAAAAAAAGGCAAAATTCAGACCGCCCCCCCCCCCCTACGTTTCGACACTGATTGACAGAAAAATTTGGAAAAATTCACAGAGTTAGGAAATTTGATAAATTTTGTATGAAAATTATAGCGAAGTCTCAAATAATTATATTTCTGGGTGCTTAAGGGACGGGGGTAAAGAGGGTAAAAGAACATCATTTTTGACCCTAGCGAGTGGGATGTCATTTGAAAGAATTTTGCGGTGCATAGTTTTTGAGTTATTGTCAAAAAAGTGCAAAATTCAGTACATTCCCCCCCCCCCCTACGTTTCGACACTGATTGACAGAAAAATTTGTAAATATTCACAGAGTTAGGAAATTTGGTAAATTTTGTATAAAATTATAGCGAAGTCTCAAATAATTACATTTCTGGGTGTTTAGGGGACGGGGTGGAGAGGGTAAAAAAACCTTTTTTGACCCAAGCGAGTGGGGTGTCATTTGAAAGAGCACCTAATTTAGAAATCTTGGCATTTTTTTAGAATTGTGCGGTGCACAGGTTTTGAAATATTGTAAAAAAATCGCAACTTTCAGACCTTTACACCCCCCCCCCCTTACGTTTCGAAACATATTGACAGAAAAATTCACAGAGTGGAAATTTGGTAAATTTTGTATGAAAATCATAGCGAAGTCTCAAATAATTATATTTCTGTGTGTTTAAGGGACGGGGGTGGAAAGGGTAAAAAAACGGTGTCATTTGAAAGAGCACCTAATTTAGAAATCATTGCATTTTTTTTTAAAGAATTTTGCGGTCCACAGTTTTTGAGTTATTGTCAAAAAAGTGCAACTTGCAGACCGTTTCGACGATTATTGACAGAAAAATTTCACAGAGACAGGAAGAAAGTTGAAAGAAAATCATAGCGAAGTCTCAAATAATTATATATCTGTGTGTTTAGGAGATGGGTGTGGGAGAGTAAAAAAAATCATTCTTGACCCAAATGAGTGGGGTGTCATATGAAGGAGCACTTAATTTAAGAAACATTGCAGTTTTTTTTTAAATTTTGCAATGCACAGTTTTTGTGTTATTGTAAAAAAAATATTTTTACTATGTAGTCTCTCCATCACCCTAAATTTCGACACTTGATTGACGGAAAAAATAATTAAATTTAAACCAATTTCAGGTTGGTGTAATTGAATCTTTCTTGAGTTAACAAACAGTTATGGATAAGATTTAACCTGAAGCAACATTTTTGGTGTGATTTTTAATCAGTGTATATGTATATATGTGATTGCAATTTACTATTGACATTTACGATTAAACATTTGTTTTGTTATGCGTCATGATCTGGCAATATAAAGACATTACAACACAACTTTTTGTCAATTATTTTTGATATTGTGTTCTTTTACATTCACGGAACCCTTGGCGAGCGAATTTTATTCGCACTTGTCTGACCTGTTTTGTTTTCACACCTGTATTTGGGAATGTTATATTTTTTTAAGTTACTCTCTTCGAAAGAATGTATTAAAAGATTGATATAAGGAGAAACTGACAAATTGAAAATAAATTCTTATTAAATTTTAGCTTAAAACTTACCTATAAACACACGTATGGTTAGGGTGACCATGATTTGTGAAAAAGATAATTCGCACAAATTGATAACTTTTTTTACAATCTATTTGAAAAACTTGAAATTGTTCTGCTTTTAAAATATCATAAGCAAAATTACCAAAATAAACTGCAGATTCGTCACCAGGATCTTCTAAACCCCATGCAGAAAAATCTTTAGGTGCAGAATTTATATTTCCGGTTGGTGATTGAGATGGAGATATGTGTCCTATAACTATAGTGTCTATATAAACCTGAAATAAAGAATAATTATTGCATATCTTATCAAGATCATTTACAACTCCATTTGTACTAAACGAATGTAGTTTTTTCAAAGTTAGATTTATAAATAATACATACTCTGCCCATTAATTTTATAGTAATAGATCCTTCATGTCCTTTGAAGCCAAAACATTCTCCTGGTACTAATGATTGCTGTATAACCATTCTTGGTGGGTTTTCAACCCATGAATATCCAAAAATCGTACCAATAAAATATTTTGTGATAAGCACAGTCTTACCAATTGAAACAATCTCTCCTCCAATAGACTCTGCTGCATAATCTATTCGCTCTGGTATTCTTGTAACAGTATTAGTTAAAGCTTTTCTAGCAGCTTCAAGAGAAAACAACTGACATTCACTTTTGAAATTTCTAAATACTGTTTCTATTCTATTAATCAAGTTTTGAAAATCAACATTATATACTTTTGATTTTTCACTTAAAGTATCTACAAATGCTTGAAGTTCACATGTTATATTTAGTATGATCGCAACCGTTTTGCTAAAATCTTGCTGTAAAGCGTTATTTTTAGCTAGATGAGTAGCTAAAAAATCACCTGTTTGGTCTGACGTATCCTGAATCCAGAAAAAAAACAATATTAAATAAACCTTAAATATTTTCTGAACAAATACGTGCTTACTATTGATGAACCAAGATTCAACTCGATATGCTCAAGTTTATGGTATAGAGTTATGTAAGAATACATTAAATTGAAAAACACTAACGATAAAATAAAACAAGAACTACAATATGCAAAATAAATACAGATTCTACGCCTACACATTGATGGATTATTAATTAATGAATTTGACAACCATGGACAGTTTGTATAAAATACTGATTCACATGACATTGATAATAATTAAAAAATTATGAGATATAAACAGTTATAAACTCAGTGACATTTAAAATTAAGGAATTGGCAATGCCTGCTATGTATTTTTCTATGAATGGTCGATAATTGGTTTTAACGAGTTCCAACAAATTATGTTTATTTGTTCACATTCTAGTGGAATTTAAATTAGAGTTTAAGAAATTTAAAAAATTAAAAAAAAATCGGTAAGAGTTTTTTAACCTCGCATGACATGACATGCTGGTGTGCAGAATAACTTCAAAATGGTTTTTCCCGAATGATATTTAGATCGACGATATTCCTTTGGAAGAAGTTTCTTACCCTGGCTCAATTCTTCCATAAAAAACTTCCAACTTCTTCACAATTTTTAAATAAAAAAGTGTCACGTAGTAGCTATAGTACAATATGTGTCTCGACAACACATTGATGTCTTTTACGACCTGGGAATCTGTTGTTATATCAATTTTTTTTACGGTCTCTTGAGTAAGATGCATTGTAAAAAATGTGTTTTTATTGCATTTTTGCAAAATAGTTATTACTGTTAAACATACTTAAATTTCTTTTAATATAAAATTAAAACTTAAAATTACGACTTGACAGAGTTCGTTTTATTCGGTTCGAACTCTATATAGAAAAGCAAGTTGTAAAAGGAAGAATTTTCTAGTTCCATAAAATTGTTGCTGTGTTGATTGGTAATTCGTAAAACCCTCTGACGGATCCAGTGGTTTGTTGGGGGCTAGGACTATGGTTTTCACACAGGCGCGAATTGTTAAAGCTAAAGCTTTTCTGTGTAGCTTATTAAGGTGGTTTATTTTTTAACTTCATTGGTCAGTCATACAGATTTTCTAAGTTCCGACCAGAACCTGTTTAGGTAATTTGCGAGTTGCCTCTATATAGATCAGAAAACTAAACCAATGGATTTTCTTTACGTTATTATTTTTTTTTCTTCAAGACCTTATCTTACTCCCAATTTGTTTTTCTCCTTTATCTCCATTTTAGGAGCATAGGACGTCTACTAGACTGGAACATGGTCTAACTCTATTTGGGCCAATCGTTTTTAACTCTGTCTTGCCAATTTGGCTCGCTTCTACTAGCACTGTTTTCTTCCAACTCATTGCAAGTCTTCCCACCCTTCTTTTGCTTTGCGGATTCCACTCTAGGGATATCCTTGTTATATCTTCGGCTGTTTTTTTCAGTTTCTATCCATCTCCACTTTTTCTTCCTCATTTCTGACTCAATGTCTATCTGCTCTGTTTGTCGTAGTAGTTCTTCGTTCCTGATTTTATTTGGCATCATTCGTCTTAAGCATTTCTTCACAAATAAATGTGTCATATCCATGAAGCAGTCCTGAATTTACACATGCATTGAACATTCGTAGCTTTGTTTTTCTTGACAGGACGGACGCATTCCAGATCTTGTGGAGCATGTTGAATGTATTTCTGGTCTTGTTAAGGCGCTGTTTAATATCTTTTTCAGTTCCAACTATTTTGCTACAGTATAACGAAGGTACACAAATTTATCGACATCCTCGACTGATGTATTGTTGATGGTGAATGGTGTTCTTACATTGGTGTTCAATCTCACGGCCTTTGTTTTTCTGATGTTGTTTTGAGACTAACTTCATGTGCAAGGGTTGATAGCTCTTCTATTTTCTGCTGCATGCCTGCGTGTCTATGTGTGAGCATGCAGATATATTATCGTCTTCGTAGTCTAGATCATTGAGGCGTCTTATTGTGTTCCATTGGATGCCATTTGGACTTCTGTCGTCAAGCTTTCGCATGACACTAGTACTATTAGGAATAGTATCGGGAATAGTACACAGCCTTGTCTCACTCTTCGGTGGTTGTAGTATTGATCACTATGCTGTCCTTTGTATTGAATTCTGTTTCCAACATCCTGGTACATTTCTCTGATTAGATCAATTATTTTCTTTGGTATGCCCATTTCGCGAAGTGATTTCCAGATAACGCCTCTGTTGATGGTATCGAATGCGCGCTCAAAGTCAAAGAAGAGGAGATACAGTGGTGAGTTCGATTCGTTTGATTGTTCTATAATGATACGGATTGTATTAATATGATCAGTAGAGTTTCTACCTGGTCTAAAGCCAGCTTGTTCATTTCTTAATTTTTTTAATTGTCGATCACATTTCTTGACATCTTTTTCACTTGTTTAGCTGTATTCTCATATTTGTTTCGGATAACCGTTGTGCTGTGGTGACAGAATTGTATTTTTAACTGACGACGCTCTTCGATTTTTTTCAGGTATCATCACTATGGTATTATCTATGGTTTTCGGGACTTGTCTTGGTATCCGATCACATCTGTAGCAGTTTTTACGTAGGCTTTTTCAATTTGATCCCACTTTTGATCTATACTGGTTGTTTCGTTCTATGGTATATTGAGCTAGAGCGATTTGTGTTCTTATCACTCAATCTGCTTGTATTGAATTTCCTCCGATGTAACTGGCTGTTGTTTTACAGCGGCTGATTTGATTTTGAAAGTTGCAATTACCAGGTGGTGGTCGCTGTGTATGTCTGCACCTCGTTTTGATCTGACATCTTGTAAGGAGGATAGAAACTTCTTACTGACCAACCAGTACATTATCGATTTGGTTCTTGATTTTCCCATCCGGTGAAGTCCAAGTGTATTTGTGTATGTTCTTGTGTGGGAATTTGCTGCCTCCCATAAATAGCTGGTTTACGACACAACAGTCTCTGAGTCCATGTCCGGGTTGATTCAAGCGCAAGTTTGCCAATAACTGATTCAATATTCGGGTGTTATCGGTTCCAATTTTGGCATTGAATCTTCTTGAACAAGTAGCTACATAGCACTGTATGATGGTTGTATTTCTGATTTTCGATTGAAATCGAGCTTTCTTAGCTGTTGGTGTTATTAATATTCCTACACCTTGTTCATATGTGTTGGGATTTTCCAGAGAACATTAGATAATTGCCTGTATTTGTTATTATGTAACCACACTATTTTTCAATCTTACTTCACTGAGTCCTAATATCTCGATCTTATATTTTTCCATTACCTTTTCAGTTTGTGTTTCTCTGTCTTGATGATTATATTAGAGTTCTGACGTTCCAGTTTCGTGTCCGGGGTACGATAGCCAATAATCGATATTTGTTGTTTTCCAGAAGGATTATTTCTTCTATTGTACGTGTTGAAAATCAGTTTGTTTTTTTTTTCGGATTAATAGGTGATTGGTGCATCGAATCCTAGCCAGTTTCCAGGGCTGCTGGATAAGGTATACCAGCATACCGGGAGGAGATATGCTTGCTTCATGTAGTTCACTCATATTTCATATTTTTCTGATCTTGGTTCTCAAGCGGTGCCCCGTTTAAGTTGCAACCCTGTTCATTGCTGCTTAGCGATGTAAGCGATGTTGTCGTCTTAACCCTTTCTCCATCTCGTCTCCCATTACTACAAAATAGTTATCCTTTTATTATCTTCCTCTTCTTCTGAATCGTTTTTGAACTCACACAAGCTTATATCGTTCATAATAGCTACCAGCAAAACTGATATGCGGTTGCTTTATTCTCTCGTTTTTGATAATTTTTGATAGACGCAATCATAATATTTTTTACCTTGATTTAAAATTAGACACTCTTATACATTTTATTTGGTAACGGGGAAAAGATCACAAAAATAAATGAATTCTTAGGCTGATACCGATCCCGTAAATAGTTAGTGCCATGTATGATGAACCTGGTTTGTTTGATCATTATTAAGGCAGGCACGCACACAAGGGGCGGACTGGGCATCGGCTCTGGACCCTCCTCCCCTTCCTTATTTACAGCTTAGACATTGAATAAATTATTGTTTCTTAAATATGAATTGGAATAATAATAATTCAAATAAAAAAAATTTACGAAATCTATAAAACATATTCTATAAGCGATCATTTTAAATTTTGTTTGAATGAAACTACCTTTTTAACCATTTTAGTTTTATTTCAAAGAACTACATGCTTTACTTTTTTCACAGACCGAAGTTTTGGAAACTCAAAGCAAGGTTTTACCAAGGACTAATTTTCATATTTAAATTAAAGAGTCTTGCAGCTCACAGATCTAAACGTGTAATCATATCATATTCCAATGTTTATCGGAATTAAAAAAGAAATGATTATTTTTTGAACATTATATAATAATCAAAAAACAATTTTTAATTTGTTTATTTTATTAAACCAAATAATTAATCTATACTGTATTATTATTAAGTATATTAAACACAATTTAACTTTTGATTTTCTTTTTCAATCTGAAACTGATCTGTAACCCATTGTTTTAGATGTGCATAATAATTTTACAAATGTAATTCACATTAGTTACAGTAAAATATTTTTTTTTATTATGGTCTATTGTATTTAATTTATATCTTATTTATTGCTATATTATTATATTATGTATGTATATTGTTATTTTAATTTATTATTTTGGTCAATTTGAAAAAAAATCATACGTAAATTTGTACTAAAATTTAAATTATGGTTTTTGTATGGAGGTAATTTGAAGACCAGGTAAAAACAGCTGGTGTGGTAATAAAAAAAAATCACTATTTTTGTAATTCGATCTATCGTACAAATTTTTTTAATCCAAGTTCAGTTTTAAATGTGCTACTAAAATGTGACGGCGAGAGTCATTTTATAGTTTCACGATGAACGTTTAATTGTTTGAAATTTTACCAAAGTGGTTGAATGGCTTGCACTTTTGTTTATTTGCAAAATTATTAAAAATCTGCAAGTATCACTTAGTTCCTCTCGAAACTATACGACCATGATATGCCTTTCGTCAAACAAATGTAGAATCCAATGTGTTGGCAGTATAATCGCTAAATGAATATAGAACATTTCGTACATATTTCAATTTTAAATTATATTAAAAATAAGCTTTGGCTGGTCACATAGTACATATTTATAAAAAAAAATTTTACTTCCTTTCGATACCTATCTTCCCTTAGTATAATTGTGTTGAATGAGGTCTTGAAATTTTTTTAAAAATAAATAAATAAATTTGAAATTTCAAGAGTTGTAAGCCACATAGGGTTGGTAATTTGACTAGGAGCATAGAAACTAAAACAATATTAAAAGCAGAATTTTAAATATTATTATTAATTCTTTGCTTATTGTATGTTTTTTATGATAATATTGTACATTTGTCTTTTATATTTGTTTCTTTTTCAAATAGTCAATATTTGAGATTTTTTTAATTATGTTATAGTTTTTGTTTAATAAATTATTTGTTAGTGTTAATTTTCTTTTAATAATCATTTTTATTATAATATGACATTAATTTTTATTATATCCGACAAAATCGTTTTTACAAAACGGTTAATGTAAAAAGTTTGCGACAAAAAACGTCATAATAATAGATTAAATTTGTTAAATATTACCTGCATATATCAAATAACAAATTTGAAAATCTTTCACAGTTGATAGACATTTGGATCGAGCTTGTAATTATTCAGACACTTTCCTATCAGTGGTAATGCCAATTAATGGCCGCGACCTATGACCTTCTTTCTGATAACATAGACAAATCAAAATTTGTTGTGGTTGATTTATTTGATTGGCTACAATACTAATGCATCAGCAGATATAAGTATAGATAATAAAAAATTCGGATTTATTACTTAGGCACGTATATCCGCTAGAAATAGGTAGATTTCGGGACCAGACAATTTTGTGTACGAATCGAATTAGATGTGTCAGATTAGTTTAAATAAAAAATTTAAGTAAAAACAGAATAATCCAAAAAATTTATCAAACCAAACTAAATAAATTAACGGAAACTACTTTATCAATGCAATTTCGGAACAGTTTTGTTTAATTTGGTTAAAACTACTTAACACCATATTAAATCCACCAAAAAGCAAATAAACCTTCTCACTACGTCACACCTACAATACCACAACGGCACCACACATAATTTATAATCAAAAATTATCAAGCAACTTTTACACCTCAAATAATATACAAATATCTATCAATGTAGAAAAACTTTTGTAAATGTGTAATAAATATATATTTATTGCAAATAACAGTTCAAAATTTTCCAAATTTCCATTCCTTATTTCAAAAGAATAATGGCTCAACTTTGTTTTTTTTTATTTAAATTTTTGCAAAAAAAAAATAAAAACTCAAAACAGAAAATTTATTTAATATTTCTATGGGAGTGCCATGCATGAGGTTAGTATAACGCTAATTACATTGGAACCTCTTGGGTTAGAAAGCTGAAAATCCCTGAGATTATAGTTGAAAAGTTTATCTAAAAGCAATAGTGTAAGTTTAAACAACATAAACTCAAAATTGAGGAAGGCATGGCCGTTTACGTTTGTTTTCGTTTTAACAGCCCCAGTGTCTCAACCTCTAAGCTTGAACAATTTTTTTTTTTAATTTGGAAAGATTTATGCTGTACCTACGTGTGCAAAAGTTTTCATTTTTGAGCTTGTTCATTTTCATCTATATCGAGGACAACAAAGTTTAGCATTAAAACAGCTGATTTTTCAGGAACCTTTTGCGCCGAAGTTTTTGATATAAATTTTTTTGTTTTTCCGTCTCCGCTTATCATACATAGTCGTTTGGCACCAAAATTTTTCCGAAATTCCGAGATAAAGCACATTGCAATAGGTAGATTTTTATATGAAATCTACCTAAAAATAACGTTTCAATTGATTTTGAATAAATTATTTATGTTTCACTCATTTAAACTCCCATTTCTAGTTACACTTAAATGTAAATGGCATTTCGAAATTCTATTTCTACGTTGGGAGATATATCGGTAGTACCAACAAAATGTCATCTAATTTGTGAAGGGGATGTAAAAAATACTACTAATTCTCATTGATGTTTTAAACTATAGTGTCTTAAAAGTTAAAACTAAGAAAATTCTCGGCGAATTTCATCTCCAATTGACGAGGAGGTCCGAAGTACATATTATCCTTGCATCATATTGTCAATTCAATCCAATGGTACATGTACCGTCCGGATATCGGCTGATTGGAAAAGTTTAACACCAGCTGCAAACAAATCGCTCTTATAATCCCTGGTTCGCCTTGCACTTTTATCACTAAGTCCACACTGAAAGAAAAAAATCGGTTACTATAATCGATTTTATGCCAACCGAATTTTTCCTGTCACAACAACCTCAGATTCGGTTGTCTTATCTTCAAAAACGAAATTTGAAGGCAACAACCTAATTAAAGACACAACAACCGAATGTGCTGTCATCCTGATCGAATGCCAACCAAATGAACAAATTTCAGTGCAGTAGGTGCACTATGAATAGAACAAAAAATCAAATTTCGATTCTACATACATATAGTATTGAATCATTGCGTGCCAAATTTGGATGAACTTTAACCTTTACACCGGATGCAACAGAGAATCACGATGTTGTGCATGGATTTCAACATTTCAAATGAGCCATTGGCGATTCCAACTGCAGCAGATACATTGGGTGGTGGTCGACAACTATCCAGAGAACAAATGTAACGGTTGGAGGAAGAAAGAAGCAAAATACATGTAGATCGGTGAAAAGACAAAAAGTAAAGTAAAATTTCTTGAGTCCGGACCCCGATAGTCAATAGGCCATAACAAGGCTTAACAGAAGTAGTTTTAATCATAAAAAAATCGGGGTCGAAGAAGGTTCTATGCAGCTAATATGTAAGTGAGCAAGAAAGGACTTATTGAAAGTGTCGAGCAAGTCGAAGGGATAATTAACAAGCACCAGAGCGATTAAAGAAAGAAAAACTGCATTTCTGATTCACAATTTATATCCCATCGCTAGTAAAGAAAACATAAAGTTGTGTGCCGTGAGAAGAACCAATCCATTCAGCAATGAAGGTATATGATCTCTCTAAGATAACATCTCGATTTACAAAATATGAATTCTGTTAAAAATGACTTAATAAACTTACGTCAATCCAGTCATACGGTAAAAACCAATATTGAATCGGAAAGCGAAACTCGTCTTTAGGTTTGACTCGGGAAGGTTAAATATAGTGGCTCGGTCTTAAAAAAAAAATTAATTCAGTAGCAGCTGGCAATCACCGCAAATATGGTGGCCAGCAAAGAGGAAATGAATCAGCAACTGAAAGCTGTGAATCCAAACATGTCTACTAGCAATACAGAAATCAGCCTTAATATCAAACAACAGCTGGAGATGGTTAGCAACGTTATGACTGATAGTAAGGCAGAAATTACTACAACGCTGGCTGTGAATAAAGATGAGATAAATCTGCAAATAAATTAATTGAGCATTAGCATACATAAACACCTGGGTGAACAACTTTTACAAATTTCAATAGCATCATCGAAAAGTCGAAAAAACTCAATGTGAAATTAAGGTACAGGCGGTTAAAAAATTACAGTTTAGGGAGAGGCTGAAAACAACCGTAGAAATTGTTTAGAAGTGTTAAATGAAGCAATCAAAAACGAGGCATACAGGATCGGCTAACACCCCGATTACCGAAGGCAAGTCATGTCACTTTAAATGACTAAAGTCACATCGCATCAATTTTCGTTTTGTTGAAGTCGTTTTTCATGCCGTTTCAGTCATTTTATACGACAGATGTCACTTTAAATGACATTTTAGTCGCCTCAATTTTTCATGTGACAATAATTTTTTCAAACGTCTTAAATTGTTTTTGTGAAATTGAAGAAAGTAAAATGTAAGTTTTTTTTAGTTTTGGAGTTTTTTCGTTTTAGTCGTGACCGTTTTTATCGACTTCAACAATACCAATTCTTAAGCGACGTGACATGACTATAGTCATGTCACCTGATGTGACACGACTTCAGTAATCGACGTGTATAGGATCGCTTGCAGAGGAAATGCCTCTAGAGGTATGTATCAGTGAAGGGACTTGTACATTTGGCACACTCGCAAGTGGAAAAGATGAAGATTGAGACGTTGACCGACTGCATTCGAATCCAATTACCAGAATTACAGTAATAGTAACAGCTAAGGCAACTAACTATTCAATAAACATTCGTATATGCAATACAATGTAAGATGCCACAAGGCTCTGTATGCCATCAGATGTGAAGTATTCGCAGGTAGAAGCGACATTAGATACTGGATGTGTGACGAAGAGGATGACATGGCACGAAAGTGCAAGAAAAATGAGAAAGTAGAGAGCTCGTCGTCTTTTATGAAGAAGAGGCACAAAAATGAATCAGCACGCCGGGTTCCGGAGCAGCAATAGGAAACTGCTGTATTGGATATGTAGAAAATTGAGCCATATTTTACAGCAGATATTTTACGGCAGATATTGGTATGCTGTTCAACGGAAAGCCATTCACGATCAAACTGTGAAGGTTTAAAGTAAGGAGAATTTAACCTACAGCCCAGTTTCAGGAATGGCAATAAATAGTGAAAGTTTGGGTATTCAAGGGCACATAAAAACTAAAATTGCTTCATGGCCCCGGACTCAGGCTTACCTCACACATTTGTTCGCAAAGGTTTGACTGGAGGCGTCATGGAACCATCAGATGAATTAAAACTGCAAACAGTAACTAGAGGATGTACTGATATATCAGATAAACGGATCGTTGAAATAAAGCTATGGAGCCACTGCTATCAATAAATGGTAACGGGCCATACAGTATTGAAGAAGTCATTCTGGTATGTTTATAATGCTGAGATGTCACTACTGCTGAATAAAGAAGAGTATCCAGATATTGTCAGTTATGAACAACAGTGTAGTGCAGGTACCTGAAAGAGAGCAACAAAGGTGGATGTATAACAAAGCAAATAGTGTGAGCGGTGAGCAGCTTTTATGAAGTGATTCAAAATGGTTCAATCTAGAATGTGAAGCAGCTGCAAATTTGGTAAATAGGAATCGTTCAAGCATGCGAAGAAGAGGAAAATATAAGGAACGTCGAAAAATTCATTATTTCCAGAATTTAGGCTCATTAAGGTATCGCGAAAGAATAAAGTAATGATCAAGGATTTAAAAAGGAGCAGCAGTTGATGCGAAACAATGTAACAAATAGAAAAACAGCCTTGGATTCGCCGACCGGAGATGCGTTCTAGTAGATTTAGAATCTGTTCGGCACAAACGCTATGTTTATACTGGCAATTTCTAAAATCAACTGTAGTAGTTGCTGAACCTATTGAAGGAATATACTAATTAAGGCATATTGTTTGCCTGTTGTTATGAAACAAAAAAAATTAAATGCATAGTAAAATCTGGTGTTGTTACTAATCTGCAGATGAACGAATCCAGAAAGTGGTTTGGGAATTATGTTTATCGAATTGAGAGTTAGGTCAATTCGAAGGGTGGAAAACATGACAATATTTTATTAGAAATAAAAAAAAATTTCGAATAACTAAATAAATGTATCAATTTATATGGAACATTTACCCAAGAAATTATAACGTTATACAATTTTTGTTTTTTAACTATAAAACCATTACAATAGTATTTTTATCAGTCGTCCTACTAACCTTCATCCATAGATAAATAATATATAAAGACATTTGGTACAATTTGTTTGCAAAAGTTTTTAATTAATGATTAATTAATTTAATGCGTAATTAACTATCTATAGTGTCACCTAAATTCAAAATGATTATACCTAATATTTAACTTGGTTTAAAAACTTATATGTAATAGGGTTGATTCTCACTTTTAAATAATTGGGCAGTGAGCTTTTACGGTCTTTCAATCACTTCCTACCCAAGGGTGAAAAGTGATTTTTGCTAGGAATTTTAATATTTTTTTAAGCGTGGGGTGCCGAACATGTTATCAAAAATGTTTGTTTTTGTATAGCCCACCCATTTAGTGTGTGGCTAACCCATTTAGAGTGTGACCATCGAATAATTTGAATTATTGAAAAAATTTACGATAGTAGTAAATACAACGAATATATGCAAGGAAAACTATAGTAATTAAAATTTGATAATTTGAAGGGCTACCTAGAAGTGGCAAGTGGAAATCTTTTTGACCTGATCAAGTCTGCTACGCCTTAAGAAGCTAGAAGTGGGAAGAAGTTAATTCATTTTTAGATTTAACGATGCGAGTTGTCTTATGAATTATGATAGCTACTTAGGACGCCAATAAATAATACGATGTTAATCGAAGTAAAGAATTTTGCTCGGCTATCAATTAGCAACAAATGAATTAATAGTTTAATTAATTAAATTTTAGTATGATTATACTAAAATTTGCTCTTCTAAGTTCTAACTTTGAATATCATATAAAATCTTTTTTTTTGTTTTTGGAGCACTACATATTATTTTACAATAAAATATTTTAATTGTCAGTTTATGAAAACACTTTTGTAATATCTACGAGTTTCTTATTATTTCCAATTAATTTCGTTAGCTATAACATTATCAAGGATATTTCTAAACTAAATTGAACATAAAAAGGGAAAGTTGCACATTTGAACTAAAATAAGGGGAAGGTACTTATGATAATTCGTACATTCAAGTTTGTTATTTTATTTTGAAAGTTACTATTCTCAGATTGAAAGTAAAATGGTATAGATTGAAATTATTTGGTATTAAAATCCAATAATAAATTTTAGGTTTATGCTTTATATTTCTTTTCGGTAACAAATTTTGAAAAAATGGTATACAAACCTCAGTAGAAATGTTCATATCACACTTGTTATAAATGACCATGGCGCTACACACCTCGAGTATCTATTTAAGCCTTTGTTGGAAATAAAATGCTTTATGTAATGTTCTTTTTTCTAATTATCTAGAGTTACGGAGGAGTAATTTCTGTACATCCATTATTTTCAATCTATAGGTGAAAATATTTTCATCAATACAGGTGATGAAAATTTCAAATGTTACGATTGTCTAAATGTTATTGCTATGGCCCATCTTTAAACTAAAGCAATCAGGACAGAACAATAATAAGTTGCCGTTACATAATCTATTAATTCGAATCACTCCTGTAGATAAAATAGTATTTGGGGTGAAGGTGGCGTCGTGGAATGTTTCCTATATGACATTTTACTAGCGAAATTCTATAAGTTCGTCAGCCAGCACCCCTTCGATATAATCTTCGCTAGTCAATCTGATGGCTATTACCAGTGTTGTGATGACTCACGGTAACTCGTATGTAAACACCAAGAACTTGAGTACGCGTGGTTGTCCCACCCGCAGATCCAAGATTAACAAAAAATCAACAAAAACTGATATCTCCATACGTTTAATTAATTTTTTTTACCGAAAATGGTAGTAAACAGGATTAAATAAATGCCCTAGAAACATAGCACCAAAGGAAATTTATAGTGCGAGTGGGATATAAAACCTTTCGATTTGTAACTTAAGAATAATAATAAATCTCGAAGTGTGAAACCATACATATTTAAAGAAAACAAACAAAAAATTATAATTCTTAAAACCAATTTTAATTAATTTAAAATCAATTTTCAATATTAAGTATAATCTATTTTAATATAGGTTTCACTAGATAGTTAATATTCTCAAAGCACTAAAACAAACACTTTTTCCTAAAAATTATACTACTTCGAATTATATATTATTTTATGGTCAAACACAATAAATATTATAAAAGCATGAATTTACGCAGTTTTTTTGTTCTTTAAATAAACTTATCGATTTCAGTCAGTTCTACTCTATCTCTAATCGGAATACTTTGTAAAATGGAGTCAATGATGCTTATCGTATTATGGAATCATGGCTTAGAAATCAGGGCTACTATTTGAACTGGTATTAGAATTTAATATAAAATGCTTAATTAAATAAATTGATGAATTCTACATAAATCGAAGAGGTCTTGCTCATACATTTTATGATGTTAAATATAGTCTGTTTGCAAAATTGACATTGGTAATTCCAACTATAAACATACTACAGAAATGACCATGACTTTGTAAAAATATTGTTAGTATTTATATCACCCAACAGGTCATGTAGTTGTACCATGTGTGTTTTATTACATATTTTAAACGACATAATTTACAGTATATGAATTTCGATATCTTAATACTAATTAAACTAGCAAACATTTATTATTAAACTAAAATCCAAATGCCTTCATTCTTCTTTAACTTTTATTTTTTTAAGATATTTTTTCTAGAATAATAAGTGTATTAACTATACATTAACTGTTTAATACTTTACAAAAATAAACGATTTTATAAGATAAACAACCAATATAATTAAGAACAAATAAATTATACGAAAATCGAGTGATTGGCATATCGGTACAGATAAATACCGATTAATCTCATACAAGTTAGCGCCGAATCGTCAAAAACGGTTTTTTTCTTTCTAAAAATTCTGTAAAACTTTGTTTTTCTCTTTATATTCGCTAGATCTTTTTCAGTTTAATATCATCACTCTTATTATAATTATACATTAGTATAAGAGAGGCAAATATCGGTTAGACCAGATATAACATAATTTTTATAATTTAAATTAACTCAAATGAAAATAATAACAATGTGAAATGTTCATTTCTAGTAGCAATTTCAGAACAGATGTTCAGATATTTTATTAAAATTAATTTATGCACATTTAAAGTAAAAGTAATGTTTTTGACTATTTTTCTTGTATATAAATAATTTCTGGAGATATTATTTAGATAGCTCCATTCTAAAAATACATGCATTATAAATTTCTTTTGATATCGATTACTTTTTATTTTATTTAAATTGATGAAAATAATATTATAAAATATATAAAATATTAAAACAAAATACAGTTAAACAGAAATATATTAAACAAAGACTTTTGCTAAACCATCAGCTCCTGCACTAGCAATATAAGGTCTTGTAGGATGGAAAGCCACATCTAAGATACTTTCGTCGAATTTCTTTCGATGAGCTGTTATTTCTTGTACACAAGTTTTATTATCATAATTCCATAATCGAATTGAACAATCATCAGAACCAGATAATAAAAACAAACCATGCGAATCAATTGCCAAACTAGTAACAGCATCCAAATGCGCCACCATTGAATGTACTAGAGAGCCGGATGTGTTATCCCAAAACCTTATATGACGATCTTCGTGTGCAGTTATTGTTATTGGCAGTGTAGGATGACTTACAACTTTATTTATATGCTTGCCAATATTGCCCGGTATTTCTTGAGTAGCTTCAAGTTTTACTACTTGTTTACCTGTTTCTGTATCATAAATGATACAATGAGCACTGGTATAAGCAACAACTATACGATCAACTTCATCACGTACAAAATCAACGGAGCTTGGAATTCCTTCTGCTTCGGAAGTGAATGTATTTAGTAGCGGAATTTTCGTTTGAGGTGACCATAATTTTACCGTCCCATCAGACGAACACGAAACGAAATGCCCTTTGGTATGATTTACAGATAACCCCCAAACAGAGTCGGTATGTCCTTCAAAACTACTTCTTAACACCGATGGTTCGTAACTATCATAAGGATCTATATTATACGATGGAATATTCCAGCAATTTATAATTCCATCCAAGCCTCCGGAATAACATTGCTCTCCAGTAGCAGACATTGCTAAACACAGAACAGGTCCAGCATGTTGTCGAAAAGTGTATAATGGCTCAACATCCAGACTGGCTGATTTTTTCGCTGGCACAGTTTTTTGTAAATTCCATAATTTAAGCGTATTATCTTCAGATGCTGTTATTAAAACAGATTCTTGTGGATGAAATGCTAATGCGCGAACTCCATCAAAATGCGATCGTAATGTATATTTTGCGATCCATGTCTTCCGATATGATTCTTTTGAATTAGATACATCATACGTTGTTTCTGCCTCATTATTAACAGTAAGTTGTGCTAACTCTCCTAATCCAAGAGATGAATCGACTTCTTCATCACCCGAAATTAAATTCCGCCGAGTACCATCTGAAATGAAAAAACGTTTCACATTACTTTTAATATTAGAAGAAAAATTTTACAGTTTTTGACAAATTTATGGAAACAGGTAAAATACTTAATGAGACATTACAAGCATGCGAACTATGAATGGCCTGATTAATCGATTAATCATTTTCTTATTTGAAGTAAACAATGAAACGTAAAACTGATTAATCGTCATTGTTTTAATATAAGCAACAAAAATTCCGTACGCGAAAGAATTATAAGCCTAAGTTTACCAACCGTAAAAATTATTCTCTTTTTTCAGCATTAATTAACAGATATGATTGAGATAAATGACAACATATGAACAAACGTTTGCTAAAAAACTGCATGAGTGTAGAATTTTGAATAAAACTAAAAAAAAAACCTAAAACTGATCCACTCAAAACTCAGTGAAAACAAACTACAACTGAAAAAAAGCCTATATTTCTTCTACGAAGTTAACAATTTTACATAAGTTCCGCTTTTCCAGGTAAGTTGCACAAAATGCTTCCATTTCATCATCAGATGAATCTGAACTTGTTAAAAGTTCATTTACCACAAGGTACTTTCGGTTTTGATTCATTATTTGCATTTATTATTTAAATACGAAATTTGCAGTTTCTCAAAAAACTTACTCTATTTGACAGTTGAAAAAAGTGCAAAGTCTGTTAGTTTTTACTAGGAGGGCCCGGCGTGCTTCGCTACGCTTATAAATAAAATTTTTGCGTAGACATTTTGTTGACGTAGAAGCAATGATTTCAAAAAGTGGTAATGAGAAATGCTACCATATAATTTTTAATTTTTCTTTTTAAATATATGAATGAAAAATAATCAGAACTCTAGCTGATCAGTTCGGATATATGAAAAATTAGCGATCAAATAAGTTTTCAAGTAAGCTTCGTATGAAAAATTAGCATATGAAAAATTAGCGATCAAATAAGTTTTCAAGTAAGCTTCGCTAATTTTTCATATATCCGAACTGATCAGCTAGAGTTCTGATTATTTTTCATTCATATATTTAAAAAGAAAAATTAAAAATTATATGGTAGCATTTCTCATTACCACTTTTTGAAATCATTGCTTCTACGTCAACAAAATGTCTACCTAAAAATTTTATTTATAAGCGTAGCGAAGCACGCCGGGCCCTCCTAGTATATATAAAAAAAGAAAAAAAGTTTTAAGTTTTAAACCATTACCAAAACTACGTGAAAAAGCCTCAAAAATTCAACCGCGCATAACGCCGATTCAGAGTACCAAAGAAAAATATTACGCAAATATCTTTATATCAATAAACAAAATAATCGAAATAATATCGAAAACCGTCCTTGTTCAAAGACAAAAGACGACTGAAATGAATGATTTAAAAATGAAAATAAATTTTTTCGATAGCTAATATATAAAAAAGAAAATATCATTCATAAAATATCATCATAAATATCATTCATAAAATATCATTCATAAAATCAACATTATTACGCATAAATCTGTTTTATTCCGACGACTCGAAAACCATCCTTTGTTCAAAGACAAAAGACGACTGATCACTGAAATGAATGAGAAAAAAAAGTTTCGTTTTTGTTGTTCGTTGTTCGCTAATATATAAAAAAGAAAATATAAAAAAATAAAATAAATTTTAAATTTCGTTTTTATATGTATGTAAACTTATAATGCATATGTATAGAAAAAGTTTTCCGTATATAATAACTTTTTTATTTATGATCCGATTTGTTTGAATTCGACTATAGGTTACACTAATATCAGTTAGCTGTGAAAATTTCAAATGAATCCATCTGCGAATAAAAAAGCCTAATGCTCCACAAAGTTTTAATCTAGCGTATTAATATATAAAAATAATAAAGATGTATTAAACTGGTAAACTGAACTTAAAAAATTTAAAATAAGCAATAAAACTTGTAAATCGAACATGAATAACTGCACTGGTGTAGTGCAACGTGCAACTTATAAACCGAATTTGAAGCACTGAAAAAGTTTGCTCTAGTGCGCACGAGTTGGGTAAATCGAACACGCCATAAATCTTGATTCCCTACAACATCGTCGCACTGTTGCTGATCTCGTTGTTTTTTATAAATATCGTCACCAGCTCGGATGAAATCAGATCTATAATGCCTCAGACATATTTTTTTCCCCGTTTAACTCATTATTCGGTTTGTGAAAACAGTCAAACTGTGATTACTCACTGTTATGGTAACAAAATGCATAGGGATTTCTTTGTGCGTACATCGTACAAATGGAATGCTTTGCCTGAATCAATAGTCACGAGTGCCTTCAATCCACAAAACTTTAAAGAAAAAAGCGTCCACCAACACCTCAAGACCCATGTTGTGTTGGGACCTATAAGGTCTTAAAAGGTATCTATGTGTTGTTGTGACACATTTTGTAATTTCTCCTATACAACACCACTTTTTATTAAAAAAAAAAAACATGTCCTCCTGGGCAGATTTTGTTCAATATCGTCGCAAAAGTAATCAGTACAAATCCAGACACTATCAAAGTTTCATTAAATGCATTTAAAATATATAAGGAAATATAAAAGGCAACAAAACAATACGGAGTCTATCTAAAGCTAGGCCACACTGCATTCAACCTGGACGTAGACATCACTCTCAAAAATGGTTTCCATATGGAAACATGCCCGCCGAGGTTTCCAGACATAACAATTAATAGTCCAGTAACTTTATACATTACTGTATGCGTCAAATCCGGTAGTTCTGATTTTTTGCAGACTTGTTTATGATGTTGGCCTAATGAATAATCCAAGTTTGTGACCTCGAGCGCCGAACGCAACTTCGTCAAAAATCGCAAAAACCGCGAAAAAATCATTATTTTTTCAAATTTTGGCGATTATAACCCTAAAGGACTAGTTTTTTCTTTAACCTTTCTTAGGCCGTTTTTAAAGTAGACTAAATTTTCTACAATATGATACTAGAACTGTCTCTGCAGACCCACTAGTTTCCGAGATTAAACCTTTCAAAGTTTATCATTTTTTTCGAACTTCGCAATTTTTTGCAATTCTGTCGTTCTAAATGAACTTTGACCCTGAATATACTATCGAAGCCCTGTACTTTTATGATGGGATGTTAAAAAAGAAAATGAGAAGTGTGAACAGTGTGCACAGGTATGTTGAACTCTCGATACTTTTCCAAAATCATCCTTATCGAGAAAAGTGCATCGGTAGTACCTCGGCCCCGCCGGAAACCACACTGATATTCTCCAAACAGTTGTTCAGCAAAAGGAAATAAATGATTAAATTAACAATTAAATCAATATTTATAAATTTTATGCATTTGTTACAAAAAATGGTGTGTATAAGTGTATAACTAGTGCGAATGCGTTTTCCAAACGCGAGTTATTGCAGCACTCCCTACGGTCATGCTGCAAACTAACTCTTGTTTGGAAAACACATTCGCACTAGTAATACAATCTACTATTTCTCATTGGCCACCACACACATTTATTAATACAATTATTAGGACAGGGATGTAGAAAACTCTACAAAGGTATGAATTGCAAAAAATTGCGAAGTTCGAAAAAAATGATAAACTTTGAAAGGGTTAATCTCGGAAACTATTGGGTCTACAGAGACAGTTTTGGTTTCATATTGTAGAAAATTTAGTCTACTTTAAAAACATCCAAAAAAATTTTAAAGAAAAAACTAGTCATTTAGGGTTATAATCGCCAAAATTTGAAAAAAAAAAAAAAACGATTTTTTCGCGGTTTTTTCGATTTTTGACAAAGTTGCGTTCAGCGCTCGAGGTCACAAACTTGGATTATTCATTAGGCCAACATCATAAGCAAGTCTGCAAAAAATCAGAACTACCGGATTTGACGCATACTATGAGATCTACCGGATTAGACCCAATACTCTCAGGCGACAAAGTTACTGGACTACATCAAAAAATTAAATTAATTTAGCCCTCTTGGAAGGTTCCGCTTGAGGTTCGTCCGTATCTGGATCGACGTATTGGGATGGCATATCCCCATCAGGGGATGGTGATGTATCGTCGACGTCGTGTGCCCACAAGTCATCCTCCATTTCGACATCGGAGAGATCGTCACCTTCTGGGATATCTGCTACTGCAACTACAAAAATGACCAGGTACAGTTACATAATCTTGTTTTCTCATCGGCCACCACACACATATATCTATTAATACAATTATTAGGACAGGGATGTAGAAAACTCTACAAAAAGTTCGAAGTTCGAAAAAAGTGATAAACTTTGAAAGGCTTAATATCGGAAACTAGTGGGTCTACAGAGACAGTTCTAGTATCATATTGTAGAAAATTTAGTCTACTTTAAAAACGGCCTAAGAAAAGTTAAAGAAAAAACTAGCCCTTGAGGGTTATAATCGCCAAAATTTGATCGCGGTTTTTGCGATTTTTGACGAAGTTGCGTTCGGCGCTCGAGGTCACAAACTTGGATTATTTATTAGGCCAACATCATAAACAAGTCTGCAAAAAATCGGAACTACCGGATTTGACGCATACTACCCCATACACTCAGGCGACAAAGTTACTGGACTATAAAACAAATTGTAGTCTTCGTCAGATTGTCCTGAAATAGATATGGATAGTGACGTCATAACAGATTGTCCCGAAATAGATATGCATAGTGTAGTGACGTCATGACAAGCACTAAAATAAAAATTCGCGATGAACAGTTGTGTTTTTGATTATCGCTTAATTTAGTTTTGTGTTTTTCTTTTGGCTTTTTGTTTTTTGAAGTTTGATTTTTTTTTTTTTTTTTAAGGCGTTCATGCTCCATGTAGGAGCGTTGCCAGGTTGATCAGCTTTGAATATTCATCACGGTCATTCGCAACAGCGACATAATAACCATGGCAGCCGATTTTTTTAAGGTCGTTTATTACGTCAGTCTCCCATTGTAGTCGTGGTCTACCTCGCGGTCGCCCACTCCCTGGGGTACTAACGTACATTTTTCTAATCATTCCAGACTGTGAATCGGCTCGTAGAACATGCCCAAACCAAGCAATCCTATTAGAACGGATACAACCTATTATATCAGGACCCTCAAGAAGGTCTCTGGTCTCAAAGTTATACCAAAATTATAAGTTATAGTTAAGTTTGAATTTATAAACTATAAAATCTGATATAATAAAACAGTTAAAATATCTATTTGTGACGAAATTCAATTTTGTGCTATTTTAAAATTCCAAGACTAGTGCAATAGAAATATTAATTAACATTTTACTTTGAATTTTAGTGCTGATTGTTTTTATAAAAATTCAAAAAACTGTTGAATTGCTATTTAATATCATAATTAAACTTAAATCAATTTAATAAAATCAATCAAAATGTTTAAATGTGATTCAGCACTATGTACAAATTTTGATAGGAAAGAAACAATAGTAAAGTGCAATGCAATTTGTAGAAATGGTGTCCACGGAATTTGTGCTGGACTTCCTCGCAATTGGAACGAGTCTAAGTTGGGTGAAGCATTAGCCACTCATTTCATTTGTGAAAATTGTTCAACATCTTGCAATTTAGTCAATGACGCAGTGGACAAAATGCAGACAAGTTTTGCCGAAATATCAAATAACTTTCAACAAGTAGTTCAGGATAATGCAGCCAAATTTGAAATGATGGCGAAGGAGTTTTTATGTTATAAAGAAGCTTTCGATAAGTTACAGATCACAGTACTTGACACCAATAACATTCAAATTAAAATAGAAAACAGCATTAGTAAACTCTCTGAGACAGTCCTATCGAATAAAGAGGGTAATGCGAATAATATAAGTAATAATACTGCAACTAACCATGGTCTGCCAAGTCAAATACAAATTATGGACAATGATGACAATGATTTTAATGAATCAGCTGTTCTATCTCACTTAGCGGCATGGAATTTCATTACTTACAACAAGCATATAAGTAATGCACTTCCAAATAATTCTCAACCCGAGCCGTCTACTTCTAACTCAGGAGCATCTGTTGACACAAATCTAATCAAACCAAATACTGAAGTTAATGATGTTATTGTTATATCTGAACAATCTAACGTGGAGGCGAAAGCAACTAACAAAAAGAAGAAAAAAAATAAGAAAAGTAGGAGCAAAGGTACTGGTGAAGTGAATATACAAAGTCACTCAAATCAAAATGTATCCTTTAGAGCACCGACGCCGCCGATCTTTAATCCAATTACTTTAAAAAATAAATACAACTCCACGATTAATACACCAATGCCTGCTATTAGAGCCCACAGGTAGCATCTCATAGATTAAAATTAATGTATTTATACATATCTTACAAGGAGACGAGCACTACCGAGGAAACCTTAACAGTGTTTATTGAAAAAACATTTAAATGTCAAGTGGATTGTAAGTTAATTACACCAACAAACTTAAGGTACATGCCTTTCTTTTAAAGTTGGAATACCACCGAATAAATTTTATGAAGTAAAAACATCAAATATGTGGTCGGAGGGCATTAAAGTGGACTGTTTCAACATGGCTAGTAATCGTGCTTCGGGTTTTCGAGCTCGTTGGTATCAGTGCCGAAGGGCCTAAGCATCTACTATCACTACATGTCAGGCATGAGGTCATCGTTGGAAAATTTCAGAAACGATCTAGATAACTCCGATTATGATGTTGTCATCGTGACAGAATCATGGTTACAGAGTCAACATTTAACATCTGAAATTGTGCCTGATGGATGGTCTATCTACAGAAAATATCGGAAACAGATCAACTTGAGGGTGGTGTATTCATTGCAGTAGAGGATTACATCCCTAGTTCAGTGGTTCAGTTACAATCTGTAAGTGATGACACCTCGTTTGACATTGTTTCATGTAAACTACAACTAAATGGTAAATTTTTATTTGTAAGTGCTTTCTAAATACCGCCTAAGTCTAACATAAATAGTTATAATAATCGAGCTAATTCAATAGCAAACCTTAACTTGAACATGACAATTGATAATGAAATTTTTATTTATGGTGATGCAAATATGCCGAATATTCATTGGGTTGCCAATGGTTTACAGGAAAATATATATGACCCTGTTAATATTGATGTCACTTATTATGATTTTCTAATTAAAAGTCTTTCATTAGGTTTATGCCAAATTAATAAATTTAAGAATAATAGTGGAAGCCTTCTAGATGTTATCTTTACAAATGTCACATCTAATTTTGATCTGGTTATAGCTTCACTAAAATTGACATCAAAAACCAGTTTTCACCATCAAATACTTCAATTAACTTATTTTTTTACTGAGGAAAGAAGGAAAAATTTAATTGACACTATAATTTCTTATGACTTTGATAAAGCAAATTATGAAGCAATTAACCGTGAATTAAATTCTTATATATTAAATTCAAACTGTGTAAATAGTGCTGCATCTTTGTTTAATGAATTTTTAAGTGAAATTATCGATAAGCATACACCAAAGAAAATCGTATCAGCACTTTCATGCCCTGCTCACTTTGATAAAGCACTTAGAATACTAAGAAATAAAAGAAATAAGGCGCATAAAAAATACAAACAAACAAAAAGATTATCTGATTTTGATACATTCATTAAACTTAGCGAACAATTTAAAATTAAGGAACAACATGCTCTAGTTCTACATAAGGAAAAAACTGCTTTAAAACTGATCGATGAACCTAAACAGTTCTCGAACTTTATTAAGGATAGACGTAGTAATAAAGGATATCCCACTTCTATGACTCACATGGGTAATTCTTCTTCAGAACCGATTTTAATAGCTGATATGTTTGCACATAATTTTGAGAGTGTTTATCAACCACCTATTATCATTAAAGAAGCTGACCAGTCACACATTTTGCCCTCAGCTGACAGAATACTAGAAATCGAGCTTATTCAATTCAGTCTTTGGACATTAAAAAAGAGCCGGGACCAGATTTAATTCCTCCAAAATTCACTAAGAGGACAGGAACTAGTATAGCAAAGCATCTTCAATATTTATTTAATCTTTCTCTAAGTCAGGGTATCTTTCCTGATATCTGAAAATCATCATTTATAACTCCTATCTTTAAAAATGGAGATAAGCGTAAGATTTCTAACTATCGAGGTATTGTCATTCTGTCCACCATTCCTAAACTCTTTGAAAAAATTATAAGTCAAAAATTGTACATAGTTCTTAGAGACTTGATCCACCCTAATCAACATGGATTTGATTCGGGTAAATCAAACGTAAAACTGATTAATCGTCATTGTTTTAATATAAGCAACAAAAATTCCGTACGCGAAAGAATTATAAGCCTAAGTTTACCAACCGTAAAAATTATTCTCTTTTTTCAGCATTAATTAACAGATATGATTGAGATAAATGACAACATATGAACAAACGTTTGCTAAAAAACTGCATGAGTGTAGAATTTTGAATAAAACTAAAAAAAAAACCTAAAACTGATCCACTCAAAACTCAGTGAAAACAAACTACAACTGAAAAAAAGCCTATATTTCTTCTACGAAGTTAACAATTTTACATAAGTTCCGCTTTTCCAGGTAAGTTGCACAAAATGCTTCCATTTCATCATCAGATGAATCTGAACTTGTTAAAAGTTCATTTACCACAAGGTACTTTCGGTTTTGATTCATTATTTGCATTTATTATTTAAATACAAAATTTGCAGTTTCTCAAAAAACTTACTCTATTTGACAGTTGAAAAAAGTGCAAAGTCTGTTAGTTTTTATGTATTAAACTGGTAAACTGAACTTAAAAAATTTAAAATAAGCAATAAAACTTGTAAATCGAACATGAATAACTGCACTGGTGTAGTGCAACTTATAAACCGAATTTGAAGCACTGAAAAAGTTTGCTCTAGTGCGCACGAGTTGGGTAAATCGAACACGCCATAAATCTTGATTCCCTACAACATCGTCGCACTGTTGCTGATCTCGTTGTTTTTTATAAATATCGTCACCAGCTCGGATGAAATCAGATCTATAATGCCTCAGACATATTTTTTTCCCCGTTTAACTCATTATTCGGTTTGTGAAAACAGTCAAACTGTGATTACTCACTGTTATGGTAACAAAATGCATAGGGATTTCTTTGTGCGTACATCGTACAAATGGAATGCTTTGCCTGAATCAATAGTCACGAGTGCCTTCAATCCACAAACATTTAAAGAAAAAAGCGTCCACCAACACCTCAAGACCCATGTTGTGTTGGGACCTATAAGGTCTTAAAAGGTATCTATGTGTTGTTGTGACACATTTTGTAATTTCTCCTATACAACACCACTTTTTATTAAAAAAAAAAAAACATGTCCTCCTGGGCAGATTTTGTTCAATATCGTCGCAAAAGTAATCAGTACAAATCCAGACACTATCAAAGTTTCATTAAATGCATTTAAAATATATAAGGAAACATAAAAGGCAACAAAACAATACGGAGTCTATCTAAAGCTAGGCCACACTGCATTCAACCTGGACGTAGACATCACTCTCAAAAATGGTTTCCATATGGATACAGACACATGCCCGCCGAGGTTTCCAGACATAACAATTAATAGTCCAGTAACTTTATACATTACTGTATGCGTCAAATCCGGTAGTTCTGATTTTTTGCAGACTTGTTTATGATGTTGGCCTAATGAATAATCCAAGTTTGTAACCTCGAGCGCCGAACGCAACTTCGTCAAAAATCGCAAAAACCGCGAAAAATCGTTATTTTTTCAAATTTTGGCGATTATAACCCTAAAGGACTAGTTTTTTCTTTAACCTTTCTTAGGCCGTTTTTAAAGTAGACTAAATTTTCTACAATATGATACTAGAACTGTCTCTGCAGACCCACTAGTTTCCGAGATTAAACCTTTCAAAGTTTATCATTTTTTTCGAACTTCGCAATTGTTTGCAATTCTGTCGTTCTAAATGAACTTTGACCCTGAATATACTATCGAAGCCCTGTACTTTTATGATGGGATGTTAAAAAAGAAAATGAGAAGTGTGAACAGTGTGCACAGGTATGTTGAACTCTCGATACTTTTCCAAAATCATCCTTATCGAGAAAAGTGCATCGGTAGTACCTCGGCCCCGCCGGAAACCACACTGATATTCTCCAAACAGTTGTTCAGCAAAAGGAAATAAATGATTAAATTAACAATTAAATCAATATTTATAAATTTTATGCATTTGTTACAAAAAATGGTGTGTATAAGTGTATAACTAGTGCGAATGCGTTTTCCAAACGCGAGTTATTGCAGCACTCCCTACGGTCATGCTGCAAACTAACTCTTGTTTGGAAAACACATTCGCACTAGTAATACAATCTACTATTTCTCATTGGCCACCACACACATTTATTAATACAATTATTAGGACAGGGATGTAGAAAACTCTACAAAGGTATGAATTGCAAAAAATTGCGAAGTTCGAAAAAAATGATAAACTTTGAAAGGGTTAATCTCGGAAACTATTGGGTCTACAGAGACAGTTTTGGTTTCATATTGTAGCAAATTTAGTCTACTTTAAAAACACCCAAAAAAATTTTAAAGAAAAAACTAGTCATTTAGGGTTATAATCGCCAAAATTTGAAAAAAAAAAAACACGATTTTTTCGCGGTTTTTTCGATTTTTGACAAAGTTGCGTTCAGCGCTCGAGGTCACAAACTTGGATTATTCATTAGGCCAACATCATAAGCAAGTCTGCAAAAAATCAGAACTACCGGATTTGACGCATACTATGAGATCTACCGGATTAGACCCAATACTCTCAGGCGACAAAGTTACTGGACTACATCAAAAAATTAAATTAATTTAGCCCTCTTGGAAGGTTCCGCTTGAGGTTCGTCCGTATCTGGATCGACGTATTGGGATGGCATATCCCCATCAGGGGATGGTGATGAATCGTCGACGTCGTGTGCCCACAAGTCATCCTCCATTTCGACATCGGAGAGATCGTTACCTTCTGGGATATCTGCTACTGCAACTACAAAAATGACCAGGTACAGTTACATAATCTTGTTTTCTCATCGGCCACCACACACATATATCTATTAATACAATTATTAGGACAGGGATGTAGAAAACTCTACAAAGGTATATTGCAAGCAATTGCGAAGTTCGAAAAAAGTGATAAACTTTGAAAGGCTTAATATCGGAAACTAGTGGGTCTACAGAGACAGTTCTAGTATCATATTGTAGAAAATTTAGTCTACTTTAAAAACGGCCTAAGAAAAGTTAAAGAAAAAACTAGCCCTTGAGGGTTATAATCGCCAAAATTTGATCGCGGTTTTTGCGATTTTTGACGAAGTTGCGTTCGGCGCTCGAGGTCACAAACTTGGATTATTTATTAGGCCAACATCATAAACAAGTCTGCAAAAAATCGGAACTACCGGATTTGACGCATACTACCCCATACACTCAGGCGACAAAGTTACTGGACTATAAAACAAATTGTAGTCTTCGTCAGATTGTCCTGAAATAGATATGGATAGTGACGTCATAACAGATTGTCCCGAAATAGATATGCATAGTGTAGTGACGTCATGACAAGCACTAAAATAAAAATTCGCGATGAACAGTTGTGTTTTTGATTATCGCTTAATTTAGTTTTGTGTTTTTCTTTTGGCTTTTTGTTTTTTGAAGTTTGATTTTTTTTTTTTTTTTTAAGGCGTTCATGCTCCATGTAGGAGCGTTGCCAGGTTGATCAGCTTTGAATATTCATCACGGTCATTCGCAACAGCGACATAATAACCATGGCAGCCGATTTTTTTAAGGTCGTTTATTACGTCAGTCTCCCATTGTAGTCGTGGTCTACCTCGCGGTCGCCCACTCCCTGGGGTACTAACGTACATTTTTCTAATCATTCCAGACTGTTAATCGGCTCGTAGAACATGCCCAAACCAAGCAATCCTATTAGAACGGATACAACCTATTATATCAGGACCCTCAAGAAGGTCTCTGGTCTCAAAGTTATACCAAAATTATAAGTTATAGTTAAGTTTGAATTTATAAACTATAAAATCTGATATAATAAAACAGTTAAAATATCTATTTGTGACGAAATTCAATTTTGTGCTATTTTAAAATTCCAAGACTAGTGCAATAGAAATATTAATTAACATTTTACTTTGAATTTTAGTGCTGATTGTTTTTATAAAAATTCAAAAAACTGTTGAATTGCTATTTAATATCATAATTAAACTTAAATCAATTTAATAAAATCAATCAAAATGTTTAAATGTGATTCAGCACTATGTACAAATTTTGATAGGAAAGAAACAATAGTAAAGTGCAATGCAATTTGTAGAAATGGTGTCCACGGAATTTGTGCTGGACTTCCTCGCAATTGGAACGAGTCTAAGTTGGGTGAAGCATTAGCCACTCATTTCATTTGTGAAAATTGTTCAACATCTTGCAATTTAGTCAATGACGCAGTGGACAAAATGCAGACAAGTTTTGCCGAAATATCAAATAACTTTCAACAAGTAGTTCAGGATAATGCAGCCAAATTTGAAATGATGGCGAAGGAGTTTTTATGTTATAAAGAAGCTTTCGATAAGTTACAGATCACAGTACTTGACACCAATAACATTCAAATTAAAATAGAAAACAGCATTAGTAAACTCTCTGAGACAGTCCTATCGAATAAAGAGGGTAATGCGAATAATATAAGTAATAATACTGCAACTAACCATGGTCTGCCAAGTCAAATACAAATTATGGACATTGATGACAATGATTTTAATGAATCAGCTGTTCTATCTCACTTAGCGGCATGGAATTTCATTACTTACAACAAGCATATAAGTAATGCACTTCCAAATAATTCTCAACCCGAGCCGTCTACTTCTAACTCAGGAGCATCTGTTGACACAAATCTAATCAAACCAAATACTGAAGTTAATGATGTTATTGTTATATCTGAACAATCTAACGTGGAGGCGAAAGCAACTAACAAAAAGAAGAAAAATAATAAGAAAAGTAGGAGCAAAGGTACTGGTGAAGTGAATATACAAAGTCACTCAAATCAAAATGTATCCTTTAGAGCACCGACGCCGCCGATCTTTAATCCAATTACTTTAAAAAATAAATACAACTCCACGATTAATACACCAATGCCTGCTATTAGAGCCCACAGGTAGCATCTCATAGATTAAAATTAATGTATTTATACATATCTTACAAGGAGACGAGCACTACCGAGGAAACCTTAACAGTGTTTATTGAAAAAACATTTAAATGTCAAGTGGATTGTAAGTTAATTACACCAACAAACTTAAGGTACATGCCTTTCTTTTAAAGTTGGAATACCACCGAATAAATTTTATGAAGTAAAAACATCAAATATGTGGTCGGAGGGCATTAAAGTGGACTGTTTCAACATGGCTAGTAATCGTGCTTCGGGTTTTCGAGCTCGTTGGTATCAGTGCCGAAGGGCCTAAGCATCTACTATCACTACATGTCAGGCATGAGGTCATCGTTGGAAAATTTCAGAAACGATCTAGATAACTCCGATTATGATGTTGTCATCGTGACAGAATCATGGTTACAGAGTCAACATTTAACATCTGAAATTGTGCCTGATGGATGGTCTATCTACAGAAAATATCGGAAACAGATCAACTTGAGGGTGGTGTATTCATTGCAGTAGAGGATTACATCCCTAGTTCAGTGGTTCAGTTACAATCTGTAAGTGATGACACCTCGTTTGACATTGTTTCATGTAAACTACAACTAAATGGTAAATTTTTATTTGTAAGTGCTTTCTAAATACCGCCTAAGTCTAACATAAATAGTTATAATAATCGAGCTAATTCAATAGCAAACCTTAACTTGAACATGACAATTGATAATGAAATTTTTATTTATGGTGATGCAAATATGCCGAATATTCATTGGGTTGCCAATGGTTTACAGGAAAATATATATGACCCTGTTAATATTGATGTCACTTATTATGATTTTCTAATTAAAAGTCTTTCATTAGGTTTATGCCAAATTAATAAATTTAAGAATAATAGTGGAAGCCTTCTAGATGTTATCTTTACAAATGTCACATCTAATTTTGATCTGGTTATAGCTTCACTAAAATTGACATCAAAAACCAGTTTTCACCATCAAATACTTCAATTAACTTATTTTTTTACTGAGGAAAGAAGGAAAAATTTAATTGACACTATAATTTCTTATGACTTTGATAAAGCAAATTATGAAGCAATTAACCGTGAATTAAATTCTTATATATTAAATTCAAACTGTGTAAATAGTGCTGCATCTTTGTTTAATGAATTTTTATGTGAAATTATCGATAAGCATACACCAAAGAAAATCGTATCAACACTTTCATGCCCTGCTCACTTTGATAAAGCACTTAGAATACTAAGAAATAAAAGAAATAAGGCGCATAAAAAATACAAACAAACAAAAAGATTATCTGATTTTGATACATTCATTAAACTTAGCGAACAATTTAAAATTAAGGAACAACATGCTCTAGTTCTACATAAGGAAAAAACTGCTTTAAAACTGATCGATGAACCTAAACAGTTCTCGAACTTTATTAAGGATAGACGTAGTAATAAAGGATATCCCACTTCTATGACTCACATGGGTAATTCTTCGTCAGAACCGATTTTAATAGCTGATATGTTTGCACATAATTTTGAGAGTGTTTATCAACCACCTATTATCATTAAAGAAGCTGACCAGTCACACATTTTGCCCTCAGCTGACAGAATACTAGAAATCGAGCTTATTCAATTCAGTCTTTGGACATTAAAAAAGAGCCGGGACCAGATTTAATTCCTCCAAAATTCATTAAGAGGACAGGAACTAGTATAGCAAAGCATCTTCAATATTTATTTAATCTTTCTCTAAGTCAGGGTATCTTTCCTGATATCTGAAAATCATCATTTATAACTCCTATCTTTAAAAATGGAGATAAGCGTAAGATTTCTAACTATCGAGGTATTGTCATTCTGTCCACCATTCCTTAACTCTTTGAAAAAATTATAAGTCAAAAATTGTACATAGTTCTTAGAGACTTGATCCACCCTAATCAACATGGATTTGATTCGGGTAAATCAACAATTTCTAATTTGGTACCACATACTTCTTTCATTAGACGTCAATTTGCATCTGGTCTCCAAGTTGATGCTAATTACACAGACTTTTCTAAGGCCTTTGATAAGGTAGATCATGCTTTATTAATTTGTAAGCTTAAAAAATATGGAATTAGTGCAAAATCTTGCAGTGGATGGAATCTTATTTGAAAAATAGACATCAGGTCGTAAATCGTCATTTGGGTCCTTAATTATTTTTACTGTTCATTAGTAGTGACATTAGTAATAGTATGCCCAATTGGATTATACATCAAAACATACGCAGCATTCGCTGTAACTTAGATGAATTCTTATGCCATCTGGATAGTTTCGAACTAAAGCCATCTCTTATATTTTTAAGTGAAATTTTTATCAAAAGTGACGAAATTCAGAACTATGATAACATCTTTGATTATAAGCTTTATGCCAATTGTAATACCTTCAACAAAAATGCGGGTGTAGCAGTGTATATGCATAGTCTGCTAAATGGTAATGTAGAAAATTTATCTTTTGTTAGTGCGTTTGTTGTGCCGTTAGTTTGTTTAGTTACTTGCCGTCTGAATAATGAGGATTTTACTATAATTTGTTTTTATAGATTGCACGAGTATAACCAAAACATATTTGTGACCGAATTGTCTAATTATCTTGAACATGTTAGGGATAAAAATTTAATTATCTTAGGCGATGTAAATATAGACATTTTGTCTAATAAAACTGAAAACGATGAATACAAGCTTGTAATGGCTTCAAATGGATAAATTTCATTGGTAAATGAATACACAAGAGTAACAAATATTCATAGGCCTACGTGTCTTGATCATGTTTTCGCTAGACAGACATTAAGCAGAAGACATACATTAAAAGCTAGTCATAAACTTTGATATCACTGACCATTTCTCTACTTCATTGAGCATAGAATATAATTTTAAAGATAGCAATGTTATTGAAGATTCACCCTTTTTTCAAAAAAAAATTAATTATAATGAGCTTAACAAAGGTTTAGCATTCGAAGACTGGGCACCTGTGATGAATTCAATTAACGTAAACGAAGCATATAATTTTTTTGTAGATATACTACAAAAACATATTGACTCGTACACTCACTCTTTTGCTCTAAAGAAGAAATGTCTCAAGCTGAAAGAGTGGATCTAAGACGGATTGTGTGTTTTAATCAATTTGAAAAATTCCATTGGTAAAAAATGCAAGATCCATCCACATAATGCACAACTTAAAGTCGGGTATGAGAAATTAAAAAACCAAGTAAAACAGAAAATTAAGACTAAAAAAAATAATTACTATACTGTTTTATTTAACAAACACAAAAATAACCCGAAAGGACAATGGAAAACTTAAAAGAATAACAGGTGATGACATAAAAAATAAGAAAGAGCCTTTGATAATTAAAAACGCTTTTGATCAGCCTGAAAAGGATGTTCATAAAGTTGCTAATATGTTCAATGAGTATTTTGTTTTAATTCCACATGAACTTAAAACCACACACATACAAAATTTCAACCATACTGAAGAGGAAAAAAATGAATTATTATTTTCCAATAATATGGAAACTGAAAGTTTCTTTGTTGATCTTACTTGTCCTGATGAAGTCATGTACTTTATTAATAAGTTAAAAAATACATATAGCTGCGGATTCGATAATATTTCTAACTATACGGCAAAACAAATAAGTCCGTTCATTGTTACACCATTGGCACATATATTTAACTTGAGTCTGAGTCAAGGAATATTTCCAGATAACATGAAAGAAGCTATAGTTCTCCCAGTATTTAAGAGTGGAGACAAATTTGACATGTCAAATTACAGACCTATTTCGTTGCTGCCTGTTGCTGCCTCAAAACTATTGGAAAAAATTGTTAAACATCGTATGTTATCTTATCTTAAAAAAACAGGTTTTATATCTAAATTACAGTTTGGTTATCAAGAAAAACTGAATACTGAAGATGCTCTGCTCAATTTTCTGACTAACATATATAATAGCCTTAATGAGGAGGATAAAGTCACAGGCGTCTTTATAGATATTAAAAAAGCTTTTGACACAGTCGACCACAGCCTTCTGGTGGAAAAACTGAAAAAAGGTGGATTCAGAGGGCTAATTTTGGATTGGTTAATTTCATATTTGAACAAAAGAGTTCAAAAAGTGAAAATTGGAGATACTTTTATTATATATAGAGACGTTAGTGTTGGTGTTCCACAGGGTTCTGTTTTGGGACCAATTCTTTTCTTAATTTATATCAATTCGTTATGTAATTTAGCTTTGCAAGGCAAAATCACTACATTTGCTGATGATACAGCCCTTGTATATAATGCTAATAACTGGTTGGACATAAAAGAAAAGATGTCAGGTGACTTCATCGCTTTACGTAAGTGGCTTAATATCCACTACATGGTCTTAAGTCCCAAGTCAAAGTTTATTAATTTCATAATGCAATCGAATAAAAAACATGTTGACTTTTCCCCAAATCAATTTATATGCCATTCGGTTAATTGTCAGAACTCTTGTGATCATAATTGTGTTGAAATTGAAAGGGTCTTTGAATACAAGTATCTTGGTATTAAAATAGACTATAATCTTAAATACAAAGAACATATTAAAAACACAAAAAATAAACTTATGTACACAATCAGATCGCTTTATATCTTGAGAGCAGTTTGTTCAAAGTCTTTACTAAGAATGCTATATTGTTCATTGTTTAAGTCACGATTAGAGTATGGCTTAATTGCTTGGGGTGCAAATTTTTATAGTAATTTGAAAATGCTAATTGTAGCACAAAAATATGCTGTTAGAGTAATTGAGTTTAAATCGCGGACAGAACACTCACTCCCATTATTCAGACGGTTAAATATTCTACCTTTGCGTTATTGTTTTGTTTACAAAGTTTTAGAAATTTTTTATTTAAGAAGCGGATATAACAACCTAAGGATTATCGAAAGATGCATGCCACGTTCTTCAAACATTTGTATTGTTCCTTTTACAAGGAAAGAATACTTTCAGAAATTCTATGCATTCCTTCGTCCTTACTGGTACAATAAGCTCCCAAGCTTTATAAAAGTGTCAAATTCACTACAAAAATTTAAAAAGAACTTAAAATGTTGGCTATTAAGCTTGGATGATATAGAAATGCACTACAGAATAGGTTAATTTAAGCTTATTTTCTGATGAATTCTTAGTTTTCTGAATTAGTCAAGATGGTCTGTCTTTGGTGATAACTTTAGGGACTTCGGTTTTGATGATTTTCTAGGGCTTCTTTGTTTTTTTGTTTCATTAGTTGTTGAACTGATTCTATGTTTTTCCTGCAAATTTTAGTTTAATCTTAGTTCTCATCCATTAAATTTGAATGATAATCCTTTTGCTACAGTTAATTCTTAAGCTTCTACACTTCATCTTTTCTCTAACTTAGTTTTATATTATAAAGTGAATTTCCAACTTTGCACCTCACAAGAAAAGTTGATTCTCTCGAGTTTTAAATTTTTTACTTTGAAGGGATCACTGAAACTGGTGCTTATGCACTACTAGTGATACCTACTTATTTTTTTTCCACATACTATTATTATGACAAATCATACTAAATTAACTTTTTATTAATTTTTTGTTGTATTCTTAAGTTTTAAAATGTTATATTAATAAATAATATTTATATTATCATTATTGTATTAAAGTTTGCTACCTCTTAAGACAAATTAAATATTTTATTATATTAAATTAATTCTGTATATGGAAACAAAATAAAGATTGATATTATTATTATTATTATTAGAATGCATTAAAAATATTAAATGGCGTGGATAATCTGGAATGTTTAGTATTTCAGCTTCAATGATTTTTTTAAAAGATTAATCGTCTTGATCTTGCAAAACAACAATGCAATCAAAAGATGGAACAATGGTGCTAAAACTATTATGGATTTATTTGTTTTAGTGGAAGAATCATACCATGAATCAACATTCAACAATATAATAATGTAAGCTTTTCTTATTTTGATGTATATAATTTTGTGTTTGTTTTTCAATTAAAATATTTTTTTTATGTTAAATTAAAATTCCTTTTTTGAAAATTAGGTTTGTGTAATTTTTTGTGATGGATAAGAGATTTCCAAATAGAATTCGTTTAAAGTAGATTCAGTTTTCTCGTATTTTTGAATATTATATTTTGTATAAACTTAAATTTCTCTACACGTTGTTGTGGTGCATTTGGTGAGTGGTATATTTTTATTTTTTTCTTGTCATTTCCAGCGTTAATATGGAACATAGTTACATAGTCCAGTTACTGAAAAGTCCACTTCCACGCTTTTCACCACATGGACGAAGGAGGTAAATACAACAATTAGCATCTGCATTGACAACATACTGTTACGATTACAGAAAAATCTAGACGATTACGGTCACTTCCAAGAAAATCAAATCACAACAAAACGCAACAACAAACGAATGAAATGAATAGCGTTGTTGTTGTTGTACATGTTCTTAGAATTAAGGTCAACATAAATAAATGATTTTATGAATTAAATGAACGTAACGTAAAATAATCGGATATTCTACTATTTTCTCAAGGTTTCTAAAAAGTGACCTAGAATTTTCTAGAAAGGAAGGAAGCAAAACAGTATATAAGAAATTGTCTGTTGTAGATTAAGAATTAGTTTTATTTTAAACCTGCGATAGTGAAGTTAAAATTATAAAAGTGATTTTTAAATTAGTTTTTGTGAATAAAGTTTTAAGTGTTATTGAGAAGAAATATTTTGTGTATTATTTTGAACGTTGTGAATTGGAAATTTGTACAATAAACCGTTGGAGTTTCGAAGCTGTTGGAAGAATATTCTAGTTAGGAATATTTTTTGCTGTGTTGTTTTCCTATTGTTGTGGAACAATTAAGTTGTTGAATACTTAATAAAACTTGGTGTTTGTGCTTACTAATCAGTGATCGAACTCAGAAGAGATTGGGAATTACGTTTATCGAATTATGAGTTAGGCCAATTCGAAGGAAGGTTGAGAAAAACGTAACATTGGTGACATCGGCGGATTAGTAAGCTGGTAATAATGGTATTCTTAAGTGAATTAAAAGTTCCTGAGTTGAAGAAGGAACTAGAACAACGAGGTTTGTCAACAACCGGCAACAAAAGTGAATTGATGGTACGGCTTCGAAAAGCCAAGGGAGTAGAAGTAGAGAGTTACCAGTTTGGAGTAATTGCAACAAACAGTGATTTAGTTACACCTGATGAGGAGAAAAGTTTTGTTGCGGAAACAACAACTTCATTGCCACCTGCAAATTGTGATTTTACGCAGTTAATGGCTATGATGCAACAAATGAATTTAAACATGAATCAGATGAATGCTAATATGGTTGCCAATAAAGAAGAAATCAGCTGCAACATCAATCAACAGCTAGAAACAGTCAACAATAACATGGCTGTTAATAAAAAAGAGATTACTGCAACCCTTGCTGCAAATAAAGATGAGATGAACCAGCAAATAAATGAGTTGAATATTAGCAAAATTCAACACTTGGACGAGAAACTTTTGCAAATGTCAACGGCATTCGATGTTAAAGTCGAGAAAATTCAAACAGAAATGCAGGAATTTGAGCGTGATTTGAATAAGGTCGTAACTAAAGTTGACGATTTTGAGAAAAGGTTACAAGATGTTGAAACAACTAAAGTGACTTCACATGTAGTGCAGCAAGTAGCTAATATTAAATTGAAACCACCATCGTATGACGGAACCACATCTTTCGGCACCTTTAAGTTCCAGTTTGAGACAGCAGTAGACCAGAATGTTTGGAACGCAGAAAATCGTCTTGCTGCATTAATAGTTGCGCTAAAGGGTGAAGCAGCTGAAACATTACAGGCGGTGCCAGAAAATGATCGCAAAAGTTATGCTGAAGTGATGATTGATGAATGCGTTGGAACGTAAATATGGCAGCGACCATAAAAAGGAGTTATACAGGATCGAGTTAAGAGGTCGCTTGCAGCGGAGTGGAGAAAGCTTGCAGGACTATTCCTCAGCAGTGGAACGCCTTGTTCATTTGGCCCACGCAAACACTCCACCATATTTTATGGAGAAGATGAAGATCGAGGCCTTCATTGATGGTATCCGAGTATCAGAAACCAGGATCAAAGTAATGACTACACCTAAGGCGACTTTCCATGAAACTGTCGCATACGCAATGCAATATGAGATGGTACAGAGGATGTGTATGTCATCTGGTGGATGCAGAAAAAGGAATGTAGAGGGGAACATCAAAGGGGAAGTTTTGGCACACAGAGATAGAAGCGACATCAGATGCTGGGTATGTGATGAAGAGGGTCGCATGGCACGGGAGTGCAAGAAAAACGGAGAAGCAGACAGATTGTCGTCTTCTGTCAAGAACAGGGGAGCCGAAGAAATGGAGCACGTAGGGTTCAGGAACAGCAGTAGAAAACTCCTGTGCTGGATATGTAGGAAATCGGGCCATGTCTCACAGGATTGCTGGAACAGGAAGCGTGATAGATCTTCGTCTCCTATTCAACGGAAGTCTGTTGAAGGTGCAACTGTAAAGCCAAAAAGTGAGGAGAATGCAGCCTACATTCCAATTTTAAGAATTGCGGTAAATGGTGAAAGCATGGGTATCAACGGACAACTTGAAGGTAAAGGTTGCTTCATGACACTGGATACAGGTTCAGCTCGAACATTCGTTCGCAAAGGTTTAAATGACGGTGTTTTGGAACCATCAGATGGATTGAAACTCCAAATAGTAACTGGAGAATGTGCTGAAATAGAAGGTAAAAGAATCGCTGAAATAAAATTGGGAAATAACTGGTATCAACTAGAAGTGTTAGTGGCAGACATAATGGATGAAGTCATTTTGGGGATGGACTTCATGAAGGCGAAGAGATTAGTCTTCGATTTTGGATGTGGAATCCTAAAGATTAATAATGGTGAGATGCCACTACTTGTGAATGAGGCAGAGTCAACAGATATTGGCAGCGATGAGAAACTATGCAGTGCAGAGGAAAATCCAGAACCATCATCCAAACAGATGAGGGAGAGAAACGTCAACCGACGCAAACGTTTGAACAAACGCCGAAAGTTAAAAAGGAAACAAGTTCCGGTCCATTACGAAGTGAGCAATGTAAATGAAGTGGTTCAAATAGCTTCAAACGGGGACGAATCGCAGCTGAAAATGAGAATGGTTCAGGGACATGGCGGTGTGAAACACTCAAAGGGAAGAGATAAGGAGCACTTTAGAGATAATGAGAATCCATACTCCTCACGGTGGGCTGATATAGAAGAAAGTAATGGCCAAGGACTTAGAAAGGAACCGGAAGTAATTCTAAACAGCCTGGGAAATAGAAAAAGAAAAACAAATGTTTGGATTCAACAATTGAAGGAGAGATTTAGATCCTGTTCGGGACGAACAGGCTTAAGTGGAGGGTAATGTTACGGTTACAGAAAAATCTAGACGATTACGGTCACTTCCAAGAAAACCAAATCACAACAAAACGCAACAACAAATGAATGAAATGAATATTGTTGTTCTACATATTCTTAGAATTAAGGTCAACATAAATAAATGATTTTATGAATTAAATGATCGTAACGTAAAATAATCGAATATTCTACTATTTTCTCAAGGTTTCTAAAAAGTGACCTAGAATTTTCTAGCAAGGAAGGAAACAAAACAGTGTATAAGAAATTGTCTGTTGTAGATTAAGAATTAGTTTTATTTTAAACCTGCGATAGTGAAGTTAAAATTATAAAAGTGATTTTTAAATTAGTTTCTGTGAATAAAGTTTTAAGTGTTATTGAGAAGAAATATTTTGTGTATTATTTTGAACGTTGTGAATTGGAAATTTCTACAATAAACCATTGGAGTTTCGAAGCTGTTGGAAGAATATTCTAGTTAGGAATATTGTTTGCTGTGTTGTTTTCCTATTGTTGTGGAACAATTAAGTTGTTGAATACTTAATAAAACTTGGTGTTTGTGCTTACTAATCAGTGATCGAACTCAAAAGCGATTGGGAATTACGTTTATCGAATTGTGAGTTAGGCCAATTCGAAGGAAGGTTGAGAAAAACGTAACAATACTAATTCCTAGTCAAAAATCCACAACTGCTGGGAGTAACGTTCGATCCACTACTTAAATTCAACGCTCATGCTCAACAAGTGAATACAAAACTTAAAAACAGGAATAACGCACTAAAGCTCTAGCGGGTAGTTCGTGGGGTAAAGATAAAAACACTATAATAACAACTTATAAAGTAATAGGAAGGCCTTTTATAAATTACACTGCTTCCATATGGACACCCCAATTCGCTGACACCCACTGGAATAAGTTACAAATAACACAGAACGCAGTCTTGCGTACGGCGACCGGATGTCATTTGATGGCCCACCGAGATCATCTACACCAGAAATGTAACATATTGCCGGTCCGTGAACATAACAAAATGCTTACCAAACAATATCTTTGGGCCTGTCATAAAGAGCAACATCCCTGCAATGATACCTTATACATAACAATACCACCTAGAGACATAAGGACTGCGAAATGCCTCCAACAAGATGTTAAAAACAATCAAGTCATCGGTAACATAGACCAGCCTACGTATAAGACGGGGCTAAAAAATATACATAACAAAGCTGATAAAGACACAATAAACAACTATGCCCCGAATCGAATGCTTAACAGCGGGCCACCACAGGTCGTTGCCTAAAAGGTGAAACTGCCACGCAGCACCAGAAGCATCATAGCCCAGTTAAGATCCGGTTGGTCACGCATCTTAAATAACTACATGAGTAGTATTGACCAGGAAATTGTTGACAAGTGTCCCATATGTGAGGGAACGCCACATGATGCTAACCAGCTTTTCAATTGTCCAGAGAAACCAACCGACCTGACGAAGGAAGATCTCTGGTACCGCCCAAGGGCAGTAGCAGAGTTCCTGAATCTGGACTTCGAGCCGGAAGAATAGCACCACATCTCGTCACTACAACAACAACATAGTTACAGACAGGGATATTCTGTATATAGAAAATCAGCAGAAGATGGCGGTAATCTATCAACAATACAAGCGAAACGTTGACATCGAAGAAGAAAGAAGAAGATAACCAATATAGGATTTTCCATATTTGAACACACAAACGTCAAATACTTTAACTCCTTTAAATCGACAAAATACATCTGCACATGACAAATTATTTCATTGTTCGAAAATGAATCACTTAATAGGTTATCTATCTATAAAATTGGTTATCTATAAAATTGTGTAACAGGTAGTCTTGATTCTACTAGCTACATCGTTAACTGCGTTCACTACGTTATGTCAACATAACGCGTTCGCGAAAAAACTGATCAAATGCGAGTAGAAAATCGTTTGAACGACGCAAACGAGGAGAACGAGTTGACGGACAACCTTAATATTCAACGAATTACAATAAGCATACTGTGCACCGTGCATCTATGCAAAACTATCAATATTCAAAGCCAGATTGTTTTTATTGCACAGAAAAATCATAAACCTATTACTATAACGGCACTATAACGCTTTTGAAATATAAAACTCCATATAAAAAAAATTTAGCGTCATCTTCAAATATAATACTTCATATCAAAAAAATTTTCGAGTTGGTTAAATAGTAAACGATAAACACTGATCAGATGGACGCCGGTTCGATTCCCGAACCGACTGGAATTGAGATAAAACTCGACTAGAATTGCTACGAATTTTTCGCTTTTCAAAGCAATTTTTCATTCTATTCAATTGAATACATTCATTTCTAGTGACTTATAATTCTAAACTACATAATGGTTAGATCCATTGCTATCGTATAGATAAAAATCTTAATAAAATCTTGAATTTAAATTGGCCAGTGACCATTCTTCACTAGTTGGGATTTGTCTCCTATATTCGTAGATCCATAATGTTCTTCATTCAATGTCAACTTGGTGAGGTATGAAGAACGGTAAAACGTGTTCATAGAATAAATAAAAAATAAGACAAAAATTGACACTGAAAATAAAATAATTGTGATGTTAAGTCGATCGTCCAAAAACATATTTTTATCTCGTCGCTGGTCGAGTTGGTTAAATGGTTAACCATAAACTCTGATCAGAAGGACGCCGGTTCGATTCCCGAACCGACCGCAGTTGAGATAAAACATTTGTTACGGATCTTTCGCTTTTCAAAGCAATTTTTCATTCTATTCAATACATTCATTTCTAGTGACTTATAATTCTAAACTACATAGTGTTAGATCCATTGCTATCGTATAGATAAAAATCTGAATAAAATCTTGAATTCAAAACACTAATCAATTTTTTATTGGATATGGCAAGGTTCTTTATTGTTTTGCACATGGCGTCAAATAATCAGGCTTTGTATATCGAGCGTTTTGATCTATATCAAAACGAAAGCTTCACTCGTTGGCTGTTGTTTGGAAATATGTCGCTCAACGACTTTCCACCAACTGAGAATTGTTAACGGTATTACACTTACCACTTTTCGCAGATATGTAAGCTTTGATTTTATTGGTAAACGACGTGTTGCACGTGTCATTAAAGTATGCATTAATGACATGTGCAACACGTCCTATCCAAAGTAAATTCGTGCATTGTTTACAATCATATTGACAGCCTGATCTGCTTTATCTTTAACAGAGTTATGATAGAAATATAAATCGCAGATGGCTGAACATATTTTACGTCGAATCCGCAAGAAAAAGTTAAATATGAACATGGATTTCACAGCAGAAATCTACAACGAATCTTTGATAATTATTAAAAATTATTCTTAGAAATCACGAACACAGTTTTCGATCAATTGAGAATTCCATCACGACATTGATTCGCTGCTGCTTCGTTAATGTAGAATTGGGTCTTGAACAAAAGTAAACATGGGTGATCTTTTGTCGTATTTAAAGTTAAATATTGCAAACCGTAAATCCAGTTGGAAAATTGGTTAGAGATATTTTATTTGCAGATGCATCGGCAGGAAATGGCAAAAAAGACGGTCCCCCTTATTAGATTTCTTCTGGCGGAAATTCGGTCTCAAAATAACAAAACAAGAGCAAATCTTGCGTAGTTTAGAATAGTTGGAAGAACAGCTCATTTCGCTATGAAATTGCCATTCGTTGAAACGCCTACGTACCAATTGCAAGATTTGCGTGGAAACACCAAATTATTTGGGAACGTATCAATAAGGCGGATTCAAACAAATACTACCCACAATTCCTCGATCGACCCCAGCAAACAAAAAAAATGCTTGTCCAATATATTCTACTTTTTGGCGACACGCCGACACGTAAAAAATTTAATACAACTAAACAAATATGTGTCCAGCTGCAAAACAATAGATCAGGTAAGCTCCTAAAAACACACATTAGCTCCTAAAAATTTGGAGGGTGCTGGTGTTAGTTTATCAACATCTGCCCCTTAGTGTTTATTCAAATCTGCCGGGAAGATCTGGATCTAGACAATATACGTTTGCATAAAATCAAGCAAAAATAATTTTATCCTAACAGTTTAATTTTTATAGCAGTTAAACCACAAAAATAATTTCATCCAATTGTAATTCTAAATCACACCTTAACCAGGTTGAAATAAATCATCTCAACAATAACACTTTTTCATTTTCGTACGATCATTTTTCATTAGAAATACAAAATAAGGCAAATTGTATTTCCAAGCAATATCGCACAAAAAATTGTTATCTATCATTGCAACAATAAGGCACGAAGTATATTCGAAAATGCAGAGATGCTGGTCGAATTTCAATTAACTAAACTCATTCCAAATTATATCGCCTAAGGACTTCCAAATGAAGATAAACAGATGAAGATGAAGCATAAAAATGCTTCTTAGGATTGATATAGGAAACAAATCTTGTCAAAAATGAAACGCAAAAGTTGGTGAATAATCCAACACTTGATGAATTTTGCTTCACTTAGTTCGCTCAAACAACTCGGTCAGCTGGGTACGCTCAATACATCACCATTTAAGAAATTTAGCTTAAATATCTGAATATTCCGCATTTCTCGTTGTTGATACTTTCGATGAAATAATATAGATAGAAAAAGTCTAAATTTGAATATGACATAATAAATGTACCAAGCATGTCGAGCATCATGAGATTTTGACACAAGAAACAAAAAAAATTAAATTTTTAAAATCAAATGCTACAATTTTGAATTCACTAGACACTAGACCTATTCAAAGGTTTTGATTTATTAGTATATTTTTGAGGGCACTTAAACTCAAGTACTCAAGGAAATTTTGGATTTATTTTATATATGTATATATTTTTCTCTTATACGCACATACATATTGTCTTTCGTATATAGAGAAATATACATTCAAATAAAATCTAGAGTTCCCATCCATTCACATCATCCTTTCTTTGAATGAATTGCTTATCTTATAGTTCTTACATTATTTTGTATTCAATTGTTAGTACATATTTCAAATTGTGATATATTTAATAGGAACACGACATTGAAAATCTTTAATAATCAATTTTCATGCGATTTATCAATCCTTGTATTTTTAATGTATTTTAAATAATTAGTAATGTTAATGTGCAAATAAATCTTAAATCGCTATATTAGAAGTTATATTTAAAGAAGAAATGTAGACTTATGAAATTGAAACGTTTATAATAAATATTTACCCCAATCATTTCCTTCGTTTTGATTTCTATTATTTCCCATATTTTGAGTATCTTCTCCTGCAGCTAATGCAGTAAATTCATTTAGTAATTCGTCTGCTATGGCAACTACATCTAAAAATTAAAATTTATCATAGTAAAACAGTTGTTTTTTGGTGTGGATTAAATACTGTTAGTCGTGTAATCGAGTGTGAGGAAATATATTTCAATCTGTGTAACACATGCTTTGTTAAATACATTATTATAAAAAACCATAACATTTTAAGAGCACAAATGGCTGACGTTAATTAAAAAATAAATTTAAATTAATATTTTCTTACCATCGTGCATTATTTCGCGTTTTGGTGTTTTTAAAACAGATTCTTCGTTATCACCAACCATATCTAGATCATCTGATATTTCATCGTCATCAGACATTTCCACATCGGTTTGACCCAGAAATTCAAAATTTGCCATAACGGCGGCTTCTGAATCGAGTATCATTGCTTCAGTCATGTTTGTAGGCTGTATTTTTTTAGCTGATGTACGACGCCCTTAAAAATCATTGTAGATTACTTAAATATATTACACAGAAAATACGATAAAATTTACCTTGGTTTTCGCTCGCCCTTTTATTGTTTTCATTTCCATTTATATTTGGATTAATATTTTCTTCTTGTTCTATATTACTTTGCAAGCCTAATAATGAACGAACGCGATTTGATCGCACATCGATTATTGTATCTGTGTATCCAATTTCTTGAAGATACTGTCGTAATAATTGTCGCCCCTGCCGCCACGTTATATTAGACACAGAACTATAAGGAACTTCTGAGTCTGGTGCGACGTCGTTACCAATTCCTTCATCTGATGGTGCTTTTAAATCATTTATATTTGGTGGATCACATCCATATTTTAATCGATAAAACTTTATACGTTCTTGTTTTAAAGCATATTCCAACATTTTTATGCGACGAACTAAATCGGATTTTAAGGATTCTTGTCCTTTTCTTTCTCCAAGTAAAACAGCGATTCTAGCCTATAACAAAAATAAATGTAGACAGTAATAACTTTTATCATTCATTTTATATTTTAGAAAAGTTAAGTCTTAGAGAACTCAAAAATTGGAACGTATCTCTCTGGTAAACACGACAATTAAAATATTAACGATGATTATTCTTAAAAAAATATTTCAATATATCGATAACCACTTAAGAACGTCATCTTTGGAACATTACCAATTGCCTTTTTCTTTAGTTGTACCAATTGTTTTTCTTTGCAAAATGCTTTTAAAGATAACTGAAATTTTGCATTTTTTGGACAAGTTATTTTTAAATTAATTTTTTTAACTATAGATCAGTAGAAGTCTAAAGCTTTATGTTTTTATTTGTATAAGTTTTGTGGTACGTTTAAATTCACATAGACATTATGTTCATAATAATTTCAAATGCATCGTTTAGATCACTCATTGTAAACCTCGTACAGTTTCGAAATTTGAATCTCTATTCAAGGCTCAGTTTTATCCCCAACTTTATTTTTAATTTATATCAACGAAATGTTGAAAGTCATGAGTAACCCAATAAATTGTTTTGCAGATAGTACGCAGCGTATAAGTCATTCGTCCTCCTATAGTATATCAAAAAGGTAAAATGCACATGATACAAACCACTTATTGAATTGTCCAGAAAATTCAAAAGACTTGACGAAAGAAGATTTAATATACTGCCCAAGAGTAGTAGCAGACTTTCAGAACTTGGACATAGAGCCGCTACAACAACAACTACATGCCATCTTATCAACCACGTATTTCAACTTTTTTAGTAAAACAAATTGGCTGGTAGTAGGCATTATGATGTGTCACAACAACGCATAAGAAGCTTTTAAGGCCTATGTCCCACAACATGTGTTATACAGAGCAAATTTTGTTTATAGCGAACTCTTTTCGGCTGTACCGAACAAGTTCCAACAGCCAATTATCGAATTTTGTATTCTTTTGGAATGAATTTCAATACAACAAAAATAATTCGGTGTTAAAACTGTACTGAAGTTTGTTCGGTACAGTTGAAAAGAGTTCACTATTAAAGTTTGCAGGAACAAAAACTAAAAGAGGTTTGCCAATAATCCAAGTATATTTCTCGACGCCCTGTTTTCTTCGATCATTAAAAATTACACACAGTTACATGTAGGTTGATTTCTTAGAGAAAGTCATAACGTGCCATCATTAAGGAATACTTCATAGCTAAGATTGAGGGTGCTGCAGTTGAATGAATAGAGGTCAATCGCCAGCACCCTAAAACAATACCTCTGCTATTGATACCTCACTGCTATTGCCAATGCAATGTGATATTTCACGTTAACTTATATGCCAAAAGCAAGGACTAGAGTGAACGGTGTTGTAACACTATGTTGTAAGAAGCTGCTCATGCAACTTGCAATTTAAGTGATAAACCCTGGTTTTCACTGTGGGTTGTGTAGCCCTACTAATTGTCCTTTAAAACCTTTATTATTCAATGGCATGTCGTACCGCGCTTTCATTTTATTTAGATAATCACGAGGTACACTAGGTAATCACAGGTCGCGCTATCTTAAAAAGTTCGAGCTGGTGCGGTTTTCTTGGTCTTTTATTGTATTAATCAGTTTATTTCGAAACTCTGCTAATATAACATTGAATCTGACTGCGGATAAAAAGCTGTAGTCATTCTTTTTTTAATACCGAGCATCTGGAAAATTTCGTGAAATACAGCTGGTTTAATGTCTGGTCCCTGATCGCTGTGGATCTCTAAAGGAACTCCATTGCGGCGAATCCAATGATTTATCACAGCTTCAGTAATGGTGGTTGGATATGGTACACACTTCCAGTCACAAACTGAAGTAGTCGATGATCACTAAAATATACTAGTTTATCAGTTCTTGGAAATGATCCCGCTACATCCATTGCGGTTCTTTCAAATAGAGCACCTACATCATATTGCGTCCTTTTGCAGTCGCACATTTATCGCATTTTTGACACCATTTCACAATTGGTTGGCGAATACCAGAAACCAGTAAAATAGTTGTATTTCTGAAAGAGCCTTGTTGATTCCAAGCTGGTCCCCCCACTTGTGCCTGCGTGATAATCATAATATTAATTTCTTCTTGTTATTGTAAGGATTTTTGTATTTTACCATCTGTACCTTTCCTTATCTGTTTCAAGCATCTCAATGCATTCCAGTGAATACCACAAACTATCTTTATACCTATTTTTATTAATATATATACTAAACTATCTACAATCATAATTTGAGTAATCAACATACCAATTGCTTTTACACAGTAAAAAATACAATTTACGTAGTTAAACCAAAAGGATTTTTAAATTTGAAGATGAACGAAATTTGATGTTTCTTCAAAACTAAATTAAATAAAACTTTAAAATTCAGACATATGTATATCATTTTAAAACAAAATATCGATTAACATATATTACACATTTTGAGGCACCTCCTTCTTTGTCAGTATCGGAGAAAATTGTAAATCATTGCTGCTCAATGTAAATCATATATGTAGTGATAAAATTATACTATTGATAATTATCACGTTTGATAGTCAAACAGTTTTATTTTATTAAATCAAATCTTTGTTTAAAAAACAAACAAAGATGGGTGTATTTTACCTCAACGCCAACATGACACTTTTTTAAAAAGCTCAATTCAAATAAGGAATATATTTTACCTGTAGTTCAGCTCTATCGACATCCCATTGTGATCTTTCAAGTTCAAATCTAGCCCATTCATGTTGAATAAAATGCAATATACCGGGAATGGAATATTGAGGTGTATTTTGTTGTTCATTTCCACTATTTTCTTCTGGTTTATTAATGACAGTTGATTGATTTGGACCAATATTTGGGTTTGAATGAATACCACCTATTTGCCCAGTTAAATTACTAGGTTGTCCTACAGCAACTCCATTATGCTGGGACAACGATAAATTGTCATCCATTCTATAATATTTATTCTGTTTGTCTTATTTTCATGACATGTCCACCATTACTATAGCAAAAAAAAATTCCGATTACAAGGGACCGACGAAGAATATTAAAACAATTTAATACACAACAAAAACACAAAAACTTCTTCAACCCGATTATCACTTAATATTTAATTTAAAATTAAACAAATAGAATCTATTTTGCACATTAAAATAATAATGAAATATTATTTTATGTAATTTTTAACAACAAATTGTATTGATGGAAATTCATAAATCGTAGGGTCAAAGCATTTCAAACGATTAAAACCGATGAAAAAACGAAGACTATATAGTATAACCAGATTTTAGAAAATTGCACAAGGAAATATTACACAGACATTTATTTGTGTGTAATACAAATTCAAATTCGAACATATTCAAAATTATAGTTCATTTCATAGATAATAATAAAGGTCGTTGCTAGTTTCCATAGATTTTTATTAGAATTTTAACGTAAACTTTGTTGTTATGTGTCGATTTGACTGAAAAAACTTTGTATCGTACGAACTAGCTTTGATACTTTTCTTCATATTTCAAAACCAACGACAAAATATATGACGTCACACAATTTGTGATTTTTCATACTGGATTCTACTTCAGTTGAAAGAAATATAGTTTATTATTGCCATAGATTTCACTGATACAATTAGAATCACATATTCTATTTATTAATTGCTACACTAAAATAAACAGATTTGCCATTCTAAAATCTAAAGTGAATCATCGGTTTTCGGGATCGTATGAAGATAAACACTTGAAAATATATAGTTCCAAATGAATAATACGAAAATAAGTTTATTATAAAAAGGAGAATATCATTGGTTATTATTTTACATAAAATTGTATTTTAAAACAAATATTAAAAACGAAAAAGTACGATTTATAAAAATTCTTCACACCAATCATTAAGACATTGATAACAATCGGCAGCTTGTTTTGAATTAGCATTACACGTATCTTTCATCCATTCTTTGAAAAGTTCTGCATCTTTTTTTAAAATCAAATACTGTCCAAGAACGGTGAACGCCTAATAACAAAATAACGATGTTTGGATGAATATTATAACGCTTAAATTTAACAAACTAACCTTATCAAATCCGGCTTCTTCTAAACGTTTACCTAGAACATCACCAACTCCCGCTAAATCTGTTACCGGTTTCTCTCCCATTGGTTCGGCAACAAAATTACGATGCTTTTGTGAAGTGCTCGACATTTTGAGGTTATTTGTTACAAAAATCTTGTTTTCTTTTCCACAATATTAATTAAGCCGAATCAGTATTAGTCCGGTGCATAAAATAATAGTTATATATTAAAAGATACTTTTTTCACAAACAAACAATTAAAATCTTAGAAAACATAAATATAAATTTGTTACCGTAAAAGCGTACTTTTTTCTGTTTCTTTTAACTTCCTAGACGCAAGTGGTAATAATATATTTTAAAATTATACAGTTGATTGAATATCTGTTTGGTAAAATTAGGGTTCAGTGGAATCGTTTATTCGCATATTTTTAAAGTTGTTTTTTTATTTTGGCGTAAAAGTATAAGATCATACGAACTAAAGGTGCGTTCGATTTGACTGAAACAACTGAAAAAACAACAACAATTGATTTAATTTTTCAGTTGCTTCAGTTGTTTCAGTCAAATCGAACACGGCTTAATTATGTAATTAGTTTGTTCTGATCAAAATGTTTTTCTATTGTTCAATCCATTTTAAATCCCGTTCTAAATAATTGTTTTAGTCTGATAATTGAATCTGAATTCTGATATTACTTGTTAAGGCAGTGTTAAGGAAGTGAGGTACCTCGGTCTTATTCTTAACCACAACTTAAACTGGGTACCGCACATTGACATGTTGCCGAAAAGACTCTCCAGTCTGGCCGGTGTTCTGAAAAAAGTTAATTTTGCCCTTCCCAGTCACGTATTAAAATCGCTTTACTTTGCATTTCAATCATGATCTTCTGATTCAAAACGATTAACTACGATAGAAATTCTATCGTAGAAAAACCATTGAAACCGAAAACTGAAAAATCCTATAGGTTACGATAGATTACGGTGCGTTTTCTATCTGGCAGATATAGTCTATGCGTTTAAAATGATTAAATCCGATAGAAACGGATAGCAAACGATAGAAAACTATTCGTTTTCAATCGTTTTCTATCGGTTTCTTTCGATTTTTTTTATAAGGGCTTACAATCTACAACTCATTACCCGACCACATAAAGTGCGTTACCACGATATCACACTTCAAAAAATTCACTCGAGCTCACCTTCTCAACACCTTCATTACATCTCGCTAAGTCTATAAAAAATCATGTACTATCAAAAAATCAAACAACCGAAAATCACAACATCGAAAATCATAACATCGAAACCGAAAGTTCACACTGTCGAAAAGTCATTGCATCGAAAGATCGTTTTTTTCGATTTACTGGAAATATCATATCGAAGAATCATATGATCGAAATTCATAAAATTGAGTAAAAATTATATAATCGAAAATATTATAGATTTAAATGCAACATACTTTCCTTTGTACCACTTTAGCATAGAAATAAATCACCCATTAAGGCTTGAAACCACATACAACAGAAACAGAATTCCATGCAAATTTTACAGAAACAGAATTTTTTTCTGTCAAATTTGTATGAAATTCTTTATGTGAATGCCCGGCTTTACTACAACCTTATTTCTTTTCTAAAACGCTACATTTACATGGTTTTTGCCGTTTTTCAATTGTAACAACATTGTATCGCTTTCATAAATTATGCTAGAAATTCATTTAATTATCCAACCAAACACCCCGATTAATGAAGTCGTGTCACATCAGGTGACATGACTATAGTCATGTCACGTCGCTTAAAAATTGGTATTATTAAAGTCGATAAAAACGGTCACGACTAAAACTAAAATTCTGAAACGAAAAAAAATCGAATACTAAGGCCCGCTATACACTTGAGCTAAACTATTGAACCATGCGAACTATGTTTTTTGTATACAACGTAATTATACAAAAAAACATTAAGGGAACAAAATATTTAAAAAAATAAAATAAAAAAGGAAACATTACATTCATTACATTTTGTTTAAAAAATATTATTCGCGTTAAAACATTATTTTTTTAAAAACATAGTTCGCATAGTTTAGCTCAAGTGTATAGCGGGCCTAAAAATACATCAATTTCACAAAAACAATTAAAGACGTTTGGAAAAATTTTTGTCACATGAAAAATTGAGGCGACTAAAATGTCATTTCCGCATGGAGGGATCAGTTTTTATTGTTTTAAAAATTTTTTTTATTTCCTATCTACGGGTGTGACAACCCCGCGTACTCCAGTCCCTGCTATTGACATACGAGTTAACGTGAGATATCACATACCACTGGCAATAGCAGTGAGATATCACTAGCCAAGGTGACATCTTATGGTGCTATTATACACACAAATTAAATTCAGTTGCTATCATCAACTTTTCAGATGATAGTATTTATTATTTTTGACTGTAGATGGCGAAAAGATCAAAAACTGCAAGAAAGTACAAATTACTTTACGAAATAATAATAATTTTTAAACAACAATTTCTTAAAAAATCATTAGTTATTTAGTATTAATATTATATTATATAATCGATTATATCTAGTGGTATATAAATTGTAAATAGATTATATACTGTAAAAGCAAATGAAATGTCAAAATGGCGACACCACATTATAGAGCAATTGTTGTAGCTTGTACAATAAGAAAATGCGCTAAGATTTGAGAAAAAAAATGTGAATCGAAAATACGTAAAGAAAACGTAAAATTTTTACATTAAACTCTTGAAAATATGTATTCAATCATTTTATACCTAATTTAATATAATTTTTATTATGATTTTAATATGAAAATCAATTAATGTGATAATCGGTTTTGAACCGGTTGAATTTGCGGATGAAATCATCTGACGATTTTCTAGCAGTGATTGGTAAACCCATTGAATAAATATATAAGGAAGAATAATTACGTGTGGCTACACGAATATTTTTTGAAGTATGTAATTTGTATATCTGTGCGTTCTTCATCCATGACATTTGACATATTTCGTTTTGTATTTTAAAATAAAATGATAGCTTTTATCCGAAATTCTACTTTAAGATATTCAAATTAAACAAAATTTATAAAAATTAAAGTTTAAATTAATGTATTACAAAACAATTATTAGTATTTGTGCAGTAGTTTATTCATAAAAATGAAGTGTTGCATTAAAATATGTACAAATAACCTTAAATACACTGAAATTTTATCATCGAATTTCATATCAATGATTAGAATATATTGACTAATACTACGCATAAAAAGGGTTTAGAATGATGTTTTAACAAAAACATAAAGTATTTGCTTTACAAAAACTGTTATTTTCTAGTTTAATTTTATGTTTTATTACCCTACATAAATGTAATTTTTCTTAATCCATCGTTGTCAAACCATATTTCAAACGTAATCACAACCGAATATAAGGTGTTCTTAAAGTAATTCAATATGATTAAAATTTGTGTTGTATGGACAATTAAAAATATTTATATATGGAAATATAAGGAAATATTTTATCGAAACATATTAGGCTTTTAAATATATATGTAACATTTGTTATTTCTTTTATTTGTTTTGAAAATATAAATATGCAAATTGTAAACAGTACCACCCAGCTAGAATGCAAACACTATCAAACTTCACCAATACTAAAAATTAGATGCTTCACTCAAAATGTCTAGTTACTCTTCCTTACTGTGGGTCTTCACGTAACATCTACAATCGTGTTATACAAGAAATCACACGTGAAGACTACTTCTATCAATGTCATAACATTTTTCATGATATTTTTTTCTACAAGAATTGTAGAAAAATATATCAGTATGATTTTATGATATTTCAGACAAAAAATGGCGATTTGATTTTGTTATCTTCAAACATTTGAAATTCAAAGCATATTTTATATTTAAAATTCGTAGAATGTTTTTGAAAACATAGTTATAATAAAATTATGGAAGAAAACATAAGAGAAGTTAAAGTTTTGCAAACAAACAAAAACGAAGTTTTATATCTGTCAAAATATATCAGTATGATATTTTGTAATACCAACAGCCATCTTTGAAATTTCGGTTACATTTTTATCAATATCATTGGCATGACATTTGTCACGTGAAGATGATGTGTAAGATATTTATTCAATGGGTAAACCAAATAATTTTTCAAAAAGTCAGTTGCTATCAGCTAACTTTTCTTGCAGTTTTTATATCTATCTCGCGCATGCTATCCCTCTTTTTCTCATATCCCTCTTTTTCTCTTTTCAAAATATTTTTCATCAACTTTTCAGATTATGGTAACTGCAAAATTGATTATGGCAGCTGAATTTAATTTGTGTGCAATAGCACCATTAGCTGTGAAATAGTCCTTGATGATGAGACGCTATTGCTTTCTTGAAGAAACAAGCCTTCATATAACTGTGTGGGCTTCAATTATTAAGAACGACTGTGCGTCACAGGATCGAGGAATATGCAACCGGCTGGATTATTGGCAACTACATTTTTGTTTTGTTTCAGCAAATTTTTGTAAAAATTTGCTATTTACCTTTTAATTTACTTTTATTTTCTCTATTCTATTATAAAATATTGGCCTATTCATATTTTGTGACTGATAGGATTTTTTGTTTAGTTATCCATTCTTTAACCAAAAATATAAAAAAACAAAAAAAGAAAGATTTACGTCCATCAACATTTTTGAACGTGTTGTTGTGGGACCTTGGTTTGAATTCTTAAAAGGTTTTTATGTGTTATAGAGTTTTTTCTTTAAACTTCAAATCGTTGTATTGCTGCATGGAATCTGTCAAATGATTATTAAAAATCAGTAATTATGTATTAAAATTTACTGCAAAAATAAAAATAATGCAAATATAGTAAAAAACAACTTAAAGACAACGCAAAACAATCTTGATTTGCAAGAAATAACAATTTTTTAAAGTTTTCGAAATCCAAATCAGCTGATCACAAATGTCAGGTTTTTTTTCGGGAAAAAGGTCTATTGTGACACACACATATTGTAATTCCTACTACACAACACATTTTATTAAAAAAAAAAAAAATTTAAAGTGACATCTGTCGTATAAAATGGCTTGAGACGTAAAAACCGACTTCAACAATACGAAAATTGATGCGATGTGACTTTAGTCATTTATGATTTAAAGTGACATGACTTGCCTTCGGTAATCGGGGTGAAAATCTTTTCTTAATCCTCTGTTTGAACGAGGCAACGCAAAGTAAATTTTGCTAGTGATCACTTCACTGCAATGCTTTCAATCTTATCCATTTTCAGCCAAGTCAAATTTTTAATTTCCCGCAGTAGTAAGCTTCTCAGTTCTCACATTCTTAGTAAACAAACTATAATATCTTGCCTGGCTCTTTTGTTGTGTTCTAGTGTTGCTATCATTGAGGTAGCAGATCTGTAGATCGCAGATAAATACTTTTGGTTTCACAAGCCCCTGAACAAAGGTAATTGTAGAGCAAAAGTAACCACCTCAATAAAAGTAAATAATTATGCAATTTTAAAATTGATTATTTTATTATTATAGTTCAATAAAGTAAAACTATATAGACTTTTATACTTAAACTTCAAATCATTGTAAAACCGTAAGGAGAATTAAAAATCAGTAATTATGTATTAAAATTTATTGTAATAATAATTTAATTTTAGTAAAAATAACTAACATAACACTAAACCATCTTGATTTGCAAACAATTACTTTCAGTTTTAAAATACAGAGCAGCTGATTTCATCTGTTACTAGTTTTCGGTATAAAAGTCTAATCATCCCAAAATATTAAAAGTAAATATAATTATAACATATATGTTTATAGTTCCTCATTCTTCCACCTAATTAAATCATTTATGATTATTTATTTCTATTAATATTTAAAACTTTTTCATATTGCGTAGCGATTAACGTTGAACTGGTTGTAGTAAGTCCAAAGCCTTTGAAATGTTGCCGTCGACGGAATCTAATAATTGACCCAACCATCCACCTTCGTTACTAAAGCCCATTGCCATCATTGTAATCAATGCACTGTTCACATGAGGCTCTGAAAAAAAATGAATTCATTTATCATATTAATCGATCACAACTATAAACCTTCACTTACTTCTATGAAATATTTCTTTTTCGTGATCTTTTGATGCTGCTAGTTGTTCCTGAATGTGCTTCTGTAAATCGCGTCCTAATTTAGCGAAATCTGGCAATGGTGAATTTGAATTCGTTGGAGATCTACGTGAACCCAGGCTTTCGCTACTAGAGCTTTTACGACTATCTTTAAGTGATTCGGTTTGTGGATTTGGTTTTCCATTTTCGAACAAATTTGTACCTGAACTGGTAACTTCTTCATTAAAATTGATTAATTGTTTCGGGATGTTTTCGAGGGACGTGTTTGAGGATGTGCTTTTAGTTATTATATTTTCCTTAGCTTTAGCAATTGCGCCGGTAGATGGTGGCGAACCCCTACGTTTTTCTAAATTTTCCAACACACTTTCTTCATCAATGACATCCCATTCTTTATCGGAATCTGGTGAAACTTCTTGTTGCAATTCTTTTTGGAATGGGCATGAATTACCATTATTTTTGGAATTATCGAAATGATGTGGATGTGCTAAAAATAACCATGAAATAAATGATTAGAAATTTTAATTCTAAATGACGTGGCATAACTGAATAATTTCTTTTTTTATAAAAAAAATAGATTAAGTTGATGAGTCAGTTTAACTTTGATTAAATTTACCTAGCACTGTTAAAAGATTTTCCATCATTTTAGTAGCATCGTCATTTAATTTATTTGTTTTATCCTCGTCGTTTTCTGGAGGCGATTGAGTTTTCTGTACCGAAGCGATAGCCGCAGTTGGTTTGATAGCTGGTTGTTGATCTTCAATCTCTATTGGAATTATACGTTCTTGTTGTCTAGGTTTTTCAGTTATGTTATTAGCGTTGGATTGGCTTGATTCATTAACAGGTTTTTGATTTTCAACTTGTATAGGGATAACACATTCTTGCACGGTAGAATTTACTGTATTAGTATTTGTACTTGCGTTACCCGAATTTTCGTCAGTAGCAGTTTTAATTAATTCATAACCTAAATGTGGTTTGGTTGCCATATTAATTAAATCAATAAAATTAAGACATTCAGGTTTTTTCTCATTAGCTTTTGCAGAAGAAGCAGATTCTTTGCCTTCGGTTTTAGACACTTCGGATTCTGCATTTGCCAAATCTTGCATATATTTCATGATGGTAGTCCAAATATTGTTTTGCTGCTCTTCGCATTGCGTAGCATTTGATCTACTGTGACTTTTGTGATGACCACCTCTACGGCATTTACTTGGTTTTTCTAAATTTTCAAGAGAAATTTCAATTTTCGGAGATGCTTCACACCGAGTACTGCGACGTCTATATGTGCGGACAATTCTGTCGAAATTGCATTTGGACCAGTTGATATACTGATTAGAACAAATATAAATGTTCAATAAGATAAAATTTGGTTTGAATTTTAAATTTTACTAACCTCTGCAGGAGCATAAAATCTTAACATTGGATGTTCTCGGTGAGCTAAATTTTGTTCGCATTTCATGCATAAATCAAAATTCGGACACTCCAAGCATTTATATCTTATTCCCACAATGTCAATACCGCAAACATCACATTCTACATTTAAATGTTTTGGATGAATCTCTTTTGACGGTTCTTTTTCTGTTTTAGTTGTTTCCGTTGTGGGAATGAACTTTACTGACTTTGCTTTTTCCTCCAAATATACGATATATTTGTAATCCTTAGTTTGCTCATAAAACATACGGAAATCCTCTTCATTAAAAATTGTTATTTGATCTTTGTCGGAATCTAAAATTTTTTCATTTATTAATTATAATTTCTAATGATGTAATTGAAATTGTATTACGACGCAATATTTTTGCTAATATATTATCAATAATGTTGACTCACCAATCCAATATAATTTAAATTGTTTTTCACGTAATGATGGAAAACGTTGTAAAATTTTTACTTTAAAATCTTCAAAATATGTATTACTTCCAATGAAGTGTTTCAAATAAATATTTTCATCACCATTTTCTGTTTTAATAACCACTTTAATACTTGTATCGCCCATTTTTGATTTTTTTCAACTTCGTTTATATCTATATCTTTCGATATTTGATACTTGAATGATTGTAAAAGTAAACTTTTTCCAGTATTTATATTATTTACTATACTTTGAATGACTTTAATATTTGAAAATTTCACAATTTATGTTTTACTAGCGTCATTTACGGACAGTAATTGATGTTTGATAGAGAACGTTCTCAACTTTTTCTTTGTTTATGTTTATAAATCTGCAACATCGACTGGAGTAGTTTACACTGAATACATGAAGCCCAATTCGGTATGTTGGCATGTTTGTACTTACTTCAATCTAGCAGAGTTGAAGTGGAGTTGAGGATTTTTAAATCGAAATTAGGCTTTTTAAGTATTTCTCTCCTGTATTAATTTTAACAATTCAATCCATTTTCTGGTTGAGCTTAGCTTGAAGACTAAAATAAATATTATTTATATGGGTGATCAGCAAATATAAGCCTTTTTTCTATTGTTTGGCGATATTGGCAGATTTTCGGTTAATCCGAAATCGAGGTGTTGTTATTTATTACTGCCTCAATGAAAAACTCTTTGGCCGAGCTCTAACTCAACCACTTTACTTTTTTTTACTGCCCGATTTATAGTCGTTAACGTTAACTTAACGTAAAGTACAAATGTATGAAAATGCACTATAGTGACTAGAGCATTTATAGGCTGTGACCCATTTTTCGATGAAATTGAAATTGAATCTGCAAATCGACTAAAAAATTTCAATTTGCTATCCTACTTGAGTAAATTTTGACAGATTGTGTTGAAATTCAAATAAAATTTGTTTTTCAATAATTATTTTTTTGTAATTTAATTTTTGTGGAAGAAAATAAAGCAAAACAAATACTAATATTTCAGCGAGAAACGTCAAAATTTCAATTTCATCGGCATTTTTGAGAAATGGGTCACGGCCATAGTCGTTAACGCAAACTTAACGTTAAAGCCGCTTTTTCAGTTGCTGCAGTGTGTGCGTTCTTTCATTCAGTTTTTTTTTTAAACTAATCTGGGGCCTTACTATTGATTTCGACGGATGCTATATCGACATCGTTTATTATCGTCTCTATCTGAACGACCGTCGAAAATTGACGTACTATTGATTTCGATCAACAACATAAATTTAGTACTATATTATATCAGGTATTACCATCATAAAATGTAATATTTTAGAATTATTTTTGTGTCAAAAATGTCAAAACGTCAAACATTTTTTTTTCGTACTTGATATTTTAAAATAGTTTTGGTTATATTTAATAATTCAAATGTATAGAGTATATTTATTAATAAATAAAATTATTTTAATAAATAATTAATAAAATTAATTTAATTATTTTTATGAAATTTATGAACATATTTTCATACACAAGATTTTTGTTTTTTGTATTCTTGTTTTGTACAAGATTTTTGTTTTGTTTTGATTCGATGACAGTCGAAAATAAACAGTGATGAAATATGTGTTATAAAATTTTCGATCCTAGTCGATAAGTATCGACCGACTGTAAACGATCGAAAGCAATTGTACGATTATAATAAAACGATCAAAAAACGAAGACGATCGAAATCAATAGTAAGGCCCCAGATTCCTTAAAAATGATAATTTTTTCTGCTGCAGTTTTTTCATCAGAGTTGGTTTAACTTTAACTTTTTCTCTGAACAAAAAAAAGAATGAGACAAAAATATCGTAATTTAAAAAGAGAAAATACCGAAACATAAAAAAATTATTTATAAGATAGAATTGTTAATAAATTAATATGAATTTACGTATTTATTATTAACATTTATTTACAAATTTTGTAGAATAATATAATATTTCAACAAAATCTATGTGAAAATTCAACCTTAACAAAGAAAAATACTTCATAAATTTTTTTGAATATGTCTTGTAAATTTTCATTCTGAATTCAGAATTCTATGACAATTATTGTAGATGGCGACAAAATCATTCTGCAAATTTTTCATCAACTAAAAAATCGAAGAGAAGAAATCGTTTAATGAAAGAACGAAGGAACGCATATACTGCTGCAACTGAAAAAGCGGCTTAACTTAAAGCATGCTAAGGACCTACAAACAAATTGACAGTCAATCGAAAACGAAAACAAACGAAATAAAATTTAGCGTAATGATGTAGCCGAGAGTGGTTTTATAATTAAAAGGCTACACGTTGTTATTGAACTTTGTTCTTACTTTATTAATTCAACTTTAATTTAAATATACATTACAAAAATTAATCGATGTATGTCCGTACTCTGACATTTTGTAATAGCATTTTCGATTGAGAACCAGTTCATAACTAGTTCTTTTTTTTCAATACAAAAAAATCATTTCCCCTCCAAATCATGTTCGATTGAAGCAAAATAAAGAAACTAGTTCTGAACTAGTTGTGCATTTTTTCCCCTTTTGAAAAACTAGTTTTATTTTCACTTATTTTTGAGTTTTACTCATACTATGACAAAAAGTATACACTCTACAAACGTTAAATCAAAATGTTATAATTATGTCGTTTTCTTTTTACCAAAAAACTTGCACTAAACACGCCCATTTTCGATCTAGATCGATTTTTTTTGACATTACATATTCTATTTGACAAAAAAAAGCACTCTTTTTGCACTAGATCTAGATTTTTTCGTAGAGTAAGTTCTAAATACAATAGAGTTGCACAAATACATTTACACATCTCTCAAAATTTGTAAACAAACAAAACGCCATTTAGTTATTATTATTTTTTTTAAGTGAAATAGTTTTTGTTTAAATAAATCTTATGTTTAGATCGTGTTTTAAATTAAAAACTAATACAAATTATTTAATTAAATACAATTAATTACTAAAACATTAAATGACAGTTTCACAAACACAACTACAAAACTAGATCGAATTTTGTCATATTCTTTTTATGAAAAAAAAAATCACTCTTTCTGCTCTGGCAAAAAGAAAACGACATTACATTGAATAAATATCTAAGGAAGAGTAACTAGACTTTTTGAGTGAAGTATCTAATTTGTAGTATTGGTGCGTTTGATGGTGTTTGTATTTAATCGTAGGGTGGTACTGTGTATAATTTGTATATAGTTACACAAACATAACTTAGGTGGCAGCATGAACTGTTCTTTGAAATAAGTAGATTTTATTCAAAATTTTATTTATTTCTCGTTTAAACTAATCATTATTTTAGGAAAAATTTGTCTTAAAATGTATTTTTACCCGTTTCCTACTTAAATAAAAGATAATGAATAAGTTATATATTTTGTTGATTTTATTTTAATAATTTTTTTCTCGATATTTTTAAACATTAAATACATAAAAGCAAAATTGTGTGCCATCATCTTCAGCAATAGTATCACACTAACAACAGTCTAACATCATTACCAGCAATACAAATGAACACATCTTTACGAATGCAGATTTGTAACGCTGTCCTCTAAGCAAATATTTTTATTTAACTACAAAACTTTTATGAACTAACTTCTATAAAAAAACTTATCTAAAATCTCTATCGTATTCAGTTTTTTCTAGCAGTTGCCATTTTTTGAATATAAAGAAATTGGCATAGGTTGAAAATTTAATTAATTAATAACTTAACATATGTGTTTTTTTTTCTTATTTAACACATGGATTACAAGCAGAAGTTGGGTCTTATTACGTTATTATATTTATGAAACATAACAAACAAACAAATTTAATTTAATATTTTGAGTATTGTTATTATTATTATGATATTTCTACTTATAAGTAGCTTAAGTTAACACATTTAAGTATTTTTATAGTGACATTGTGTAAATGGTAACCGTTCAATGTTCTAGTATATCAAATAAAATAAAAAATTAAAAAAAATACTCCAAAGTACCTTAAAACCCACTTTAAAAGATGACTGTTCCTAATTATTGACGAAATTAGCTTGAACTGTCTATTGGTTTAAAAATTCGATTTTAATTTATGGTTATAAACATACTTCGACTAATAAACTAATAATAAATGTATAAACATCGTAGATAAATTGAAAATCCTTATGGTTATATATGTTTGAACAATATATTTCACTATTAAAAATTCTAGATCAAATCCGTTTAAACTTTAAATCATATTCAAATTTATATTTTTTACACACATTTTTCATAACAAACAATAACTTTATACAATCCCTGTGAATGGGCGTGTCTAACAAAATTGTTTTGACATTTTGGCAAACTAATGTCGTTTTCTTTTTGCCAAAAAAATTGCTCTAAACACGCCCATTTTTTATCTAGATCAAGATTTTTTGACATAACGTATTCTATTTGACAAAAAAAGTGATTTTTTTTGCCCTAAAAACTTTTGTTTGAATCTAGATTTTTAGCTAGAGCAAGCATAAAATACAATAAAGAGTACAAATACATTTAAAAAATCTGTCAAAATTAGTAAACAAACAAAACGCCATTTACTTATTATTTTTTTAATAGTGAAATAGTTACTTTTTAAATAAAATATTGTTTAAATCGTGTTTAGAATTCAAAATTAATAATAAACTAATTAATTAAATACAATTAATTACAAAAATATTCAATGACAGTTCACAAATACAACTACAAAACTCGATCATATTTTTGCATGTTCTTTTTATGAAAAAAAAAATCACTTTTTCAGATTTTCCATCGGAGTGATGTTATATCACAAATAATTTACTGAATTAATTGTTGATTATGTGTCAATAGACACAAGTGAAGACTAGTCATCTTCTTCTCGCCGATACGAGTTTGTTATTCAATACTAGTATGTCTAGAGTATAACAAAACAGTGATCACTAGAGAAACTAATTGACTAAACCTGAATCTATTAAATATATGTTTATGTAAATTTTTTGTTTTTTTATACTTCACTAGAGTTGTAACCTAATTTTTGGTTTATATTAGCGGTGACATTTTTTGGTAGTTTATCTAGTCGGCTAGCCCTGATGAGAATGATAAACTTTTTTAGAGTTTAAAATTTTCTCATTGGTTCGAAACTAGATCGGTCGAAAATTGTATGGATTGCAAAAAGTTTCATAATTTGCACCATAATTTTTTAGATTCAGTTCTTATGTTATTCTTGATGGGAGATTTTCCATCGGAGCGATGTTATATCACAAATAATTTACTGAATTAATTGTTGATTATGTGTCAATAGACACAAGTGAAGACTAGTCATCTTCTTCTCGCCGATACGAGTTTGTTATTCAATACTAGTATGTCTAGAGTATAACAAAACAGTGATCACTAGAGAAACTAATTGACTAAACCTGAATCTATTAAATATATGTTTATGTAAATTTTTTGTTTTTTTATACTTCACTAGAGTTGTAACCTAATTTTTGGTTTATATTAGCGGTGACATTTTTTGATAGTTTATCTAGTCGGCTAGCCCTGATGAGAATGATAAACTTTTTTAGAGTTTAAAATTTTCTCATTGGTTCGAAGACTAGACTAGACTAGATCGGTCGAAAATTGTATGGATTGCAAAAAGTTTCATAATTTGCTCCATAATTTTTTAGATTCAGTTCTTATATTATTCTTGATGGGAGATTTTCCATCGGAGTGATGTTATATCACAAATAATTTACTGAATTAATTGTTGATTATGTGTCAATAGACACAAGTGAAGACTAGTCATCTTCTTCTCGCCGATACGAGTTTGTTATTCAATACTAGTATGTCTAGAGTATAACAAAACAGTGATCACTAGAGAAACTAATTGACTAAACCTGAATCTATTAAATATATGTTTATGTAAATTTTTTGTTTTTTTATACTTCACTAGAGTTGTAACCTAATTTTTGGTTTATATTAGCGGTGACATTTTTTGTTAGTTTATCTAGTCGGCTAGCCCTGATGAGAATGATAAACTTTTTTGAGTTTAAAATTTTCTCATTGGTTCGAAACTAGATCGGTCGAAAATTGTATGGATTGCACAAAGTTTCATAATTTGCACCATAATTTTTTAGATTCAGTTCTTAAATTATTACTTCATTTATATAAAACACCACAATTCACAACACAGTCATCCCTTTTGAAATTTAACAAAATGTCTGACTTTTGCTTACAAAAGTGAGACAGCGCACCCAGATAACAATTTATAGTTTTTTCTTTGTTCTGCTGGTCGATAACAACATCAATAACAGTTGTTATCGATATTGAATTTTTAGCTGGGTAGTTATTAACTACCCACTAAACTTTTTGTTACTAGTATAACACGTCTTTAGTTTGTATCATTCCTGAGTGCGTTAGTGGGAGTGAGAAAAGCATATATCTCTTAAAGTGCCACTGCTTATACGCACATACGAAAAAGATCGAAACTATTATATGAGAACAATTTACAATTGTGTTTTTACGTTTTATGTATATATATGTCGACCATTTAATTTTAATAAAGTGAATTTATAATTAAAGTTATTAATCATATTTAAATTTTTTAAATATAATAAAGGGAATTGTAAACGTAAGTACCTATATTTATATATAAGTAAATACTCAAATTTTAAAACATTATATATGTTAGTCTTTTAGCTTAACCCCATTTTATTTTTCCAGATTGATATATGATAATTAATAACTGTATATATAGTATTATTTTAAATATTTATTTAAGAAATATTTTTATATTTATATTTGTTTATTTTATTACAGATAATAAATAACTTAAACATAATTATTAAAATGTATTTTATTTACAAAAATTCCAAATTCTATACCAAGGTGGTTACACGATTTAGGTTTACCAAGACAAACTAAAGACATGTCTGACCAGACAAACTAAAGACACGTCTTACCAGACAAACCCTATACATGTTATACAAGACGAGGTGGGACATTTTGTTAGCGCAGTCTTGGGTTTGTCTTGGTCTTGTTACTATAACGCGTTAATAGTAAGTTACTAGTAAATCTGGTATAACACTTTTACTGGGTAGTTCTTCAATCGAAAACGACATACTACAACGTAGATAAGTTCTTTTTAATGGTATTTTATAAAGGGTGTTGCCACACTTTACTTCCAAGGTGATGCGTTCTGTTTATATAGATACAACAATTCTCCCACACTTAAAATATTAGCATTTACGTTTTGAAATCTTTTAAATATGACGGGAGCTTAGGAAATCTCTTCGATTTTCGTGGCTGCTCATTCTGCTCCTGTTGTGAAGTATTCGATTGTTCTTGTGCAATGTTATGATGTTGTGAAATATTTGAATTTGACTGTTCTTGTGCAATGTCATGATGTTGCATGTTTAAGCTACAACCATTTTGCTGGTCTGTAACCTGTAGAAATTCTGAGCTAAATTCAAATAGATAACGTTGATTATTTTTATCCATTTCATCTTTCTGGCTTTCACTTTCCGTTTCCAATGCAAAGGTAACTTGCTTTTTTATTTCGGTTTTCCTTAATTGATTTATGTGGCGCTTCAATATATATCCGTTATCTAGTTCTACTTTGTAATGTAGTCTGTCAAATTTCTCAATTACTGTTCCTAACTTCCATATTAATTTATTGTTTGTATAAAACCTTGCTTGTACTCTTTCCCACACACTTAATTGTCTTGACTTGAGACTGCTTTGAAGATTCGGTGTATGTATAACCGGACGAATCGCTTCAAGTTGAGTTCGAATGTTACGATGTAAATACATTTCAGCTGGAGTTTGATTGTTTAACAATGGCGTTGCACGATAACGAAATAGATTACACGTATTTTCGATTGCATTGATAATGGTTCGCTTACCATTGTATTGAGTCTATTTTTGTGAGTTTGCACATTGCGTTCAGCTAATCGATTTGTTGCTGGATGACCTGGTGCACTAAATTTTTGGAAGATTTCACTTTTTAAACAATACAGTTTGAACTCATCACTTGTAAAAATTGTTGCATTATCTGATACCATGACCTTTGGATAGCCATGAGAAGCAAAAATATCTTCTCACAGTTCGATTGTTGAATTTGATGTTGGTGAAATGTGGCATATTTTAATTTCTGCCCATCTTGATTTTGCATCGACCACTATTAAAAATTGATGGTTTTGGAATGAACCGGCATAATCGATGTGTATTCGATCCCAATTTTCACACGGCTCATCCCAAGGATGAATTCTGCTTTAACCGGATTTGGTTTAATTGTAGCGCATCGTTCACATGATTTTGATAATTTTTCGATGTCTTTATCAATACCTTTCCAATAAACATGGCGTCGGGCCAGCTACTTCATTTTAGTTATGCCTACATGTGTTCTATGTAATTCTGTTAACATTTGTTTTTGCAGTTTTGCCAGAATGATTACTCGTTGCCCCTTGAATAATATACCCTGTTCATAAGTATATTCTAATGCACATTCAGTGTTTGTTTGAATTTCTTCCATAATTTATAAAGTTGTTCATCACATTCTGTTTCTTTTCGAATTATATCAGCACTAATAAATTCACTTGTTAAAATTTCATTGATAGAAGTGGTGTATACTTGATTTATTTCGTAATTGATTCTCATATCTTCAAATTCTCGAGTTTGAATTATAGGTGCTCTCGAAAGACAATCAGCATCGATATTTTCTTTTCCCTTTTTGAAAACTACTTCATAATCAAATGCTGAGAGAAATAATGCATATCGACATAAACGACCAGAAGTCATTGGTGGTAGTTTTGAATTTTGGTGAAAAATTTGAGTTAACGGTCGATCAGTAGCTAGTTTGAAATGTCGGCCAAATAAATAATTGAAAAAATGATCTACAGCTAATACTATTGCAAGATCTTCTCGATCTAATTGTGAATAATTTTGCTCAGCTGTTGTTAGCGATCTAGAAGCAAATGCAATTGGTTTCTCTTGATCATCAATTAGATGAACAAGTACACCTGCTACCCCCACTGGACTTGCATCACAGGTTAACATGATCGGTAATGTTGGATCATAAGGAATTAAGGTTCGATCACTAGCTAGTTCTTCCTTCAACTTAATAATAGATTTTTCGCATTGTGATGTCCATTTGAATTTAGCGTTCTTTCGAATAAGCTGTCTAAGCGGATATGTTGCTGATGACACATCTGGTAGAAATCTTGAATAATATGTTACCATACCGAGAAAACGTCGTACTTCTTCAATGTTTGATGGTCTTGGTAAATTTGTAATTGCTTTTATCTTTTCTGCACTTCTTGAAATTTTATTGAATTCGATTATGTAACCTAAATATTCAATGCGTTCTTGAAAAAATGAGCATTTATTGCGATTAAGATGAAGATCATACTCTTTTAATTTTTTCAGACATAATTCAAGGTTTTCTGTACATTTTTGTTTTGTTGCACCATGAATTATAACGTCATCAAAGTATGACAATGTTTTCGGCACTCCTTGAAGAATTTGATCAATAATTCTATTAAATTCTCTTGGAGCAGTTTTTATCCCAAATGACAGTCTATTCATTTTATAGGTACCTTTGTGCGTTGAAATTGTTTGGATTACTGCACTTTCACTGTCTACTTGCACGTGTAGATAAGCCTTAAATAAGTCTAACCTACAAAAATATTTTGAATTTCTCAGCTCGTTGAGTATTTCATTTATTTTCCGAATTGGAAAATTTGAACTTATGAATCTATTGTTTACACCCATTTTATAATCAACGCAGAGTCGTAAATTCCCATCTGCTTTCGAAACAATTACTAATGGTGAACCCCAGTCGCTCGTATTTATTTTTGAAATTATCCCTTCTGATTCTAACATATTCAATTCTTTTCCAACTTTTTCACGAAGAGAAAATGGTACCTCACGCTCTTTGAAGAATGCAGGCTTAGTACCTTCTCGAAGCCGGAGTGACACTTTAATGTTTGGAATGCACCTCACTTTTTCTACAAATACTTCTGGATATTTCGAAATAATATTATGGATCTCAGTTGATTGGATTTGATGTATTTTCGAATTTCCAATTCCATTTGAATCAATTTCTTGGAGATTGATATTCAAATGTCGAATCCACGTACGCCCAATTAGCGCATCATATTCTTCTGGTACAATATATAATTCCTCACGAGAAGTTTTTCCTTTATATTCGACGTTAACATAAACTTTACCATCCGGCACGAATATATTACCCGTGTATGATCGAAATGCTATCGTTGTATTATTTAAACGCACTGGAATGTTTAATTGATAAAATTTCTCGTGGTATAAATGTAAAAGCTGCACCTGAATCAACTTCAAATTTTTGTTGTTTACCTTCAATGTTTACATGTACTACGTATTTATCGAAATCATTTAAAGCCTGTTCATTTGTATATACAAACATCTATTATTTGATTAACACCATAACGTTTAAGTGTTTCAGTTGATACATAATTTGTTACACTTTCATTTTGTCGATTATGTTTAACTTTTTCAGCTAATAACGTTGTAATACATACTTTCCGTAAATATCCTGATTTTTGACATCCGCTACATTTCAATAAATTTTGATTCGATTTGCATTCGCTAGCAATATGATTATCACGACCACAACGAAGACAAAGATTATTAATGCCTAGTTTTTCATAATTGACTCTGGATTTTGATTTGGAACGATTTCTATTTTGATAACTTGCACGAAAACTATTTGCTGAATTATCTCGATGACATTTCGCTGAATTATTTCTTGATCTTCGATGACTGACAATTTTATTAATTTCTGATGAATTCACATTATTTGATGATGTATTTTGTGAAAACTGACGGCTATTTATTTTTGAAGCTTCTAAAATAATTGCTTTTTTAGAAACTTCTTCGAAGGTCGTAATTTATGATTGTAAAATTTGTTCTTGAATTGAATTATCCCGGATGCCCCAAACAAACTGTGCGCGTAAGAAAATATCAGCTATTGACATTTTACACTCGCATGGTGAAATAAATTCACAATCAACAATATTACGTCGAAGTTCTGCAATATAATCTGCTATTGACTGCTGTTCAGAAAAATTTATGTTGTGACACCAACATATTCTTTTTCGGACAAATATGTGCTTCAAAATTATTTACTAATTCATCATAATTTAATTCCGCTGGGTTCTTTGGAGCCACTAAAGCCGCTAACATATTGTAATTTATGGCACCAACAGAATATAAAAATATCTGCGTCCAATATTCTTTATTTGTACTCAATTTTTTTCATATCGAGAAAATTCTCGAAGCGTTGTCTATAATTTTTGAAATTTTCTTTTTTGGAATCAAAATTTTCGAACGTCTGCACTGTATTGATATTTGGAGCACTTGGACCAGGATTGTTTTGTCCAAGATTTCCATTTATTGAAATAAGTTTTGTGAAAAAATCTTGTTGTTGATTCAAAAATTTGTCGAATTGATTGGCATCCATTTTGTATTAATTTTTATGCACTTACGTTGATTTGAATATTTAAAGATTTTCTCGTCGCCAAGAGTGGTTTTATAATTAAAAGGCTACACACGTTATTATTGAACTTTTCTTACTTTATTAATTTAACTTTAATTTAAATATACATTACAAAAATTAATCGATGTATATCTGTACTCTGACATTTTGTAATACTAAAACATAGATGAGTTCTTTTTAATGGTATTTTATAAAGGGTGTTGCCACACTTTACTTCCAAGGTGATGCGTTCTGTTTATATAGATACAACAGGTAAAAATCCCCTAAATTTTATTTCGTTTATTTTCGTTTTCGATTGATTGTCAATTTGATTGTACGTCTGTAGCATGCTTAACGTAAAGATCATTTCATTCTATCTTAAAGATTTTGTTATGGATTTTTTGACGTTTAGTTGGGGGCATGTTTGGTTGGGGCGTGTTTATTGAATAAAATAAAAGAAAACACAATTTTTATATAATAGAACAAAAATAGAACCGAATATAGTTTATTTTGGAAAGGAAATCGTTACTAGTAATAAAGTTATATAAGTGGAAAGCAATTTTACTAATAATTGAAACAAATATTTATAAATATAAATAGAATTTTGGTTGATCCTGCCAGTAGTTATATGCTTGTCTCAAAGATTAAGCCATACATGTTTAAGTACACACCCTTAAAAGGTCAAACCGCAGAAGGCTCAGTATATCAGTTATGGTTTATTAGATCGTATTCATAATTACATGGATAACTGTGGCAATTCTAGAGCTAATACATGCAACAGATCACGATCCGCAAATAACGTGTGCTTTTTTTTTTCTTTTTTTTTTTAAGGCGTTCATGCTCCATGTAGGAGCGTTGCCAGGCTAATCAGCTTTGAATATTCACCACGGTCATTCGCAACAGCGACATAATTACCATGGCAGCCGATTTTTTTAAGGTCGTTAATTACGTCAGTCTCCCATTGTAGTCATGGTCTACCTCGCGGTCTACCACTCCCTGAGGTACTAACGTACATTTTTCTAATCCTTCCAGACTGTGAATCGGCTCGTAGAACATGCCCAAACCAAGCAATCCTATTAGAACGGATACAACCTATTATATCAGGACCCTCAAGAAGGTCTCTGATCTCAAAGTTATACCGCGTTCTATTTTCTCCGTCGTCTGTCTTAAGTGGACCAAAAATGTAGCGTAGGATCTTACGCTCAAATACAGATAAATGCGATTCGTCATTTTGTGTAAGGGTCCACGTTTGTGACCCATACATCACAACCGGTCTAATCAATGTCTTGTATAACTTGAGCTTGGTGTTAGTTGTAACATACGGTGATCCAAGGAGAGGTTTAATTGAGTAGAACGTTCGATTACCTGCAGCGATTCGAGCTTTAATATCTGTAACTATTCTGTTGTTTGAGTCAAGCATTGATCCCAAATATTTAAAAGATTCAACTCCCTCAATTCGTTCATCGCCGCACATCAAATCTTTCTTCTCAGCCTCTCTTGAAACATTCATATGTTTGGTTTTATTGTAGTTAATTTGCAGACCAATTTTCCTAGCACCACTCTCAAGCGACTTGAAAGTCTCACTCATAACAGCTTCACTTCGGCCGAGGATGACAACATCATCAGCGTAAGCAATCATCTGTACTGAGTTTATTGACAAGATATTAGTAATTAGTCGGTAGTTTCTTTTGACGGCACACATATTCCAAGTCTAGATTAAAAAGTATAGGAGAGATAGCATCACCTTGTCTTAAACCGGAGTCGACTTTAAAAAACTTTGATATTTCGTTCTCTACTCGTACACAGCATTGAGAGTTCTGTACTGTCATTTTGCATAGTGATACCAGTTTACCAGGAATTCCCATTGACCCCAGAGCAGACCATAGAGTCTCTCGTTCGAGAGAGTCGTAGGCCTGCCTGAAATCAATGAAAAGTTGGTGCACAGGTATGTTGAACTCTCGACACTTTTCCAAAATCATCCTTATCGAGAAAAGTGCATCGGTGGTACCTCGGCCCCGCCGGAAACCACATTGATATTCTCCACACAGTTGTTCAGCAAAAGGATTGATTTTGGATAGCAAAATGGAGGAAAAGATCTTATATGCTGTGCAGAGGAGAGCGATTCCTCTGTAGTTTCCACATTGTAGGCGATTACCTTTTTTATGGATTGGAATCAGCATAGCTGTGTTCCAGTCCTGTGGCATGGTTTCAGTCCTCCAGATCATTTGAACAAGTTCAAACAATCTTAAGGATAGAGTTTCGCCACCATGTACAATCATTTCAGATGTTATATCGTCGATACCAGGTGCTTTATTGCATTTTAATTTTGACAGCGCCGCATTGAATTCCTCTTTGGTGGGTTCGTCTACATGTACCTTTGACGCACGAATAAGCTTTGCTCGTCGCCCGACTTGTTGCTGGTCACTTAAGTTGAGAAGATTCTCAAAATAAGCGGCCCAAGTATCTAAAATATTTTTAAGGTCTACTTGTAGCTCCCCATCTTCGTTTTGAATAGCAGTCGATCTAGTTTGAGGGGCCTTCTTTAAGGTTTTAACCTGATGAAAGAAGCTACGCGATTGATGTTCCTTATTGAAGCTTTCAATCAATCTCCTCACACTGTCTCTTCCACCATTCTCTCTTCGTTCGTCTACATAGCTTTGTAACGGCTTGTCTTGCCAGTTTATAGTTCTCCTTCGTGGACCTGGTGTTGCGTCCTTGTAGACACTTCAGATAGCAATCTCTTTTGTATTGAATAGCGTCAAGGCATGCTTGATCCATCCATGGCTTCTGGGAGTGGTTCTGTGGTCGTCCAAGTATTCAATCAGCAGCGCTTAAAACAGCATCTTTGAGCAAATACCATGACTTATCGACGTCTCCATTAATGGTTTCTGATTTTTCCAATGTTTCGGCAATATGGATTTGATATCTCTCTTCTGTTTCAGCATGCTTTAATGATGAGATGTTAAAACGTTTCCGTTGATTGAATTTTGGAATGCCTGGATTTGGGAAGTAGAACATTATCGTTACACATACAAGGAAGTGATCACTTCCAATGTATGCACCCCTAAAGGATCGCACATCCCGAACGCTCGAAAAGAAACCTGCTGTTACTAGAACGTGATCAATTTGATTTCGAGTGCTTCCATTGGGTGAGACCCAAGTCTGTTTATGAATCGATCGATGCGGAAAGAACGTACTGGCAATTCTCAAATTATTTGATAATGCAAACTCAGTCATTCTTTCACCATTATCATTCGAATTCAAATGCAGGCTGTTAGGACCCACCACATTTCCATAAGAGATATCTCTTTTAACCTGTCCATTAAAGTCACCGAGAACCATAATGAAATCGCGTGTGGGCGTTTGTTTCATAACCTCTTCCAGTGCTATGTAGAAATCATCCTTCTCGTCGACGGTCTTAGCTTCAGTAGGTGCATGCACGGTAATAAGAGAAATATTGTTATATGTACCACGTACACGTAGGTAGCAGATCCTCTCACTGACCGGGATGAATTTCATCACGGCTTCTTGTATGCGTGCACCAACAAGAAAGCCAGTACCAAATTCTCTTCGAGAAGGATGACCACTACAGTATAGAGAGTGACTATCCAAATCTTGTTTTCCGATTATTGGCTGTCTAGTTTCTTGTAGAGCAATAATATCCATCCTATACCTCTCAGCCTCTGTTTCCAGACTTATAAGAGCATCAGGAGCGCTCAGGCTGCGCACGTTCCACGTTCCGATTCGGTAGTCTGGTCCTTTTTCACGTCCAGGTAAAATTCTGTTTTTGTGTCCGGGTCTGTTATTCTCTTTCTGATAACCAAATTTAACATATTAGTTTTTTTCCGGAGGTTAGGGTGTTAACCTTAGGCCCAACCCAAATTGTCGTGAATGGGTCCGTTCTGCATATTAAGGTCACCAGAAACAACCTTTTTACACGTTTATATAGCGAGCCGCTTGATTCAAGATAGACGCCCGCTCCAAGCCGCCCCTGACATGGAGAACAGACGCTTGAGTCACATTGGTCGTAAGGCGCCAATTCGCCGTGATGTAGCGTCATTGACTAAGCAGTTTTTACTCTGCTTGTCTCCAATACACCAACCTAATTCTGTCAGCATTACCCAGGCAGCACGGCGTGGACGTCGAATTTCGGATTTCGCTACCCGCTTATTAGATTAAAATCAATCGATACATTAGGTATACTTGTATACTGTATCATTTTTAATATGAGTCTGAATAACACGTTGATCTCATGGTCTTGTACCGGCGATGGATCTTTCAAATGCCTGCCCCATCAACTATTGATGGTAGTATCTAGGGCTAACATTGTTGCAACAGGTAACGGGGAATCAGGGAATCAGTTCGATTCCGGAGAGGGAGCCTGAGAAACGGCTACCACATCCAAGGAAGGCAGCAGGCGCGTAACTTAACCAATCCCGGCACGGGGAGGTAGTGACGAAAAATAACAATACAGGACTCAATCCCAGGTTCTGTAATTGGAATGAGTACACTTTAAATCCTTTAACAAGGAAAAATGGAAGGGCAAGTCTGGGGCCAGCAGCCGCGGTAATTCCAGTTCCAATAGCGTATATTAAAGTTGTTGCGGTTAAAACGTTCGTAGTTGAACTTGCGTCAAGCACAGGTAGTACACCATAACTGGGTAAGTACTGTAACGATCGCAATAATCGCAAAACAATAATAAAACCAAATTCATCTTCGTTTTCAATTCAATAAAAATGCATTTCATTAGTTTCCGTTCATTTTTACATTAATAATAATTTTAAAATTTTCTAAAACTTAACTGCTAGTTAAATTTTGAATATACTATAAAAAGCAAACGAACGTACTCAATTTTATTTCCAATTCTAGCGAACAGATGTCGTTGTCGTTATTAATCTTTACTGAATTTTCGATGTTACCCGATTTATTTTGACATCGGAAGATGTCAAATAGAAAACCACATTGTTCGAGTTTTTCAAAAAAAAAAAGAGTCATTCTGATTTTGGTTCTTGAAAGAAAATGTTTAAATGAATTTGTGAACAAAATCTGTAATTTAAATTAATTTGTTAGTTTGAATTTGTTAATTGATCATTAAAAATAAATACTAATTCCATTTTATGTTGATTTCAAAAAGAATTTTCTGTTAATTGATACAAGAAGTGTGTCATGGGTGTTTTCATTAAGTTTATGCTTAACTCATCATAAAAGAAAATTTGCTTTATAAAGTGGCAGTAAATGAAAATAAGCCTATTACCACAGTTAGAAACAATCGAGTGTATGGTGGATTTTCCGGTTGTTGAAACCGCACGGATTTAAAGCAAGATATGGTATGGAATGAAAAGTTAAAGGATCAAAAGTAATGTTCAATTGGGCATTTCGAACAGCGAAGGTGTAATTCAATGTGCAGCAACTACAGCAGCAACTGATGTTCACGAATTAGTTCGGCCAATATAGTTAGTTGATCAAACGCTAGTCAATGGAATTGAAAAATTAGAAACCAGATCATCAATCAACAGTTTTTTAGTTCGAGGTAATTTATTTTATAGATATATTAATTCTTGTTTAATTATTTTCCCCTTCGGAATGTTAAGATAAATATAGTAAGATAATAGAGATTCCTAATGTCAAATTCGTATTGGGGCCAAGTTATCCCGTGTTAATTTATAGTGTAACAAAAGTTCAAATAAAAGTTACAAACTGGCCCCGTAACAGGGTAACAGTGCAGAGTGGCAGCCGAAACGAAACCCTGGTGGAACCAGTTTAGGTTTTGGATATTTTTTTTTCTTTTCTTTCGTAAAATACCGTAATTACGGTAAATAAATTTTTTTTGTATTATTTTTAGCGCGTAAAATTTTGGCGGAATAATATATATATTTATGGGTGGTGAAACCAGTTTTGACATTTTTTATTTTTTTTTGCTGGGTGTGGTCAACCGGTTTTGGGTTGGTCAACCCATTGAATTAAAGGTTGTTTTTCTTTACGAACCTGTTTAGGTTGTGGTTTTTTTTGGGTATATACGTATTTAATATACGTGGAGTTTCTTGGTTAAGGATTGAATAATACTTCTACCATTTAATTCGTTTTTTTTGTAATAGTGTGGGATTTTAGAAATAGTTTTTGAAATTTTTTGGAATTGATAGAGAATATGTATACGATGAGGGGTCAGGGGTTGATAAGGAGGTGTCGACCAGGGGGGTTTGAGCCCTGGATGGATGAGGTGGAAGAGAGAGAGCAGATAGAGAGAAAGGAGAAGATGAATGAGGCGATGAATGTGGTGAAAGGAATTATAAATGTGGTTATGAATGAGGTGAAAGATAAGTTATATCTGGAGATTATGAATGATATCTACGAAGAGCAGTATGATAAGGCATTGGATGATTTGATTTGTGAGATAGTGGATGAGGAGTTGAATGGAGTGAATGAGGAAGTGAATGTGGGCTGGCGTGAGAGGAGACGGGTCAAGAAAAACAGGAGCTCACACCTGAAGAGGAAGGAGAGGAGGAAGAAGGAGAAGGAGAGTCGCCTGGTCGTGGAGCTGGGAGCTTCCTCGACCAAGAGTACTCAAATAGAGGAGCTGGTTGAGGTGGTTCCCATCTCACCGATCATGCGACAGGAAGAGGAGTGGTCTGGTCCACAGGAGGCCCCTGTTCCTCATTGTATAATTAGTTAAGACTAATTTTTTTTTAATTTTGAAAAAAACCGTTTTGGGACAGCAATTTTTTTGGAGATTGTTTTTTGTGCTGTCATCTGCTTTTAGTAATACTAATTGTTTTTTTATTTGGAAAAAAGAAAACCGTTTTGGGGAAGCAGTTTTTTTTTTTGAAATTTTTTTATGCTACCACGTACATATTGTACATATTTTTGGTATACTATTGTACATATCTTTTGTATATCCTGTACATATTTTTTTTTATATACATAGTACAATTTTTTGTACATAATGTATATTTATATTTGGTTATATATTGTACATATTCTTGGATGATGCAATTAATTTATATATGAAATTAATCGTATGTTTTTTTGATTGTGGTTAAGTCATGTTTTTATGAGTTTTAGGATGTTATTAACGTAATAAAAGTTAACATTGACCAAACAGGTTTCAACGGTTTTGTATAAGTTTAAATCTTTCGTCACTACTTTCAAAGTATTATTGGTCTGTGTTTATGGAAGTACAATTGAAAATAATTAATTCCCATCAACTTTATAGAGTGAGCCGGATCCAAATCAATATCTCTACATTTGTCATCATAATGATCCGCGGATGTACGTATACATATCTCGTATGAGTCCATTTTAGCTACCACCATTTTTTAAATTATTTTTTATTGCGATTAATTTTAAAAAATGGTATAAATATAGAAACAATTATTCTTAGCTAACATTTATTTTTTGTTTTGAATACAATAAATAAAGCGAAAGATTTAACCTGAACAAATATATTAGAATTAATAATTTAAAGATTAGTAAGCTTAGTTTTAAATGTAAAATAATCGTAATTTTTTTTAAATTACCAATTTATTATTTAGTCTGAAGATTTAATTTGATTAATTTCATGTAAAACCTTATTAACACATATTATATATTTCATGTTTCGATTTAGCATTTTTAAATAGGGAATTGTTTGGATTATGGATAAGTTATGTAGTATTTAGGTTTATTGATTCACTTTCTCAGCGGTAGGCCTAACAAGCCATCCATGGGGCTTATCCCCTTAACATTGATGTCGTTCTTAGATCGCCTATGACCATCGGGGTTATGCGATCGAAGAACATTGGTTTCTTCTCTTCATTCGGCGAGGAAGTCCTCAGGGACGAGGAGTGGTGGTGCTGTGTTTGTACTTAGGTGCAAACCAGTAGTACCATTCTTTGCTCAGAGGCTTCTTCGGTGTAATGAGGAGAAGAACCAATTATACTTTGCTTTCAGGATCAGAGGCTTCACCTCATACAAATTCAAAAAACTTTTCCATTTTTTCATTTAGTTTTCAATAGAACAATTTTCATAGAGTTTAGGGTTTGAAGACTGGTGCTCGGGAGCGTTCTTCAACTTTCGCATTAGGTTTAGTTGTAATTTATTTTTAGGTTAAACAAGCACAACTGGGTCAGTAGAAATGGACCTAGTGTCTAATCGTGACAGTTGTGATTGTTTTATTAGGTTGGGGAGAATCTGTTCTGTAGAATCTGGTCGTTAGGGGCTTTTCTAGTCAGTTCTCACATGCATGGTTGGAGTGGGCTCGCGAACGCGATATTTTAAATTTAAACAATATGGATATTGTAGCCATACTTACTTTTTACAGTTGTCTCCAGACGAATCTTGATTTTGGGAATCTCTTATATTATTAAATAAAAATAAAATAAATCAAACAAATTTTTCAAAAATTAAATAAATAAAATTTTTATTAAATAAATTTTTTTTTTAAAATTTAAGTTAATTTTAGGTAACTAAATAAATAAATTTTTTTTAACTAAGCAAATTACATCAAGTTATAAATAAATATTTTTTATTTTTTAAAAAAAAAAAAAAAAATAAATCAATATTTCAGAGTTAGGACGGTGCATCCAATAAATAAACATTCTTCTAGATATTTTTATTTTTCAATTTTCTTTTAAAAATAAATAAATATTTTTAGGGGTGCTATCGTCAATAACTAATTTTAGGTATATATATATATTTCAGTATATCTGAAATTAAAATAAATAAATTATATTTTTATATGGGCTATTATTTTGAAAACGTACATTTTTTTGTTGATTTTTAAATTTTTGATTTTTAAAAAATCTGAAATTTTGATATATTGTTGGCATTGACAAAAGGAAAAAAGTAATTTCTGCTTTTATTTTTTGAGTACTCTGAATCGGAGTTATGCGCGGTTGAATTTTGAGGCTTTTTCACGTAGTTTTTGGTAATGGTGGCAATGTTTTGTGAATAGGTGCCACAAATTTCATCCGACTTACGTATATTTTTGCAAGTAAAAAGGAAAATAATTGAATAATTGAAATAAGTAAGTTTAAAATTAATAACTTTTCTCTTTTCCGCTAGGCGGCGCGTAAAACCTTGGTTTACTTCAAAGCTCATATCTCAAAAAGTAGGCTTTTTTTTTTTTTGTTTTTCACAAATTTTAAAGTAAACATATGCAGCTATGAAATTGAGAAATAAAAAGCCAGCAATTCAATACGGATTTTTTCTTACGATTTTTTAAAGTTTGGTATATGAAAAATTCACATGTGTTTTTTTATTAAGTTAATAATCCTGTACTAAATGTGGATCTAATAAATTAAACATTTCATATTTTAACACCTGCAATAAATTTGAACCATTTTCTGTGCGGTTAAATGGTTAAAAACTTATTAAAAATTAATTTAAGTTAAGTGGTAAAATAAAGGAATTTAAATTATTAAAAGGGTGTGTAAAATGTTTATTCATTTTAAAAAATGTCTATTCAGCCCCTTTTTACTAATTCAAATCTCATTAGAGGCTCATAATTTTAACATTTAAAATTTCTAATGACGCCCACAAACGGTTTTTGACCAAATTATACTTGCATCCAATCAAAATATATTAAATTGTACCTACCTAATTTTACCTGATTCTACCTATGTCAAAACTATTTCAAGGGTATATATATATTGATTGGATTGCCTTATAATCAATTATATTCCAAAATATTTAGAAGACATAACGTTTAGAAAAGATAATAATAGAAATGCCTTTCAAATTGTGCTGTAACTTGTACGGTCTCAAAAATCATCAGCTGGCATCAAAAAATGTGAAACTGGTCACACCAGCTGTTATTCAAAAAGCTGCGACCCTAAATTTTACTTTGCGTGATGACCAGTTTATATGTGAAACATGTCGCACTTATATCTATAAAAATAAGGTAAATTTAATTATTTTATTAAAATGAATAAAAATTCATATGCAACTAATATTTTCTATACAGCAGCTTTCATGTTCGGAAACTATCGATAGTGAAATTATTTCTATAAATCAGGATGTTGAAAATGTTCCAACGAACGAAAATATTCAAATACCTCCAGCATCTTTAGATCCATCACCAGTTTCGGTTGATACTATATCTCCACCAGTTCCTGAACTACTTAATGACATTTTAGAAGATATTAACAATGTTCTTGGAAGGTTAGCCGAATCTCCTATCAAACAAAATCATATTACAACAGGAAGTTATAAAAAAATTGCAAGTGTCACATCGGCAATAAGTCAAAGAATATTTCAAGTAGATTCAGTTAAAGTGTTATCACCAAACGAGGAATGTGAATATACATCATGGCTTATGAACCTTAAAAAAGAGTTTAAAGATGTCAGCTGTAAATCAAAACAAGTGTTTTTGTTGACAACTCTACCACGTAAATTTTGGTCAAATCAACGTATCCAGGATGAATTTAATGCATCAAGACGACTGGTAGAATTCGCCATGGATCTGTTGGAAACAGTAGGTCCTTACAGTTGGCCTCAAAGCAAACAAGTGCACAGTTTGTCACAAAATATAGTAAAACAAATTCAAACATACTTCTTATCAGAGGAAATAAGTAGAACAATGCCTGGCCTTAAAGATGTTGTTACTATTACAGAAGGATCGACAAAAATTAAGAAATCAAAGCGGTTGGTGTTATGGACCCTCACCGACATCTACGAAATGTTCTTGGAAGAAAACAAAGAACTCAAGGATTCCACTGTTTTTTACCGGATAACACTACACCCGATAAAATAATTGCCAAAATGTTTTCTTTTTCTGATGATCATAAATATTTCAATTTAAAGGCAAAAAAAAATATATAAATTAATTTTTTAATGTATTTATTTATAATATTGATTAAATTATAATGTTTATAGGAAAAATATTTTTTTAATGTTTTTTTCTAATGTTAGTGTTGGTGATGTTGAAATTATAACAAAATCTTCAATCATTGGGATCTCCAATTCTTATTCTGAATAAAAACCTGTTTCTCAATCCGAAATACACAAAAAATGGTTCAAATTTATTGCAGGTGTTAAAATATGAAATGTTTAATTTATTAGATCCACATTTAGTACAGGATTATTAACTTAATAAAAAAACACATGTGAATTTTTCATATACCAAACTTTAAAAAATCGTAAGAAAAAATCCGTATTGAATTGCTGGCTTTTTATTTCTCAATTTCATAGCTGCATATGTTTACTTTAAAATTTGTGAAAAACAAAAAAAAAAAAAGCCTACTTTTTGAGATATGAGCTTTGAAGTAAACCAAGGTTTTACGCGCCGCCTAGCGGAAAAGAGAAAAGTTATTAATTTTAAACTTACTTATTTCAATTATTCAATTATTTTCCTTTTTACTTGCAAAAATATACGTAAGTCGGATGAAATTTGTGGCACCTATTCACAAAACATTGCCACCATTACCAAAAACTACGTGAAAAAGCCTCAAAATTCAACCGCGCATAACTCCGATTCAGAGTACACAAAAAATAAAAGCAGAAATTACTTTTTTTCTTTCGTCAATACCAACAAAATATCAAAATTTCAGATTTTTAAAAAATAGTTGTTTTTTTTTCGATGTACGTTTTCAAAATAATAGCCCATATACAATATTTTAGGAATTTTTGTGAAAGATTCAGCAAAGATTGGGTACGACAGTGGTTTTTTTTGTTCCTTTACAAAGGGTGTTTTTACGAAAAGGTTTTTTGTATTTTTTTTTTGAATTGGGGCGTTCGTTGTTTTTTTTCATTTCTTTGCGTTTTACAACTTCCATCGGACGAATTTTTCCGGGCGAATTAACTCCACCTTTTTTTTTCTAGTTGGAATTGGTTTTATTATTGGTGTTGACGTTTTTATTGTGAATTCTGGATTCTATAAATTTTACCATCAAAATGTCAAGTCACATTGGCGTGGACCATCCGTTCTATGGTTTGGAATCCAGTGAACTGCAGATCGAATGTCTGGTTCGGGGTGTGGATTTTAGAGGGGTCAATTGGGCAGAGGAACTGCGAAACCACGTAAATCATGGTGCAGTTCCAGTAACGGTATCTCATGCGAGAGACTTGGTAGCTGAGTCTCAAACGGTGGTGCAGGCAGCACAAGTTGTTTTAGATCAGGTACGTCGACTTCAACCACCGGTTAATCAGATCTTCTTAGATGGTTTGGCGAATCGAGTGTTGCATTATACAGGTAGGATGAATAGGTTGGGTCCTCGCAATGACTTGCAAGAAGCCCGCACCTACGCTATCTCGCAATTGTCACGCGCTTGGGATATAATAGGATCACTGTCAACACGTCCAATTATACAGAATAAACCAGGAGTATCATCTGCTCCATCTGCTTCACCTGCTTTTCGACCAGGTGAGAGATCCACACCGATCCCAGTACAGCCAATAACTGAGACAATAAATAGTCTGAATCGTACAGACCATCAACAACAGAGACGGTCGGATCAATTACCACCGGCATATTTTCAGCAATCAGGTTTGAGAGCAGAGGACCTTGCAATACCACTATTGGGTCCATCTTTCCAAGCTGAACACATACACAACAATCCAGCATTGGTACAACAACAATCATTAAATTATCCACAAGCTCCACTAACAGCACCACCACCATACAACCAACCTCATCAGGTATGGCATGACGCGGCTCCAGCGTTAGCACCAGTGGAGTACCGAGGGGTTCGTGGGAACAATTTGAGTCGTTATGACTCAAATTGGGTTCCAACCTTCACAGGAGATGGTCACTCTCCTGATGTTCATGAGTTCGTTCACAGAGTTGAGGCGGCTGCCAGGAGGGACCGCGTGAATTGGGACGACCTTAGGTCTATCGTTCCACGGTATCTCAAGGGGGCTGCCGACAGATACTATTTGAACTTAACTCATGAATATGAGGTGGTGACCTATCCAGTGCTAAGGGAGGGACTCCTACAAACCTTCGGTACGCTCACTGATGATAAGGCGATCTTGCGCGTTCTTCTGAACCGCAAACAAAAGTCAAAGGAGAGCGTATACGAATATCTGGTGGAGATTGGTTCGTTAAACCGTCGCTTAGCACGTCCATTTGCTGATCGTGAAATGCTAGAGATTGCTCGGGAGGGACTGAGTATGGAGCTCAAAAATGCTACACTTGCAGCAACAATACATTCTATTGATGAACTTCGGACTTTATGTCAGAAGTTTGAACGTTTGTGGTCCACACCAGTTCCAACCAGAACATCAAATTTAAGAATTAGCGAGGTACAACAAATGGATGATTATGAGGTGGATGCTGAAGCAGAACAACATGGATATATTGATGCGGTGGATTCAACACAGAGACGGATATTGCAGCGACCTAGCATAACATTTGACAACAGTCAACCTGGTCCATCAATGTCTAGACAACCAATAGTGTGTTTCAGATGTGGAGTAAACGGTCATCGAGCTCCTGATTGCTCTAAGAATCGGATAAAATTGCACTGCTGGAAATGTAATAAACCGGACGTTATTTACGCAAATTGTTCATATTGTCACCCGTCGTTGAACTACCGTCCGAGAGTACATGCTTCGGGGATGGTACCCTCGGTTCAACATCCAATGAGCCCGAAGAAAACGACGAGAGATGTAGCAACGCAGGACGATCGATCACCACTCAGGAAACCAGAATAAAATCACCCAGTACATTTAATTTCCCATCATTACATCACACATATTTTAGACGTCTGGAACGTAACATCAGATATTGGAGGATGAGGAAATTATTTCGTAAAGCTTGTATTTCATCTATCCTTTCAGAGACAAAGGATCCTCGGCCGCGACTAACAATAAAAATTTTGGACAAACATATCTCAGGTCTATTGGATAGTGGAGCGTCAATCACAATACTTGGAAGAAATTCCTTGGATTTATTGGAATCATCAGGTACAACTTACCGTAAGTACACATCGTGTATTCGTACGGCAGATGGTACTGCAACAAAAATTTTGGGTTACATAGAAATTCCAATAACTGTGAATGGCTCCACTAAACCAATGCGGTTCCATATAGTTCCTGGATTACGAGAAGAGCTCTACCTGGGCATAGATTTCTGGGAGAAATTTGGTATTGTTCCTTCATTTGTTAGTGAACTGACTCGCACAGAGCTACAAACTTTTAATACACATAACCTCACCACTGATCAGCAACATGAACTGGATATGATCAAGGATTCTTTCCCGTCATTTGAAGTGTCTGGACTCGGAAAGACTTCTTTGGTTGAACATGTCATCGATGTTGGTGATAGTGCACCTGTTAAACAGAGGCACTATCCCACATCGCCGGCTGTTCAACTAAAGGTTTATGCCGAACTCGACCGAATGCTTCAAATGGGCGTGATCGAAGAGAGTAACAGTTCTTGGTGCTCGCCAGTGGTTTTGGTACAAAAAGAATCTGGTAAAAACAGATTATGTATTGATAGCCGTCGTGTCAATTCACTAACGAAAAAGGACGCTTACCCACTTCCCTTGATTGATGGCTTACTAGGTCGTCTAAATAGCACAAAGTACATTTCAAGTATTGATCTCAAAGATGCTTTCTGGCAGATTCCTCTGGCAGAAGCATCTAGAGACAAGACAGCCTTCACAGTGCCTGGTCGTCCATTGTATCAATTCCGGGTTATGCCCTTTGGATTGTGCAATGCTCCCCAGACAATGTGTCGGCTAATGCACAAAGTGATACCACATCAATATCACGAAAATGTCTTTGTTTATTTAGATGATCTATTGGTAGTCTCTTCCACGTTCCAGGAACATATGGAATTGCTGTCCAAAGTCTCTTCATTGTTAAGAGCGGCTGGGTTAACAATAAACCTCAAGAAAAGTAAATTTGTTCTGAGAGAGGTGAAATACTTAGGATTTTTGGTTGGTGAAGATGGTCTTCGAACAGACCCTGACAAGGTAAGAGCTGTAGCAGAGTATCCAGCTCCGTCTACAGTAAAACAAATACGTAGACTATTGGGAATGGCTGGTTGGTACCAACGTTTCATACCAAATTATGCAAGCGTGGTATCACCAATTACAGATTTATTGAAAAAGAGTTCGGGAAAATTGAAATGGACATTGGAAGCGCAAGCTGCTTTCGAAAATTTAAAACAATTGCTGACTACAGCACCGGTATTAGTAAACCCTGATTATAATAAAGAGTTCTTTATTAGATGCGACGCGAGTCTGACAGGGATAGGTAGTGTACTGTATCAGATCGACGAAGACGGACAAGAGTGTCCGATAGCCTTCATGTCGAAAAAACTTAATAAAGCTCAACGAAACTATTCTGTTTCTGAGCTTGAATGTCTTGCGGCAATTCTGAGTGTGAAGAAATTCAGGGGCTATGTTGAAGGTCACCGATTTACAATTGTGACTGATCACTCAAGTCTGAAGTGGCTTATGTCACAGAAAGACTTGAGTGGCCGTCTGGCTAGGTGGAGCCTAAAACTCCAACATATGGATTTTACCATTATCCACCAAAAAGGTACCCAAAATATAGTCCCTGATGCTCTATCTCGTCTTTATGACGATACACACGAGGAATTGACGGAAGCATTAACACATCACATCAGTGAAATTAAAATCGACAATGAAGGTTATCGGCACAAGGAATATACGGATATGATAGCTAAAGTTCAATCATCTCCTAAGGACTTTCCATCTGTTAAAGTCGTGGATGATAAGCTATACATACGTATTGAGCCAAGACCTGATGCAATACCTAACGATGTTCCTGTGTGGAAACTCTGGGTACCAAAACCGATGACTTCAAACATGATTCAGAAACATCATGATGATAGTACTGCTGCTCATGGAGGTGTTAAAAAGACTTTAGAATTACTTCGACGTCTTTATTATTGGCCGGGCATGGCGTCACAGGTACACAACTATGTTGTGTCCTGCGACACATGTAAACAAACAAAAGCCACGAATCAGATATTGCGTCCTCCGATGCAATATCAATTCGAAACAGCACGTCCATGGCAGAGAGTCTATATAGATTTTTTGGGACCGTATCCTCGTTCTACGCTTGGGAATACGGTGTTATTGATAGTTCTGGATCATGCTACGAAGTTTGTACTACTGAAACCACTTAGAAACGCAACTTCACCGAAGGTGAATGCTTTTCTAAGGAATGAAGTGTTTCTTACATATGGGGTACCAGAGTTTCTGCACAGTGACAATGGCAAACAGTTCACTAGTAGGAACTTTCAAAATCTTTTGTCAGGTTTCGGCATTAAACACATTAGGACCGGTGTCTATAGTCCTCAAAGTAACGCGACAGAGCGGGTCAATAGGTCAGTTTTAGCAGCAATTCGAGCGTTCATTAAAGGTCAACATACCAAGTGGGATTCACAAATTGGTGAAATCGCATATGCACTGCGAGCCGCAGTACATTCAGCTACCAAGTACTCACCGTACTATCTATTATTTGGTCAACATCCAATCTCGGATGGAAATACTTACCATTTGTTGAGATCACTACACCAGATTGGTGAAGATGCTGGTGAGGAATTAAAACGCTCTGATCATTTGACTCTGCTCAGGAACCGGGTTCAGGAAAATTTAAAAGCAGCTTTCAAAAAAATGCAACATCAGTACAACCTGCGATCTAAACTACGGACTTTTCAACCACAACAACGTGTGTTTGTACGGCAACATCATTTGAGTGACGCTACCAAAAAATTCTCGGCAAAATTGGCTCCAAAGTTCTTACCTGCAATGATTAAGACTAAGATTGGAAATGTACTCTATGAGTGCACAGATATGAGCGGTAAGAATCTTGGAGTCCATCACGCGAAAGACATCAGGGAATGATGTCTTTTCGTTAGGTAGGGTTGTTCCTCTGGCTGATTGTCGTCTCTGGGGTTCACATCTTCAGGTCATACTTACTGGTTGCATCGGGGTGTCCATGGTGCTGACGTTCGGATGGATGGTCGGTCTCAATGCTCAGTGAAGTTCTTAAGGACTTCATGAGTGTTGGAACCGGTCATCGGTCTTGACGCCAGTAACTGTGGGTATCTCGATCCCAGATACAGTTTAATAAGTGGAAGTAGTTCGGTGGTTTTCTGTCATGGAGGGGATGGCGACGTTTTTGTGATTTCAAGAGTAGAAATCTTGATTTTTACCTTGAATTCATGGTGTAACGATCGCAATAATCGCAAAACAATAATAAAACCAAATTCATCTTCGTTTTCAATTCAATAAAAATGCATTTCATTAGTTTCCGTTCATTTTTACATTAATAATAATTTTAAAATTTTCTAAAACTTAACTGCTAGTTAAATTTTGAATATACTATAAAAAGCAAACGAACGTACTCAATTTTATTTCCAATTCTAGCGAACAGATGTCGTTGTCGTTATTAATCTTTACTGAATTTTCGATGTTACCCGATTTATTTTGACATCGGAAGATGTCAAATAGAAAATCACATTGTTCGAGTTTTTCAAAAAAAAAAAGAGTCATTCTGATTTTGGTTCTTGAAAGAAAATGTTTAAATGAATTTGTGAACAAAATCTGTAATTTAAATTAATTTGTTAGTTTGAATTTGTTAATTGATCATTAAAAATAAATACTAATTCCATTTTATGTTGATTTCAAAAAGAATTTTCTGTTAATTGATACAAGAAGTGTGTCATGGGTGTTTTCATTAAGTTTATGCTTAACTCATCATAAAAGAAAATTTGCTTTATAAAGTGGCAGTAAATGAAAATAAGCCTATTACCACAGTTAGAAACAATCGAGTGTATGGTGGATTTTCCGGTTGTTGAAACCGCACGGATTTAAAGCAAGATATGGTATGGAATGAAAAGTTAAAGGATCAAAAGTAATGTTCAATTGGGCATTTCGAACAGCGAAGGTGTAATTCAATGTGCAGCAACTACAGCAGCAACTGATGTTCACGAATTAGTTCGGCCAATATAGTTAGTTGATCAAACGCTAGTCAATGGAATTGAAAAATTAGAAACCAGATCATCAATCAACAGTTTTTTAGTTCGAGGTAATTTATTTTATAGATATATTAATTCTTGTTTAATTATTTTCCCCTTCGGAATGTTAAGATAAATATAGTAAGATAATAGAGATTCCTAATGTCAAATTCGTATTGGGGCCAAGTTATCCCGTGTTAATTTATAGTGTAACAAAAGTTCAAATAAAAGTTACAAACTGGCCCCGTAACAGGGTAACAGTGCAGTACAATACCTTGATGCTATGAAGTATTACTGTAGTGATATAAGCTGATGATTCTTTGAATTGGATGTTTATTCACATGTAAATCTGTTTCAGTGCTCTTAATCGAGTGCTGTTGTAGAACAGTACAATTACTTTGAACAAATTGGCCATTTGTGCCTATATATTCTGTGCATGGAATAATGGAATAGGACGTCTGTTCTATTTTCAATTGGTTTTTAGATCAAAATGTAATGATTAATAGAAGCAGCTGGGGGCATTAGTATTACGGTGCGAGTGGTGAAATTCGTGGACCGTCGTAAGACTAACATAAGCGAAAGCATTTGCCAAAGATGTTTTCATTAATCAAGAATGAAAGTTGAAGGTTCGAATGCGATCAGATGCCGCCCTAGTTCTATCTATAAACGATGCCAGCTAGCAATTGGATGTAGCTACTCCTATGGCTCTTTCAGGAGCTCTTCGGGAAACCGAAGCTTTTGGGCTCCGGGAAAAGTATGGTTGCAAAGTTGGAACTTAAAGGAATTGACAGAAGGGCACCACCAGAAGTGGAGCCTGCGGTTTAATTTTACTCAACACGGGAAAACTTACCAGGGGGTCAATTCTAACTTGATGAGGTGACTCAGTCATATGACTGTTAAAAAAATCCAACTCAACTCAAGGAGTCACTCATTTATTCGAACTCAAAATTCTATGTTTTGCGATTCTAAGTCAAAAAGTGAATGACTTCAAATCAATTTTCATAGAATGACTGTTTGACATTTAAAGAATTTTGTTACTGTCAATTTTATGTGAATTTGTGTTTGTTTATGGTACATAATTTAAACTTTTATAAGAAATAGATATTCTTATTAGGAGAAAATCATAGAAATTTTGTTCGGTAAGATAAAATACATATGTTTCTCGATTTAAAATGAACATATACGTTCTGCGATTTTTATTTTAGAAAAATACGAAAAAGACGCAGGAAAATTAGGGAGCGTAAATACAAGAAATGCAGTAAATTTTCTAATAGTAGGCAGGAGATTTCGGGACCAAATTGCTTCTCAATTTTAATGTTTATTTTGTACATTTCAATATATAGTTTTTCACAGCTGCAAATTGTTTTTGCATTCGGCATTTCAAGTTTTCTCTTTCGTTTTTGCGGCAGGCTCGATAGATTTCGAATGATATTTATCACAGAGGAGGTAGCATCTTTAGTTTTTACTCCCAGTTCCTCTGTAAAACCATCTCCCTCCACGACATCGTATGTGATAATGCCTACCTTCTTGCTCTCAACTTTATCTAGCTCTAAAATAGGATCTCCCATTGCTCTGCAAGTTTACCTTTTCTATCCTCTGCAGATGAAAATTGGTTTCCAACCCAACTCCAAATGTTCTCCTAAATAATCAATTAGAGCTACATTTTGACTGTTTGTGCGCGTTTTACCTAACTTTTTTTTAAATTTATCATTCGACATTTTTAATAAATAACGGTAGTCACAGCTTTTTTTTTAATGACTTTTTTGACATATCAAATGAGTTTGGAAAAAGTCATATGACCCAGACAGAATCGAGATTTGTTACTTCATTTTCGAAATTTCGAAATTCAAGTCATATGACTTAAAGTCATCAAGTTAGAATTGACCCCCAGGTCCGAATAGTATTTAAATTTAAGTTTTATTTATCCGATATTCTTTGGTTTTTTCGTTTACGTTTACACAAATTTTATTTTTCTAAATAATTTTTTTAGTATTAGCTCCGAAAAATGATTACTTTTAGAACTGTTTAGAGTCCGCAAAATTGTATTTTAGCGGCCTAGTACTTAAAGTCGTTATGACAACACTTTAGCGGATTCAAAATTTGTTTTCATTTTATAACTATTTTCAAATTATAATCGCAATTGCTTTGATAATTTTTTTTTTCTGTCAGAAGTTTTATTTTTCATTCATACAAACTATGATATTTAAACAGTAGGCTTTGCTTTAACTGTCAGCAATTCTTCTTGTCGTCGATAATTTTGCTTTGTCGTTATGAAAATTCTTTGTTGTCATTTTTTCTTCTAACAAAATGAAATATAATTTTATCTTAGTAGGCGAATAACTGTTATAAATTTGTAATTTATTTTTGACAAATAAACATAAACATGCAACCATTTGTGAATGAAAACTGACATTATTATTATTTGTGAATTGCATTTTTACATAATTTTGTATTATTGAATAATTTGTAGAAAATATTTTATTTAGAAACTAATAATTATATTTTAAACAAAATTATAATTAAAAAAAAATTATCTCATTAAACACCACTCTTTATTGAAATTTTTTCGAAAATTTTTCAATTTTACTCATTAAATTATTTTTAAGCAACACTGCTCAATCAAACCACTACTTAAACCACTCGTCCTTCGGACTCGTGGTTTATTGTGCGCTTTGATTCGCAGTGTTGCTAAATAATTTAATTCGTAAAATCAAAAAATTTTCGAAAAAATTTCAATGACTCGTGGTATTACAACCGATAAGTTTTGTTCAAAAATCAAATTTTTAGGTACGCAAGAATACAAATTAAGCAATAAATTAGAAAAAAAATCCTAAGAGCTAATACTAAAAAACGTTGTATGCAACACGTACGCAAATGGCTTTAGCAGACTCATCTTCATATTACAGACTCGGCTAGCGCCTCGTCCGGAAACATTACGATTCGTCCGCTAAACACTTGTTACATAAACTACTATTTTTTCTTTTCTTTTGCAAGGAAATATATAAAATCAAATTTTTGTCTTTTGTGTTTTAACTTGTATTTCGTGTGTTCGTAATTTGTTTTAAAGGAAGGAGAGATATAAAAAAAAATTGTTTCCTTTATTGGGAACGATTGAAAAATAAAAATTCATATGTTTATTCGAAAAGAAAGATTGATCGTAGAAATTTTGAATCTTTCCTTTGGATAGAAAAATTTGCTATTTTGTTTTATTTTTTTCTTCTATTGTAAAAGTCCTCTTGTATGGGTGTGTTTATAGATATTCTTACATGTGTAAAATCAAGTACATGTACCTTTACTTTATGTTGATGATGATGGCTGAAGCTGGATTTTAACATGCGAACTGAGGACTGTGAACTATTTTATCAACCAATCAGAGAAGAAAATTTTATATTCATCACAAAATTCTTATTTTTAATTGGTTAATAATTCCATCCACAGTCCACAATTCGCATGTTAAAACCCAGCTTGTGAAATTAATGTTATGAAAAAATTTTGATTTCCTTATTTCACATATTCTACGATTTTTATGAAAACATTTTTATAGTGCGCTTCAAGTCCACAACCATGTTACCTGGGTATAACGGAAAGCGACTTGTACAACTCAAATGCATGTTTTCCTGGTGGAAGGAGGCTTGGTGCGGACGTCAGTCTTCGTTCAAGCGTCTCGTTATTTAAAAGTGTAAAGAGATTGCTCTGAAATATGATAGAAAATGCGATGATGATAGAAAAACTACTTGATATTTTACATTTTAAAAATGTTTGTTCAAACTTAACAAGTATTATAATAAATTTCACTAATAAAATTAAAATAAAAACGTCAATTTCTTGTTAACCAATAGTTTTTATTTACTATATACGTATTTCGAAAGCTATGCTTTCATCGACAGTAGTATATGTATATCAAAACTAAATTTTAGAGTACATTGCAATTGAGTTATATACAAAAAGTTATCCTTAAAAATATTATACCTTCATAAATACGAACAATAAAACAATAAACATTCAATTACTTAGATGCTATGACAAATGTAAAACCTAATTAAAAAATATGAAATAACAATAAAAAGGTGAAAAAGGGGATGGATGTCTTAATAATTACAATTTTTTTTTTTTTAAATTGATGAATGGAACAATTTACAAAATGAGATTAAGCATTCTGGATTTAATATTTTCTTCTTTTGAGTTCATCAAAATATCTGGGTTTTTTTCGATTTTGTTCTTATACCGATTTTGTTCTTAGACCGATTTTGTTCTTAGATAGCACCGCTGACAAAAATATTCATAAACAGCGAAACATTAAAGATAATCTGTGGAGTGTTGTAGCAGTTGTTATTAAAGTATTTAAGCTAACGAAAAATATAACAGTGCAATTACAGTTCTAACAACTATGTTTGGGCGACTTTTTTGACGGTTGACTCAGTGAACCATATTTAATATTCAATAGTAGCATTTCTTTTAATTTACTTCGAAATAAAGTAATATCAGCGGCAATGTTTATTGATTCAAAATTATACATTAAAAAACATAATGCACCTAAACAAACTTCTTGAACATTAACACAATCTTTTCAATCCACATATTAAAAAAATTTATAAATATTTCTCCTAATTTAACATCTTCCACAACTCTCGATTAGGGCTTCCAATACCGATAAAAGTATTACCGTTATTGATCCTTAAATCTTATTTCGGTATTACCAGTATTGTGCCTCGTTATTGACGATTGGAGGAAACTTCTGGTGGTAAGAATCAGAACTAGAACTCCCATATAAATTTTGACATTTAGTTCATTTTTGTATACATTATCAAATTTGTGTTTACATTGGTAAGTTTTCAAGTCGTTTTTTCGGTCGCCCGACTTCGGTCTGGGTTGACGTAGAATCAAAAGGAAAAAAGTGATTAAAATAAAATTAATATGGACGGACTCGATAAATATGGGAAAAATTTATAAAGAAATAGTGTTTGTTAATGTGCAAAGTGTGTTTCAATTAAAAATCAATTTAATAAAAGTTTAAGCTTGAGCAAACTAAAACACGTGAAAAATTTTTTATCGTATGCTTATCACAGGATATGCAAATTAATCTACAAATAATAAAGTTTTTTTCAAATAATTGGTAATCTCATATAATTAATAGTATAAAAAAAATAAAAAAATACATAAGGATGAACAAGATAATTAGAAATTCTCAATACGAAAAAATAAAAATGGCGTGTAACACCACATGTAAGTGGAAATTTAGACCGACTTGTTATAGGAGATAATATTATTATAGGATATTATAAAAGTAAAAATAGTCTTCAAGTCAAGTTTATCAAGTTAACCAGGAAATACCACCCTGACTCGTACACCGGATTTGTCGTAAACAATATTCAAGTCAATGTATCGGAGTTTTCGATGTCTACTCCAGATGCAAAACACCGGATTAATCAAATTAACATCATATATATATATATATATATATATATATATATATATATATATATATATATATATATATATATATATATATATATATATATATATATATATATATATATATATATATATATATATATATATATATATATATATATATATATATATATATATATATATATATATATATATATATATATATATATATAATATATATATATATATATATATATATATATATATATATATATATATATATATATATATAATATATATATATATATATATATATATATATATATATATATATATATATATATATATATATATATATATAATATATATATATATATATATATATATATATATATATATATATATATATATATATTATATATATATATATATATATATATATATATATATATATATATATATATATATATTATATATATATATATATATATATATATATATATATATATATATATATATATATATATATATATATATATATATATATATATATATATATATATTATATATATATATATATATATATATATATATATATATATATATATATATATATATATATATATATATATATATATATATATATATATATATATATATATATATATATATATATATATATATATATATATATATATATATATATATATATATATATATATATAATATATATATATATATATATATATATATATATATATATATATATATATATATATATATATATATATATATATATATATATATATATATATATATATATATATATATATATATATATATATATATATATATATATATATATATATATATATATATATATATATATATATATAATATATATATATATATATATATATATATATATATATATATATATATATATATATATATATATATATATATATATATATATATATAATATTGTATAGGAAGGTTTTAGTTGGTCTTCCAGATGCATACAACGAATTAAATATACAGTCAACGTATCGGAATTTTCTGTCGCCATTCCAGATGCAAAAACACCGTATTTGTCAAATTAACATCATAAATCGAAATGTCAATGTATCGGAGGTTTATTTTCTCCCTCCAGATGCAAACAACGAATTTAACACTCAAAAAGACCGGATTTGCCAATATAACGCCATAAATACAAAATATCAATGTATAGGAAGTTTTTTTAGTTTTTCTTCCACACTGAAAAAAAAATGTCCTATTTCCAATCGAAATTCAATTGTCTCAACCTCACCGTGCGGTCACATATGGCGAATCAAACTACGAAATTGCTTCAACAACTCTACAATTATAAAACGATGAAGTTGAGACAATCACACGAAATATTTATGTGAAAATAAAATATAGTTCAATTAATCTCAAATACTTAAACTTTAAAATGAAAAATTCATGAGATAAGGCCAAAGAAAATTTTTTTCAGAGAAATAGTTATTATCATTATTCAAAACCAAATGTCTTTTAGGCATGTCCAAGCCAAAAAAATAAAGTAAAATTAAGAAAAAAAAAAAAAAAAAGTTTTCAAGCCGAAAAATAATAAATTCAATTGTGTCGACTGTCGGACTTGGCGAAACATTTTAATATAAATTAAAAACTAATAACACTTGTTTTTTTTTTCGCAAATATGTTTTTTATTTTTATTTTTCTAAAAATTTTTGCTCAATGCATTTCGGCTTACGCCAAAAATTAGGAAACAAAATTTCAAAACATACAAATTTAAGTTGTGCTTATTATAATAATCATAACCTTTGTAACGTCGGCTTTATGCTAATTAACATGATAAAACCAATCCCTATTCTTGATCTGACTCAAATACAATTAACGTTTCATTTTCATTTTTTCCATTACAATAGTTAAATTTTTCTCTTAACACAGACCAGCTTCAATTCGTACATTAACATAAATATAAGAACGCACTCGTTTTTTTTGTTTGTTCAGTTGTTTGACTTTCTTTTAAAGAAAAAAATAAAAAAACGTCAAAAAGAAAATCACATTTTTCCAATTTTGGATTTTTAGATTCATTCCGATTTTGGTTCTGATAAGAAAATGTTTGATTAAATTTGTGAACAAAATCTGTTTTTAAATTAATTTGTTAATTACTTTGAATTGGTTAAGTTGTTATTACAAATAAATACTAATTCCATTTTTGGTTCTTCAAACAAAATGTTTAATTCAGTTTTTTTACAAAATTCCGATTTTGTTATTAAAGAAGAAAACAATTCAGCTTTGTGTCAATAACGACACAAATATTTTTATACTAAAAATAAGAAATAAACATAATCTTATATTGTTGTTAAAGTTTGTTCTAAACATCTTTATGTTCAGTAAAAATAAATAAGTTCATTGATAATTACATCAAATTTTTGTAATGCTATGCTTAACCACACAAAAAAAATGTTCTATGAAGTTTTGAATGGTGTGTTTCAAATTATATGTGCCTGGAAACGAAAATAAAATAATAAAGTGATACATATCATAAATTACGTTCGATTTATTTTAAACATGAAGATCAAATGCCTGTAGTACACACAAATGAACATTTCAATATATTTATCAATAATTTGCTGAGAAATTGTAAACAAGCTATAAAACTATTTAAGGAAGGGAATTAAAAGCTAACATCAGATGCTGCTGAATTTTCTTTTGAAATTAAATTTTGGGAAATAGGACATCATACTGGAAGTGTTCACCAATCAACAGTTTTTTTAGTTCAAGGTATTTTAAATTATAGATATATTAATTTTTGTTTTTTTCTTTCCTTTGGAATGTCCGGCTAAAGTTATAAAAATTTAAGGGATTCCCAAATCCTTGTGTTCGTCTGGGGATAACGTTATCCCGCAGCAATTTTATTTGTATTATCAAAAGTCTCAATACGTGGCTCCGTATCAGGGCCTAAGTGCAATACGTGGCGTTTCGAAACAAAGACCGTGGGTTTTTTTTATATATAGAAATATACTAGGGCGTAACCAACTGGTTATTTTGGCGGTTATTTCGGTATTTTTTTGGATATATTTTTTTTATATATATTTTATTATCGTACGATACGGTAATTTTGCAAATTTTTGGCAAACCTGCTTTGTGTGGAGGTTGCAATTTTGCAAAAATTGTTATTTTTTTTGGATAGGGCGTTGTCAAACCGGTTTGGTTTGAATTAAATAATAATTAATAACAAAATATTTTGTAATAATAATTGGTGGAATTAATTTTTGGGATAAACCAGATATTGGTTTATTTTATATCCTTTTATTTTTATATAACATTTTTTCTGTGTATTTGGGGTGCCCAAATTGTTAGGAATAGATAGATATTTGTTTTTAAATTTTTTATATATAATGTACAACTCAATCAGGAGGTTTCAGGGGGGGATAAGTAGGAGCCGGCCAGGGGGGTGTGAGCCGTGGACGAATGAGGTGGATGAGAGAGCGAACGTGGAGAGAAAGGAGAGAATGGTTGAGGCGAGGAATGTGGTGAAAGGAATTATAAATGTGGTTATGAATGAGGTGAAAGAGAAGTTATATCTGGAGATTATGAATGATATCTACGAAGAGCAGTATGATAAGTTCCTGGATGTGCTGATTTATGAAATAGTGAATGAGGAAGTGCATGAGGAGGTGAATGAGATGAAAATGGTGGGTGATATAGTGAATGAGGAAGTGCATGAGGAAGTGAATGTGGGCTGGCGAGAAAGGAGGAGGATTAATAAAAATAGGAGCTCTCATCTGAAAAGAAAGGAGAAGAGGAAGAAGGAAAAGGAGGGTCGCTTGGTCGTGGAGCTGGGAGCTTCCTCGACCAAGAGTACTCAAACTGAGGAGCTGGTTGAGGAGGTCCCCATCTCACCGACCACGCGACAGGAAGAGGAGTGGTCTGGTCCACAGGAGGCCCCTGTTCCTCATTGTATAATTAGTTAAGACTAATTTTTTTTTAATTTTGAAAAAAACCGTTTTGGGACAGCAATTTTTTTGGAGATTGTTTTTTGTGCTGTCATCTGCTTTTAGTAATACTAATTGTTTTTTTATTTGGAAAAAAGAAAACCGTTTTGGGGAAGCAGTTTTTTTTTTGAAATTTTTTTATGCTACCACGTACATATTGTACATATTTTTGGTATACTATTGTACATATCTTTTGTATATCCTGTACATATTTTTTTTTATATATACATAGTACAATTTTCTGTACATAATGTATATTTATATTTGGTTATATATTGTACATATTCTTGGATGATGCATTTAATTTATATATGAAATTAATCGTAGGTTTTTTTTGATGGTGGTTAAGTCATGTTTTTATGAGTTTTAGGATGTTATTAACGTAATAAAAGTTAACATTGACCAAACAGTTTTCAACGGTTTTGTATAAGTTTAAATCTTTCGTCACTACTTTCAAAGTATTATTGGTCTGTGTTTATGGAAGTACAATTGAAAATAATTAATTCCCATCAACTTTATAGAGTGAGCCGGATCCAAATCAATATCTCTACATTTGTCATCATAATGATCCGCGGATGTACGTATACATATCTCGTATGAGTCCATTTTAGCTACCACCATTTTTTAAATTATTTTTTATTGCGATTAATTTTAAAAAATGGTATAAATATAGAAACAATTATTCTTAGCTAACATTTATTTTTTGTTTTGAATACAATAAATAAAGCGAAAGATTTAACCTGAACAAATATATTAGAATTAATAATTTAAAGATTAGTAAGCTTAGTTTTAAATGTAAAATAATCGTAATTTTTTTTAAATTACCAATTTATTATTTAGTCTGAAGATTTAATTTATTTAATTTCATGTAAAACCTTATTAACACATATTATATATTTCATGTTTCGATTTAGCATTTTTAAATAGGGAATTGTTTGGATTATGGATAAGTTATGTAGTATTTAGGTTTATTGATTCACTTTCTCAGCGGTAGGCCTAACAAGCCATCCATGGGGCTTATCCCCTTAACATTGATGTCGTTCTTAGATCGCCTATGACCATCGGGGTTATGCGATCGAAGAACATTGGTTTCTTCTCTTCATTCGGCGAGGAAGTCCTCAGGGACGAGGAGTGGTGTTGCTGTGTTTGTACTTAGGTGCAAACCAGTAGTACCATTCTTTGCTCAGAGGCTTCTTCGGTGTAATGAAGAGAAGAACCAATTGTACTTTGCTTTCAGGATCAGAGGCTTCACCTCATACAAATTCAAAAACTTACCATTTTTTTTCCACTTTTCCATTTAGCTGTTACAATAGAACAATTTTCATGGAGTTTAGGGTTTGAAGTCTGGTGCTCGGGAGCGTTCTTCAACTTTCGCATTATGTTTAGTTGTAATTTATTTGTAGGTTAAACAAGCACAACTGGGTCAGTAGAAATGGACCTAGTGTCTAATCGTGACAGTTGTGATTGTTTTATTAGGTTGGGGAGAATCTGTTCTGTAGAATCTGGTCGTTAGGGGCTTTTCTAGTCAGTTCTCACATGCATGGTTGGAGTGGGCTCGCGAGCGCGATATTTTAAATTTGAACAATATGGATATTGTAGCCATACTTACTTTTTAAATTGTCTCCAGACGAATCTTGATTTTGGGAATCTCTTATGATATTAAATAAAAAATAAAATAAATCAAACAAATTTTTCAAAAATTAAATAAATAAAATTTTTATTAAATAAAATAATTTTTTTTCGTAATTAAATAATTTTAGGTAAATAAATAATTTTTTTAGAATCTAAATAGTTTTAGGTAACTAAATAAATAAATTTTCTTAATACGCATAACATCAAGAAATAAATATTCTTTATTTTTTTAAAAAAATAAATCAATATTTGGAGTTAGGACGGTGCATCCAATAAATAAGCATTCTTCTAAATATTTTTATTTTTCAATTTTCTTTTAAAAATAAATAAATATTCTTAGGGGTGCTATCGTCAATAACTAATTTTAGGTATATATATATATTTCAGCATATCTGGAATTAGAAATAAATAAATTATTTTATAAATATCACAATATTTTAGGTATTTTTGAAAAAAAAAGTCAAGCAATTTTGAGCAAAACAACTAATTCTTTTCTCATTAAAATCTGTCCTTGCGAAAAGAAAATAACTTTTTTCTTTGTGTTTTCGAATTGGGGGTGTTCTGTGTTTTTACTTTTGCGTTTTACATTTCCATCGGTCGATTTTACCGGGCGTATTAATCCACTTAATTTAGTGATATTGTTTTTTTGGTATTGGTTTTGTTATTGGTGTTCGCATTCGGGAATTTTACAACTTATTATATAAAATGTCAAGTCAAATAGACATTGACCATCCATTTTATGGATTGGAACCCAGCGAACTGCAAATTGAATGTCTGGTTCGAGGTGTGGATTTCAGGGGGGTCAACTGGGCAGAGGAGCTTCGAAACCACGCGGTACAAGGTTCAGTTCCATTAACGGTATCTCACGCGAGAGATTTGGTAGCTGAGTCTCAAATGGTGGTGCAGGCAGCACAACTAATTGTGGATCAGATACGTAGACTTCAGCCACCGATTAATCAGCCATTCTTAGATGGTCTGGCTAATCGTGTGTTGCACTATACAGGGAGGATGAATAGGTTGGGTTCTCGCGATGATTTGCAAGAAGCCCGCACCTACGCTATCTCCCAATTGTCACGCGCTTGGGATATAATAAGATCGTTGTCGACACGTCCAGTTATGCAGAGTAAACCAGGAGGATCATCTGTACCATCCGAATCGCCTGCGTTTCAGCCAGATGAGAGATCCACTCCCATACCAGTACAGCCAATAACTAATACGATACACAGTTTAAATCGTGGGTATCAACAACAACAAAGACGGGCAGAACAATTACCACCATCGTATTTTCAACAATCAGGTTTAAGAGCGGAGGACTTCGCATTACCACAACTGGGTTCATCGTTCCAAGCTGAACAAATATACATCAATCCGGCATTGGTACAGCAGCCTCTGAATTATCAACCGATACCACAGGAGCAGTTACAACAATTTCAAACAAATTATCCACAAGCTCCATTAACAGCACCACCACCATACAACCCACTTCCTCAGGTATCTCGTGTCGCGGCTCCAGCATTGTCACCGGGAGCATACCGAGAGGTACGTAGGAACAATTTGAGTCGTTATGACTCAAATTGGGTTCCAAACTTCACAGGGGATGGTCACTCCCCTGATGTTCATGACTTTATTCATCGAGTGGAGGCGGCTGCAAGGAGGGACCGTGTGTCCTGGGACGACCTGAGGTCGATCGTTCCACGGTACCTCAAGGCAGCTGCCGATAGATATTATTTGAATTTAACTCATGAATATGAGGAAGTGACCTACTCAGTGCTTAGGGAAGGACTCCTACGCACCTTCGGTACGCTCACCGATGATAAAGCGGTATTACGTGTTCTTTTGAACCGTAAACAGAAAGTCAAAGAGAGCGTTTATGAGTATTTAGTTGAAGTGGGTTCGTTAAATCGAAGATTAGTTCGACCATTTGCTGCAGCTGAATTATTAGAAATCGCTAGGGAAGGACTGAGCGTAGAACTGAAAAACGCTACACTTGCAGCAACAATCACAACTATGGACGAGCTTCGGACATTGTGTCAGAAGTTCGAACGTTTGTGGTCTACACCAGTCCCAACCAGAATGTCAAACTTAAGGATTAGCGAACTACAGCAAGTGGACGACTATGAATCAGAAATAGATCCAGAACAAGATGGATATATTGAAGCTGTGGATACACAACCTAGAAGAATTCTGCAACGACCTGCGATATCATCTGGTAATACTAATCAACCTGGTCCATCAATGTCCAGACAACCAATTGTCTGTTTTAGATGCGGGGTAAATGGACATCGAGCTCCTGATTGTTCTAAAAACAGAATAAAACTGTATTGCTGGAAGTGCAACAAACCTGACGTAATTTATGCAAATTGTTCTTATTGTCACCCGTCGTTAAACTATCGACCGAGAGTACATGCTTCGGGGATGGTACCCTCGGTTCAACAGCCAATGAGCCCGAAGAAAGCGACGAGAGATGTAGCGACGCAGGACGATCGGCAATCACCAACGAAACCCAAATAAAATCATCGAATACATTTAATTTCCCATCATTACATCGAACGTATTTTAGACGTCTGGAACGTAACATCAGATATTGGAGGATGAGGAAATTATTTCGCAAAGCTTGTATTTCATCTATCATTTCAGAAACAAAGGATCCTCGGCCGCGATTAACAATTAAGGTTTTGGACAAACATATCTCCGGATTATTGGATAGTGGAGCTTCCATCACAATACTTGGAAGAAATTCCTTGGAATTATTGGAATCATCAGGTACAACCTACTGTAAATACACTTCGTGTATTCGTACGGCGGATGGTACTGCAAATAAAATTTTGGGTTACATAGAAGTTCCAATAACTGTGAATGGCTCCACTAAACCAATGCGGTTTCATATTGTCCCTGGACTACGAGAAGAGCTCTACCTGGGCATAGATTTCTGGGAGAAATTCGGTATTGTTCCTTCTTTTGTTAGTGAACTGACTCGTACAGAGCCAATAACTTTGAATATGCATAACCTCACCACTGACCAGCAACATGAACTGGATATGATCAAGGATTCTTTCCCGTCATTTGAAGTGTCTGGGCTCGGAAAGACTTCTTTGGTTGAACATGTCATCGATGTTGGGGATAATGCACCTGTTAAACAGAGGCATTACCCCACATCGCCGGCTGTTCAACTAAAGGTTTATGCCGAACTCGACCGGATGCTTCAAATGGGCGTGATCGAAGAGTCTAACAGTTCTTGGTGCTCGCCAGTGGTCCTGGTACAAAAACAATCTGGTAAAAACAGATTATGTATTGATAGCCGTCGTGTCAATTCACTAACGAAAAAGGACGCTTACCCACTTCCCTTGATTGATGGCTTACTAGGTCGTCTAAATAGCACAAAGTACATTTCAAGTATTGATCTCAAAGATGCTTTCTGGCAGATTCCTCTGGCAGAAGCATCTAGAGACAAGACAGCCTTCACAGTGCCTGGTCGTCCATTGTATCAATTCCGGGTTATGCCCTTTGGATTGTGCAATGCTCCCCAGACAATGTGTCGGCTAATGCACAAAGTGATACCACATCAATATCACGAAAATGTCTTTGTTTATTTAGATGATCTATTGGTAGTCTCTTCCACGTTCCAGGAACATATGGAATTGCTGTCCAAAGTCTCTTCATTGTTAAGAGCGGCTGGGTTAACAATAAACCTCAAGAAAAGCAAATTTGTTCTGAGAGAGGTGAAATACTTGGGATTTTTGGTTGGTGAAGATGGTCTTCGAACAGACCCTGACAAGGTAAGAGCTGTTGCTGAGTATCCAGCTCCGTCAACAGTGAAACAAATACGGAGATTATTAGGTATGGCCGGTTGGTACCAACGTTTCATACCAAATTATGCAAGCGTGGTATCACCAATTACAGATTTATTGAAGAAGAGTTCGGGGAAACTGAAATGGACATTAGAAGCGCAAGCTGCTTTCGAAAATTTAAAACGATTGCTGACTACAGCACCGGTATTAATTAACTCTGATTATAATAAAGAGTTCTTTATTAGATGCGATGCGAGTCTGACAGGGATAGGTAGTGTACTGTATCAGATCGACGAAGACGGACAAGAGTGTCCGATAGCCTTCATGTCGAAAAAACTTAATAAAGCTCAACGAAACTATTCTGTTTCTGAGCTTGAATGTCTTGCGGCAATTCTGAGTGTGAAGAAATTCAGGGGCTATGTTGAAGGTCACCGATTTACAATTGTGACTGATCACTCAAGTCTGAAGTGGCTTATGTCACAGAAGGACTTGAGTGGCCGTCTGGCTAGGTGGAGCCTAAAACTCCAACACATGGATTTTTCCATTGTCCACCAAAAAGGTACCCAAAATATAGTCCCTGATGCTCTATCTCGTCTTTATGACGATACACACGAGGAATTGACGGAAGCATTATTACATCATGTTAACGACATTAAAATCGACAATGAAGGTTATCGGCACAAAGAATATACTGATATGATAGCTAAGGTTCGTTCATCACCCAAGGACTTTCCATCTGTTAAAGTCGTGGACGATAAGCTATACATACGTATTGAGCCAAGACCTGATGCAATACCCAACGATGTCCCTGTGTGGAAGCTCTGGATTCCAAAACCGATGACTTTAAGCATGATTCGGAAACATCATAATGATAGTACTGCTGCACATGGAGGTGTTAAAAAGACATTAGAATTACTTCGACGTCTTTATTATTGGCCGGGCATGGCGTCGCAGGTACACAACTATGTTGTGTCCTGCGACACATGTAAACAAACAAAAGCCACGAATCAGATATTGCGTCCTCCGATGCAATATCAATTCGAAACAGCACGTCCATGGCAGAGAGTCTATATAGATTTTTTGGGACCGTACCCTCGTTCTACACTTGGGAATACGGTGTTACTGATAGTTCTGGATCATGCTACGAAGTTTGTAATATTGAAACCGCTTAGAAACGCAACTTCACCGAAGGTGAATGCTTTTCTAAAGAATGAAGTGTTTCTTACTTATGGGGTTCCAGAGTTTCTACACAGTGACAATGGCAAGCAGTTCACTAGTAGGAACTTTCAAAGTCTTTTGTCAGATTTCGGCATCAAACATATTAGGACTGGTGTGTATAGTCCACAGAGTAACGCGTCAGAGCGGGTCAACCGATCAGTTTTAGCAGCAATCCGAGCGTTCTTAAAAGGTCAACATACCAAGTGGGATGCACAAATTGGTGAAATTGCATATGCACTGCGAGCTGCAGTACATTCTGCGACAAAGTACTCACCGTACTATTTGCTATTCGGGCAACATCCGATATCAGATGGTAACATTTATCATCTGATGAGATCACTACACATGCTGGGTGAAGATATTGGTGAGGAAATCGAACGCTCTGATCACTTGACCATGCTCAGAAATCGAGTACAACAGAACCTGTCTGTAGCTTTTAAGAAATCACAACATCATTATAACCTGCGATCTAAACTACGAACCTTCGAACCACAACAACGTGTGTATGTACGGCAGCATCATTTGAGTGACGCTACTAAGAAATTCTCGGCGAAATTGGCTCCAAAGTTCTTACCTGCAATGATTAAAACTAAGATTGGAAATGTACTTTATGAGTGCATAGATATGAGCGGTAAGAATCTTGGAGTTCATCATGCGAAGGATATCAGGGAATGATGTCTTTTCGTTAGGTAGGGTCGTTCCTCTGGCTAGTTGTCGTCGCTGTGGTTCACATCTTCTGGGTCATACTTGCTGGTAGTATCGGGGTGTCAATAGTGCTGACGTTTTGATGGATGGTCGGTCTCAATACTCAGTGGAGTTCCTCGCGGACTTCATGAGTGTAGGGATTGGTCATCGGTCGTGACGCCAGTGACTGTTGATACTCCGATCCCAGGTACAACTTTTTAATAAATGCAGTTCGGTGGTTTCCTGTCATGAAAGGGATGGCGACGTTTTTTTGTGACTTCAAGATTGAAAGTCTTGCTTAACATCTTGAATTCATGGTTTGTAACGTCGGCTTTATGCTAATTAACATGATAAAACCAATCCCTATTCTTGATCTGACTCAAATACAATTAACGTTTCATTTTCATTTTTTCCATTACAATAGTTAAATTTTTCTCTTAACACAGACCAGCTTCAATTCGTACATTAACATAAATATAAGAACGCACTCGTTTTTTTTGTTTGTTCAGTTGTTTGACTTTCTTTTAAAGAAAAAAATAAAAAAACGTCAAAAAGAAAATCACATTTTTCCAATTTTGGATTTTTAGATTCATTCCGATTTTGGTTCTGATAAGAAAATGTTTGATTAAATTTGTGAACAAAATCTGTTTTTAAATTAATTTGTTAATTACTTTGAATTGGTTAAGTTGTTATTACAAATAAATACTAATTCCATTTTTGGTTCTTCAAACAAAATGTTTAATTCAGTTTTTTTACAAAATTCCGATTTTGTTATTAAAGAAGAAAACAATTCAGCTTTGTGTCAATAACGACACAAATATTTTTATACTAAAAATAAGAAATAAACATAATCTTATATTGTTGTTAAAGTTTGTTCTAAACATCTTTATGTTCAGTAAAAATAAATAAGTTCATTGATAATTACATCAAATTTTTGTAATGCTATGCTTAACCACACAAAAAAAATGTTCTATGAAGTTTTGAATGGTGTGTTTCAAATTATATGTGCCTGGAAACGAAAATAAAATAATAAAGTGATACATATCATAAATTACGTTCGATTTATTTTAAACATGAAGATCAAATGCCTGTAGTACACACAAATGAACATTTCAATATATTTATCAATAATTTGCTGAGAAATTGTAAACAAGCTATAAAACTATTTAAGGAAGGGAATTAAAAGCTAACATCAGATGCTGCTGAATTTTCTTTTGAAATTAAATTTTGGGAAATAGGACATCATACTGGAAGTGTTCACCAATCAACAGTTTTTTTAGTTCAAGGTATTTTAAATTATAGATATATTAATTTTTGTTTTTTTCTTTCCTTTGGAATGTCCGGCTAAAGTTATAAAAATTTAAGGGATTCCCAAATCCTTGTGTTCGTCTGGGGATAACGTTATCCCGCAGCAATTTTATTTGTATTATCAAAAGTCTCAATACGTGGCTCCGTATCAGGGCCTAAGTGCAATACGTGGCGTTTCGAAACAAAGACCGTGGGTTTTTTTTATATATAGAAATATACTAGGGCGTAACCAACTGGTTATTTTGGCGGTTATTTCGGTATTTTTTTGGATATATTTTTTTTATATATATTTTATTATCGTACGATACGGTAATTTTGCAAATTTTTGGCAAACCTGCTTTGTGTGGAGGTTGCAATTTTGCAAAAATTGTTATTTTTTTTGGATAGGGCGTTGTCAAACCGGTTTGGTTTGAATTAAATAATAATTAATAACAAAATATTTTGTAATAATAATTGGTGGAATTAATTTTTGGGATAAACCAGATATTGGTTTATTTTATATCCTTTTATTTTTATATAACATTTTTTCTGTGTATTTGGGGTGCCCAAATTGTTAGGAATAGATAGATATTTGTTTTTAAATTTTTTATATATAATGTACAACTCAATCAGGAGGTTTCAGGGGGGGATAAGTAGGAGTCGGCCAGGGGGGTGTGAGCCGTGGATGAATGAGGTGGATGAGAGAGCGAACGTGGAGAGAAAGGAGAGAATGGTTGAGGCGAGGAATGTGGTGAAAGGAATTATAAATGTGGTTATGAATGAGGTGAAAGAGAAGTTATATCTGGAGATTATGAATGATATCTACGAAGAGCAGTATGATAAGTTCCTGGATGTGCTGATTTATGAAATAGTGAATGAGGAAGTGCATGAGGAGGTGAATGAGATGAAAATGGTGGGTGATATAGTGAATGAGGAAGTGCATGAGGAAGTGAATGTGGGCTGGCGAGAAAGGAGGAGGATTAATAAAAATAGGAGCTCTCATCTGAAAAGAAAGGAGAAGAGGAAGAAGGAAAAGGAGGGTCGCTTGGTCGTGGAGCTGGGAGCTTCCTCGACCAAGAGTACTCAAACTGAGGAGCTGGTTGAGGAGGTCCCCATCTCACCGACCACGCGACAGGAAGAGGAGTGGTCTGGTCCACAGGAGGCCCCTGTTCCTCATTGTATAATTAGTTAAGACTAATTTTTTTTTAATTTTGAAAAAAACCGTTTTGGGACAGCAATTTTTTTGGAGATTGTTTTTTGTGCTGTCATCTGCTTTTAGTAATACTAATTGTTTTTTTATTTGGAAAAAAGAAAACCGTTTTGGGGAAGCAGTTTTTTTTTTGAAATTTTTTTATGCTACCACGTACATATTGTACATATTTTTGGTATACTATTGTACATATCTTTTGTATATCCTGTACATATTTTTTTTTATATATACATAGTACAATTTTCTGTACATAATGTATATTTATATTTGGTTATATATTGTACATATTCTTGGATGATGCATTTAATTTATATATGAAATTAATCGTATGTTTTTTTTGATGGTGGTTAAGTCATGTTTTTATGAGTTTTAGGATGTTATTAACGTAATAAAAGTTAACATTGACCAAACAGTTTTCAACGGTTTTGTATAAGTTTAAATCTTTCGTCACTACTTTCAAAGTATTATTGGTCTGTGTTTATGGAAGTACAATTGAAAATAATTAATTCCCATCAACTTTATAGAGTGAGCCGGATCCAAATCAATATCTCTACATTTGTCATCATAATGATCCGCGGATGTACGTATACATATCTCGTATGAGTCCATTTTAGCTACCACCATTTTTTAAATTATTTTTTATTGCGATTAATTTTAAAAAATGGTATAAATATAGAAACAATTATTCTTAGCTAACATTTATTTTTTGTTTTGAATACAATAAATAAAGCGAAAGATTTAACCTGAACAAATATATTAGAATTAATAATTTAAAGATTAGTAAGCTTAGTTTTAAATGTAAAATAATCGTAATTTTTTTTAAATTACCAATTTATTATTTAGTCTGAAGATTTAATTTATTTAATTTCATGTAAAACCTTATTAACACATATTATATATTTCATGTTTCGATTTAGCATTTTTAAATAGGGAATTGTTTGGATTATGGATAAGTTATGTAGTATTTAGGTTTATTGATTCACTTTCTCAGCAGTAGGCCTAACAAGCCATCCATGGGGCTTATCCCCTTAACATTGATGTCGTTCTTAGATCGCCTATGATCATCGGGGTTTGTTGGTCTTCCAGATGCATACAACGAATTAAATATACAGTCAACGTATCGGAATTTTCTGTCGCCATTCCAGATGCAAAAACACCGTATTTGTCAAATTAACATCATAAATCGAAATGTCAATGTATCGGAGGTTTATTTTCTCCCTCCAGATGCAAACAACGAATTTAACACTCAAAAAGACCGGATTTGCCAATATAACGCCATAAATACAAAATATCAATGTATAGGAAGTTTTTTTAGTTTTTCTTCCACACTGAAAAAAAAATGTCCTATTTCCAATCGAAATTCAATTGTCTCAACCTCACCGTGCGGTCACATATGGCGAATCAAACTACAAAATTGCTTCAACAACTCTACAATTATAAAACGATGAAGTTGAGACAATCACACGAAATATTTATGTGAAAATAAAATATAGTTCAATTAATCTCAAATACTTAAACTTTAAAATGAAAAATTCATGAGATAAGGCCAAAGAAAATTTTTTTCAGAGAAATAGTTATTATCATTATTCAAAACCAAATGTCTTTTAGGCATGTCCAAGCCAAAAAAATAAAGTAAAATTAAGAAAAAAAAAAAAAAAAAAGTTTTCAAGCCGAAAAATAATAAATTCAATTGTGTCGACTGTCGGACTTGGCGAAACATTTTAATATAAATTAAAAACTAATAACACTTGTTTTTTTTCGCAAATATGTTTTTTATTTTTATTTTTCTAAAAATTTTTGCTCAATGCATTTCGGCTTACGCCAAAAATTAGGAAACAAAATTTCAAAACATACAAATTTAAGTTGTGCTTATTATAATAATCATAACCTTCAAAATCTTCTTGTAAATAATAAACAAAAATTAAGTAAGTTTTCAAAATCTGGAGTCTATCAACTATCTTGTTCTGACTGTGATGCAATCTATATTGGACAGATAGGTCGTCCGTTTCATGTTCGATGTGCTGAACATTTTCGTAGTTTAAGATTAGGACAAACATCTTCCACCTTTTCTAATTAGTTAATTGAGGAAAATCATACTGGTAATTTTATAAATAACAACGATATTCAAATTTTACAATATGAAACGAAAGGTCTTAAACTTGATCTTTTGGAAGCTTTTGAATTATGTAAAGCAATTCACTTTAACAAAAATCTACTAAATTCTCAAACCGACGTTATTTGTTCTCCTTTGACAAATCCAGATCTATTTTTCGGTCATCATTTTTAGAAACTATTAAATCAACAAATTTATGGTATTTCCATTATCAACCAATTAAATAGGAAAAATTACCTACTTTTTAATTAAATGTTTTAACAATTTGTTTATATAAATTATTTAATCTAGTTATTCATTTTTCATTTTATTTTTGATTCAAATCAAAGTTTTTCTTCATAAACTTTTTGAATCGCTCTTGATAATGGCGTAAGCCGAAATGCATTGAGCAAAAATTTTTAGAAAATAAAAATAAAAAACATATTTGTGAAATAAGAACAAGTGTTATTAGTTTTTAATTTATATCGAAAAATAATAATTTAAACTAAATCTAATTGAAATATACATTTATAATACTTGTGTTTTTCCAGGTGTTTTGTTACAATTACAGAAAAACTACCAGAATTGTATATAAAAAGAATATTAAAACAGCCACCACGGCAACACAAAATCCAGTTCACAAAAGTATTACATTGTGGTGTAAAATAAAAATTTAAACTAAATCTAATTGAAATATACATTTATAAAACTTGTGTTTTTCCAGGTGTTTTGTTAAAATTACCAGAATTGTACATAAAAAGATTATTAAAGGTATTATCCTGATGAATGGAAAGATGATGTAAGAATCGATGCTTTGTTCGCTCCATTCAGAGTTCGAACTTTAAATCCTGTTAATTACGATTCTAAATTAAAATTTTGGAAAAATGCCATAACAAAATATTGTTTGTATAAAGGGGAAAGCAATATAAATATAAAAGAATTGAAAAATGCATTTCAGCGTAATAATAAAATTCCTTATGTATTTCCAACGGTATTAGAGGATATGTTTCAGAAAGAGGGAGGTTAAATTAAAAAATGATTTCATGGAAATTCGATAGTATACATGGAGTGGAAGGGGTTTTAATTCGTTGAAAAAAAAGTATTTCAAAGAGGCTCAATAAATTTAAAAATTTAATGATACAAACAAAAGATTGTTATATCCTTTTTAGCTAGGATATAAATATCTCACACCAACACTGTTATTTAAATTAACTTACGTTAATTATTTAACTTTAACTGAATTAACATTTATAATATTTGCCAATTGATTCCACAGAATCGATTCCACAGAATATGTTTTAATTGAAAGATTAAATGTGAGTTTTTATTTAAGATTCTGTTGTCTCGAGGTTTAAATTCTATTCTTATTTGTAGAATCAAGCAACAAAAATCCAAAGGGAAATGGAACATTTAAACGAATCTGTTATGTCCTTAGCCGATGCTATCGAAAAGCTTACCAATTCCAATTTAGAGTTTAAATTAACAAATGAAGGTGCATTGTTAGCAATTCAACAGTTAGAAAACGAACAGATTCGATAGATAATTACTCAAAAATTATAATAAAATTCGGTGCCACCGCACAAAAAGTCACACCAATCAATGAGCTTGAACGTTCTATTTATAATCTATAAAAAACAGAACATTTATTGAAAAGTATTGATAAAATTGAAAATGAATTAAAAGATTTTGACATAAAATATGAGAGTTAATTAGAGATGGCAAACGAAATTCAGCGAAGTTTCATCTTCGTTAGATTAAATACAATACTACAATCTCGAATTCAAGATACAACGAGTGATGCTAAAGTGTCGGAAGCTTTCAAAATTGGTTCTAAAACTATCAAAAATTTGCTTTCTGATTCGGGAATCACGCTGGATAGCGTTGATGAGGCATTGGCGTCCAAGAAAAGCATTAGGTACATGATGATATCCAATCAACGTTGGACGGTGGTAACACATTTAATACAATTGATGATTCTATTCTGGAAAAAGAATTAGAGGAATTGTTGTTAAAAGATGCCTTTCCTGATGTTGTACACAGTTAAAAAACTTACTTGAATTTTTAATGTAAGCGTTGCATTACGAGTTATGTAATGCAAAGGTTAAACGAAATGTAAAGCAACACTTGCATTAATTATTTTTTTAATGCTTTTGCTAGGTAGTTTAATGCAGAACTGCATTACAAGTGTATTTTTGATTTAAATTGATTAATTGATTATGATAGAAGGAAAATAGAAGAAAATATATCGAAAAACTAATGACTAAAAGAAAAAAACTATTTTATCTATAATATAAGAAAATTTCTTAATAATAATTAATGTCTTAATATAATAAATGCTAATTCTAATCCGTAATAATCCGTAAGTTAAACAAATTTCCAAACCAAAAATCTATAGTATTCTGCTATCAAGATTGCAAGTATGAAATATTAACAGGAATATTTCAAACCCAGCAACGTTAGGTTATAGTTTATGTCATTCAATTAACTTTCACCTTAATTGGCCATATTTCAAGAACGCTTAATAAATATATACACAATTTATTTGGGAACTATAAATTGAACTATAAATTGAATAAAGTTACATTAAAAAGTTGCAAAGTTTCATTCTAAATATTCAAATACTTTTTACTATTTAACTTAAAAATTAAAACCCCTTTATAACCTCATACAGACCGGCTTTATGTATAAAATATCATTAGTCACATATTAACAATTAAAAGGGAAGTCCCCTACTTTCCTAAACTTCCTTTTACTGTTAAAAATTTTTCTTATTAAATGCAACCAGATATGTTAATTAAAGCAACGTTGTATAAAAAATTCGCAATTTGTGGAGGATTTCGGTGTGATAGAGTGAGACAACAGCATTTTGGTGTTAGAATTAATTATAAAAAATCGAAAGAAAACAATACATCTCATTGCGAAACCAAATTTCACACAGAACAGTATCGTGTCTTAATTTTTTTAATTTAAATTTAAATTTAAAAATAAATAGAACCATCGCCCAAAACAAATAAACAATTGTCCAAAATATTGTACAAAATAGTATAGTGATGTGTGTTTTTTTTTTTTTTGATTTAGTTTTGATAGTTTTGATAAAATAAATAGTGCTTTATTGATATAAAAAATATTATCTAAAAAGAAAAAAATGTTCCTTCTTGTGGTTTTCAATGCAATGTTGCTTGAAATAACAACGTTACTTGCATTAAATAGGAAAATTTTTTATAAATATTAAATAACCAACTGAAACTAACATGAATTTCTTAAGTCCTAAAATTAAAATTAAAATTAGTTTTAAATCAAATTTGAGTAGAATAAAAAAACAATTTATTTTAGTTTCATTCTAACAGGTTTAACGAATATTATTTATACATTTCCTGTACAAAATTTTTCCTATTTAATGCAAGTAACGTTATTATTTAAAGCAACATTGCATTAAAAACATTTTAAAACAATTTAGCATTATTTATTGTTCGAAGTTCTTTTATATTTAAAACAAAAATTAAATCGATTTTTTATTTATTTTACTCTGTGTAGTTTTTTAATCTTAATACTTAAAAAAAACATTTGTGTGTTAAAAGTGAAAATCCTTGTGTGCAAAAACTACATATGTTAATGGAGGATACATATTATTGTAAAACGCAATGGGCAACTAATAAAATTGCGTATACAAAATTTACAAAACTTGGAAACGAATGGGAGAATGCTGATTTTTTGGTAGCACGTAAGTATAAAGGTTTTAAAATAATATTGCTTTACGTACATAGGTGCGTTCGATTTGACTGAAACAACTGAAATAACAACAACAATTGCATTTAATTTTTCAGTTGTATCAGTTGCTTCAGTCAAATCGAACACGGCTCATGTGTAATTGTTTCGTATCAGAAGGTACTACATAAAATTCTTATTGGAGAAACTAGAGAAAATAACAATAAATGTTTCGTTATTTTTGTACAGTTAAACAGCCGTTTACACATCAAATACGAAATGCTAATTGTGCTTTCTTAGAAAACGTATATTTTTTTGTATTTGAAATATTTTTTAGGTATATGTACTTGAATTCAATTTGATTGAAAATGCCTATTTCATAGCATAATATTATATCCATTTTTATTCGTATTTCGCTATTTACGTTTGGTGTGAATTATGCCTTACCTAAAGTTACTTAACCTTAAAGAGAAAGAGTAGATCAATGTTGAAATGCAATCATAATTAAATTACACTTTATTATTTTCTAGTTGGAAATCAATATAATATATCAGCTTGTGATATACAGAGTATTTCTGACTCGCGTGGTACTGAGATACCACTGGAAATTTTAATTCCAGTTTTCCGCCAAAACTTTAGCCATCCCGATTTTATACTAACGTTTACAACTAAAACCGACAGCTCCTCAGATGATCAGACAAACTTAATTCGGCAAAATTGTAGAATGGGTTATGAAATGTATTTCTCGTCGGAGGTAATTATAAGTTATAAAATTAAGATTTTTTGTATAAATTTGGGAATAACACCAAATTGGGTATGTTTTGGTATAGGAACTGGAAAATTTTATCATGGCATCAACAAATTCCTACGTGCTACTAAAAAAATATAGCCTTGAGAAAGGAGAATATATGCCCTCATTATCTGATGTCGAAAGGCGAGCAGTTATAAGGGAGGCAGTAAACTTATTAACAAAAACCTGTGATTATCACCCACGCCATGAGCATAAACTTGCCATAGCGCTTGCGGTTATAAAGCTTTTTCCACAATTAAAGACGGAAGATTCAAATAACGAGGGAGTGGTAAATTAACCTGTTTTTCATTTATAGTATTTGAATTAGATAAAACATAAAGGGTGCGTTTTTTTACGTATTTGCTTGCTTTATACAATTTGTGATTTGTCTTATGGTTAGTTTGTCTTTAGTATTTCATCAACTTTGATAATAACATTATAGTTATTTTTTTACGTGAATCCACGATAGACGCAAAATACGTATAAAGAATAAAAAACGAGCCCACACAGTAAATGCATGTACATGTAATTTTTTAAATTATTTATTTATTTATTTTATTTATTTATTTATTTTTTTATTTATTAATTTATTTATTTATTTATCTTTTTATTTATTTATTTATTTATTTATTTATTCATCCATTTATTTATTTATTTAATTATTTGTTTATTCATGTATTTATTTATTTAGTTGTTGTTTATTTATAAATGAAGATTTATTTATTTAAAATGTCCTTAAGGCATATATATATATATATATATATATATATATATATATATATATATATATATGTATATATATATATATATATATATATATATATATATATATATATATATATATATATATATATATATATATATATATATATATATATATATATATATATATATATATATATATATATATATATATTTCCGGTCACTTTAATTTACATGTGTATAAATATGTTTTACGTATATCAACAGGATTTATTGTATGATCGAGAAAATAATCGCGGTTACTTAATAAATAGGCTCAATCATGTTCGCAATAAACTTTTCAAAATTGAAACGGACTCATTAGAAATAGACTCGAATATTAAAACTTTAAAAAAACGATTAAGCCAGTCGGAAAAGGAAAAATATTCTAAAAAACAAAACATCGAAGAGCCATACCCTGCAAATATTGAAGAAGAAATGCTTATACTCCAACATCTGAACATTAAGACACAAGAAGATAAAATAAAAGAAAAACTGAAATCCACTCTAATATACAAAAGAAATGCTTTACAAAATACAACTTTGTTGAAGATTTCGCAGGCATTTCCATTTTTTTTGCAAGCCCAGAACTTGTAGATTTGATTTATTATATTGATAATTGAAACCTTAACTTATTTAATCTATTTCAGATACTATACGATTTTGAACTACAATTTCCAGGGAAATCGTCAAACTTTATTAACAAGTGACCAACAGTGACCAATAAAATAGAAGTTGTGTGGAAAACTTTAAGAGGGTCATCTAGCTCAGATATCCCCGAAATTGAGGGTAAAATAGATTTGAATTGTTTATAATTCATATCAGAATGAACATTTTTAGGGAGTTGTCTTACTTTTAAGGTTATTTTTTTAGATTGGCTCACTTCTTTCAAACAATTTTTCATTTTGTTAAAACTTTTGCCGGCGGGCTCGTTAGGGAGATCATCGGCAAAAACTAAAAGGTTGCCTTTTGCAGAAACACTAAATAATATAATCATTTTCAAACAGGTAAAGGATAATAAAACTAAGTATTTTGTTTATGAAATGACTTTTATTATTTATTCCTATACAGCTAAACTTAACAAATAAGGAGTACACACAAGAAAATGTTACAAAAAGGCTATAAGCCACTATTGTGTGTGGAGAGTGAAATAATTCTACTACCAACAAATATTGGATTAATCGAGTCACTTGATATACCTTTTAAGGCACATTACGTATTTAACCAGAAATACAGTGAAAGCCTCAGAAATATGTGGACTTTTGTGTCAAATTTTTTTTTCTTAATTCCTGAAAAATCATTACCGTCCAAAACCAGGGACGTTATTAACAAACTTAACTTTGAAATATCCAAAGAGTCATCCAACCTGATTTCTACATAAAAACATTTTGTACAAAGCGTATTATTTTGCTCTTTTTATTATTTACTTATATTTTTAACGGTTATTTTATTGAATTAACGTTAAACTTTGACAAAAGCGATTTTTCAATATGTTTTGGAGTCACGAATTTTATTATATTATATTATGTTGATACATATATTAATACATTATTAATACATATTAAAACATATTAATACACTATATTAATACAAATATGTATTTTTGAATATTTAAATTTTTTTTGTCAAATATGAGAATAATAATAAAATATTAGAATAAAATTTAAAAAAAAAATTTGTTGTTTTCTTTGGTTTGATGGAATGAAATGTTTATTTAAAGAAGCCAATTTAACCCAACTTACTACATTAGGAACTTATACTCTTATACTTTTTTAAGTTTACCTAGCGTATTTTAAATGTAAAATGTTGGTGCACATATGTAATTGTAAAATTTTATTATAAAATTATGTGCATTGCCGTTTTACATTTAAAATTTTCAATTTTTTTTAATGTATTTAATGCAATGTACAATATAATTTTAGTACAACCTACTTCAAAAATACATACTTCCAAATATAAAGTTTAATGCCCTTTGGTGTATTTTTTCCTTTAATATGCTTTATATTTCAATCACATCTTACTTTAAAATTTAATGTTTCCAAATATAAGTTTTGATTTAATGTACGTTAGTTTTTAATGCAGTGTGCTACACAGTAATAATGCAACTTGTTAAACTTTTTAAAATACATTGCCTTAAAATTTAATACAAAGCCTGCATTAGAAATTAATGCATCATGCATTAAAGTTCATTTTAATGCAAAGCTTGTATTATTTTTTAATGCAATCTAAAAGTGAACCTACATGTAATGCATCTTGCATTACATGCTCTATATTTTTTTCAACTGTGTACTGTCTGATATTAATAAAAACGACGGAAATGAAAAGGAGAAACCAAAGGATGCAGTATTAAATATGGATGACTCGATAGAACGTTGTATTAATGAGTTAAGAATTGAGTTTGGTGATGGATGTTTTTTTTTAAAAAAAGCAGCCTCAGTGAAGTTAATTATCTCCTATACTGATGTAACACCCCTTTCAAATATTCAAGAAATAAACAGGAACTAAATTATATTAGCACCAAAATAATAAGCAATGGCTGATGACGCCCATACAGCGTGGTGATTTAATTCTAACAAGTATCATATATCATATACCTCACCATCAAATAATCGGGAAAAAAATAATACGTGATGTATAAAATCGTTTAAATTTGTTGGTTCTTATTCTTCATTTTAACAATAAGTTTCACTAACCCACTTTAACATTTCGAAAGTTTAATGTTTTATTGTTTACTAGGAGGGCCCGGCGTGCTTCGCTACGCTTATAAATAAAGTTTTTGCGTAGACATTTTGTTGACGTAGAAGCAATGATTTCAAAAAGTGGTAATGAGAAATGCTACCATATAATTTTTAATTTTTCTTTTTAAATATATGAATGAAAAATAATCAGAACTCTAGCTGATCAGTTCGGATATATGAAAAATTAGCGATCAAATAAGTTTTCAAGTAAGCTTCGTATGAAAAATTAGCATATGAAAAATTAGCGATCAAATAAGTTTTCAAGAAAGCTTCGCTAATTTTTCATATATCCGAACTGATCAGCTAGAGTTCTGATTATTTTTCATTCATATATTTAAAAAGAAAAATTAAAAATTATATGGTAGCATTTCTCATTACCACTTTTTGAAATCATTGCTTCTACGTCAACAAAATGTCTACGCAAAAACTTTATTTATAAGCGTAGCGAAGCACGCCGGGCCCTCCTAGTTTTCAATTAAAATAGAACGTGAGCCATGCGGTATAACTGGAAGAATTTGGCGAAAGTCACCGCTCAGTAAAAGAGTTTTACCTGCAAACAGTTTATTTTTATTTTCTTCGTTTGGAGTCAAATCTCTTAACAAACGATCAATTAATTTTAAAGCATGAATAGAACACATTGAAATTTCATCTATAATAATGATTGATGCATTATTAATATATGTGCCATGTACACTGTTTGGAGTTATATTTGGCATTGAATTCTCTAATAATGGAATTGGTAATTTGAAAACATTATGCAAAGTTCGCCCCCCAATCAAAAGAGTTGATGCAATACCACTGAAGGCAGTTACAATACACGAAAGATTTAATGAATTAAATTTATGAATGATTGCCGTTTGAACAAAAGTTTTGCCACAACCTGCATGAGCTGTCAAGAAAAAAACATTACTTCCAGTATCATGGAATTGAGCTTCACGCAAAACAATATCAATCACACTACGTTGCTCATTATTTGCATTTTCATACATTCTATCGAAAACTATAGCTTCTTCTTCAATATCAAAATGACCTACATCGCCAATCTGTAAGTTATATTGTGGAATCGGAAGACCAAGATCACCACATGAAGTATTATGTGTAAGAAGAATTTCATTAATTTCAATCAAGGCTCGATTAATTGACACATCTTCATCGTAATTTCGTAAAAAGTCTTCAATCATACTATTTCTAAATTCAATCCATAAAGCTAAAGCATTCGGAGGAACATTCAAACCACAGATAAATGCAAATAATTGACGAAACTGTTTTGGTGATTGAATTTCTGAAGCTTCAAGTAAACATTCACGCCATTCATTATCATTTGTTGCAATACCTCGAGCTTCACATGCTGCAACAAAAGTAGGGTACTCAACACCTTCATACATACGTAGATCAGAAAAAGATTTTGGACCACGAACATGCAACAGAAGTAAACGCATATGAAACAATTCTATATCTTTTGGAGAAACCATATATAATCGAGCAACAACTTTATCAGCCCCACGTTGTCTTTTTTTCCACGATTTACTTTGATCATGCCAAACATAATGTAATGGTAATTCTGTATACAAAAACTCATTAGCTAAATTATCAATGGAATTCAAATGGAAAAATGCTAACAATTTTGTTCTTGATACATTTGCGACTGCACCAGCCACATTACCATTCCTGATATAAACATTTTGTCTATTAGGCAAATGACAATCAAGTCGAATAATTGTATGAGATTGAAAATGCATTGGAAATTCAAATATGCGCCAAGCAGCTTCAGTCGAACCAATATACCGTCCATTCAAAAAATCTTGAATTTCATTTCCCACAATCGCATCATCATTATTCACTGCATTCTCTCCATTCACTCTCAATTCAACATTGGCAGAATCATACCCTTTATATACATACTTGTAAACATATTTCACACTTTTAACAGTCGTACGTATTTCAACGTTAATATGACAATTGAATTTTGCAAGAAGATAAGGATTATATGGAACAACATATCTATTATCAAGAGATGCACCACGTACATCAACACTCATACCATTATCACGTCGACGATACAAAGGATAACCATTCACAGATTCTTTAGTATTTTCAGAAAAAGGTTTTGGAAAATTCTTACTACATTTACCATCTCTCATACAAACAGAATTGGGATTTAGAGCACCACATGGTCCATGCATCATATGACGTTTCACATATTCATGTAATTTAGGAAAAAGAATGGGATCAGGGATTTCAGTACATACAAATTTATTAATCATTTCATTTCCATCAATTCTATCTTCATCTGATAAATTTAACAAAATATGGGCATGCGGAAGACCACGTTTTTGAAATTGAATGGTATATATAAGTGCTTTGACAGAACCGAAAATCTTTTTTTTCATTAAACAATCTATGAGCTCTTTAAGTTTCACTTTAAACACACGCACAACAATATCAGGACGAAAATTCAAAGACTCATAATTACTCAAATTATCAACAATTTCTGGCCATTGAGGATTACATGTCATTGTTATAAATAAAGAAGGTTTACCGAAATGTTGTACAATAGACATTGCATCCAAGTAATTTTGATACATGTTACGTGGTGAACCGGTGAAAGAAGATGGCAAAATTACTTTACGACCAACTACTTGCATATTATCATCGCCATTGCGATTTTGATGCAAGAAATCTGTTAAATTATTGTACAAATCAGCACGAAGAGCAGATTGATTTGAACGAATGTAATGAAGCCGTGTACCTTCGATACGAACATACATATCAACAATCCATTGAAGAAATAATTTTTGAGAACGATGCAAAAGACTAAAACCATCACGTATAGCAAGGCGATAAGATGCATATTGCAACATTGTAACTTTTGTACGTGACACATTAGCACGTTAAGTTGAAACTAAATTATGTGGAATATTAACGTGCCACCCAGTATCACCATTTGGAAACAACAAAGGATAAGCTAAAGGATCCAAAGAAGAATCAAGGACAGAAACAGAACGAATTTCATTTGCATTTTTTGAAAAAACAATCATATTTCTTTCAAAAGGTGGTTCACCATCATCATTTTTAAAAATAGCAGCCACATCAGTTTGAACAGCATCATTAAAACGACGAATATCACATTCTCTGTTAACTTTTATAACCATTGACACATCAGCAGTAACATTCTCAGGTCTTTTACAAAATTCATGCATTGATTTGAAAGAACGAACAAAAGGATTCACACGATCTAACTCAAAACCTATCTCACGCATAAGAAAAATTTCACATACATTGGTATTTCTATTCATTCTCATATTAGCAGCAGTATCAACATCATAAAAATATAATTGTGCATACATTGGAGGTCGACCATAAGCAGGAATTAAAGCACCAGTACGATGATAAAAAATATTATGAATTTTAAAATGATAAATACCACGTGCAGTAGAATCCGCTATATTACATTCAGAACTGATCATTGCAAATGCCGAATTATAGGAACGAATATTTGAAAGAAAACTTTTAGAACGTTTTTTTATAGCATTATCATTTGAATTCAATCCTTCGAAAATATTAGAGAAAAATGCATTTTCAGAAAGAGGAGGTAAATTGACTTTGCCTTTATGGCAACACAAAGAAAACGCTTCATTATTATTTGAAGTAACTTCTCTTGCAAAATGTTTGGCATGACAAAAATGACAACTCATATCCAAAGCACCACAAACATATGAATCAAAGTTACCTGGAATCACATTCAAAGCACACTTGAACGAATCTCTCAAAATTACAAAGGGAATTTCATCATTCACCACATTCAATTCTAAATCATTCGCAACATTCATGACATGATCCGATTTGTGTGAATCCGAATCCGAATATAGGTTACACTAATATCAGTTAGCTGTGAAAATTTCAAATGAATCCATCTGCGAATAAAAAAGCCTAATGCTCCACAAAGTTTTAATCTAGCGTATTAATATATAAGAAGATATCAAATAAATTCAATATCAAACAAAATATCTTTATATCAATATCAAATATATCAATAACAAAATAATCGAAATAACCGTCCTTGTTCAAAGACAAAAGACGACTGAAATGAAAGAAAATAAATTTTTAAGTTTCGTTTTTGTTGTTCGTTGTTCGATAGCTAATATATAAAAAAGAAAATATAAAAAATAAAATAAATTTTTAATTTCGTTTTTGCATGTATGTAAACTTATAATGCATATGTATATAAAAAGTTTTCCGTATATAATAACTTTTTTATTTATGATCCGATTTGTGTGAATCCGAATCCGAATATAGGTTACACTAATATCAGTTAGCTGTGAAAATTTCAAATGAATCCATCTGCGAATAAAAAAGCCTAATGCTCCACAAAGTTTTAATCTAGCGTATTAATATATATATATATATATATATATATATATATATATATATATATATATATATATATATATATATATATATATATATATATATATATATATATATATATATATATATATATATATATATATATATATATATATATATATATATATATATATATATATATATATATATAATATATATATATATATATATATATACTAGGAGGGCCCGGCGTGCTTCGCTACGCTTATAAATAAAGTTTTTGCGTAGACATTTTGTTGACGTAGAAGCAATGATTTCAAAAAGTGGTAATGAGAAATGCTACCATATAATTTTTAATTTTTCTTTTTAAATATATGAATGAAAAATAATCAGAACTCTAGCTGATCAGTTCGGATATATGAAAAATTAGCGATCAAATAAGTTTTCAAGTAAGCTTCGTATGAAAAATTAGCATATAAAAAATTAGCGATCAAATAAGTTTTCAAGTAAGCTTCGCTAATTTTTCATATATCCGAACTGATCAGCTAGAGTTCTGATTATTTTTCATTCATATATTTAAAAAGAAAAATTAAAAATTATATGGTAGCATTTCTCATTACCACTTTTTGACATCATTGCTTCTACGTCAACAAAATGTCTACGCAAAAACTTTATTTATAAGCGTAGCGAAGCACGCCGGGCCCTCCTAGTATTCATGTAATTTAGGAAAAAGAATGGGATCAGGGATTTCAGTACATACAAATTTATTAATCATTTCATTTCCATCAATTCTATCTTCATCTGATAAATTTAACAAAATATGGGCATGCGGAAGACCACGTTTTTGAAATTCAATGGTATATATAAGTGCTTTGACAGAACCGAAAATCTTTTTTTTCATTAAACAATCTATGAGCTCTTTAAGTTTCACTTTAAACACACGCACAACAATATCAGGACGAAAATTCGAAGACTCATAATCACTCAAATTATCAACAATTTCTGGCCATTGAGGATTACATGTCATTGTTATAAATAAAGAAGGTTTACCGAAATGTTGTACAATAGACATTGCATCCAAGTAATTTTGATACATGTTAGGTGGTGAACCGGTGAAAGAAGATGGCAAAATTACTTTACGACCAACTACTTGCATATTATCGTCGCCATTGCGATTTTGATGCAAGAAATCTGTTAAATTATTGTACAAATCAGCACGAAGAGCAGATTGATTTGAACGAATGTAATGAAGCCGTGTACCTTCGATACGAACATACATATCAACAATCCATTGAAGAAATAATTTTTGAGAACGATGCAAAAGACTAAAACCATCACGTATAGCAAGGCGATAAGATGCATATTGCAACATTGTAACTTTTGTACGTGACACATTAGCACGTGAAGTTGAAACTAAATTATGTGGAATATTAACGTGCCATCCAGTATCACCATTTGGAAATAACAAGCTAAAGGATCCAAAGAAGAATCAAGGACAGAAACAGAACGAATTTCATTTGCATTTTTTGAAAAAACAATCATATTTCTTTCAAAAGGTGGTTCACCATCATCATTTTTAAAAATAGCAGCCACATCAGTTTGAACAGCATCATTAAAACGACGAATATCACATTCTCTGTTAACTTTTATAACCATTGACACATCAGCAGTAACATTCTCAGGTCTTTCACAAAATTCATGCATTGATTTGAAAGAACGAACAAAAGGATTCACACGATCTAACTCAAAACCTATCTCACGCATAAGAAAAATTTCACATACATTGGTATTTCTATTCATTCTCATATTAGCAGCAGTATCAACATCATAAAAATATAATTGTGCATACATTGGAGGTCGACCATAAGCAGGAATTAAAGCACCAGTACGATGATAAAAAATATTATGAATTTTAAAATGATAAATACCACGTGCAGTAGAATCCGCTATATTACATTCAGAACTGATCATTGCAAATGCCGAATTATAGGAACGAATATTTGAAAGAAAACTTTTAGAACGTTTTTTTATAGCATTATCATTTGAATTCAATCCTTCGAAAATATTAGAGAAAAATGCATTTTCAGAAAGAGGAGGTAAATTGACTTTGCCTTTATGGCAACACAAAGAAAACGCTTCATTATTATTTGAAGTAACTTCTCTTGCAAAATGTTTGGCATGACAAAAATGACAACTCATATCCAAAGCACCACAAACATACGAATCAAAGTTACCTGGAATCACATTCAAAGCACACTTGAACGAATCTCTCAAAATTACAAAGGGAATTTCATCATTCACCACATTCAATTCTAAATCATTCGCAACATTCATGACATGATCCGATTTGTGTGAATCCGAATCCGAATATAGGTTACACTAATATCAGTTAGCTGTGAAAATTTCAAATGAATCCATCTGCTAATAAAAAAGCCTAATGCTCCACAAAGTTTTAATCTAGCGTATTAATATATAAGATATCAAATAAATTCAATATCAAACAAAATATCTTTATATCAATATCAAATATATCAATAACAAAATAATCGAAATAACCATCCTTGTTCAAAGACAAAAGACGACTGAAATGAAAGAAAATAAATTTTTAAGTTTCGTTTTTGTTGTTCGTTGTTCGATAGCTAATATATAAAAAAGAAAATATAAAAAATAAAATAAATTTTTAATTTCGTTTTTGCATGTATGTAAACTTATAATGCATATGTATATAAAAAGTTTTCCGTATATAATAACTTTTTTATTTATGATCCGATTTGTGTGAATCCGAATCCGAATATAGGTTACACTAATATCAGTTAGCTGTGAAAATTTCAAATGAATCCATCTGCGAATAAAAAAGCCTAATGCTCCACAAAGTTTTAATCTAGCGTATTAATATATAAAAAAATAAAGAAGATTTTTAGTAAGTCATTGTATTTTTAAATTATTATAAAATTAAAAATATTGTACTTACTTTAATTGAAATTTAATTTTGCTTGATTGAAAATCTTATATGGGAGTAGTAGTTACAAAACCTGCCACCAGCAGCACGATTTTTTAGAATCGTCAATTAGAAATTCCAATCGTCAATTAGAAATTATAAAAATAAAAACAATAAACAAAAATATCAAAAACACAAGGATGCCCAGAAAAGTAGTAATTCTGGTGGTGTTCCAATCAAATTCAAATATTGGGCGGAAATGGATGAAATTTTTGAAAAAAAGCCACAGCAGTGGGCTACCTGTGAAATCTTCATCATCGCGATATGTTCCAATCCCAACACCAACTGAAATACTTGAACCCGATGAATACCGACAAGTAATCCCTGCAGCTAAAAAAACTAGGTGCGTTACTGTTGCAGAAACAATTGGAGATTTTCGGCAGGAGGCTGAGGAACGGCACGGAGAAAAATGGCCAAGATGGACACTGCAAATGCACTGCACAGAGCAGTTAGTACTACAGGAACGAGCGTTGGAGGAACACAAAAATTTAATGATGCAATTAATAAATAAAATATGATTTATTTATTATGAAAAACTTTTTTACAAATATAATAATAAAATAATACATTTTTAACTATGATTTATGTTTTCCATCATTGAATTTCTCACTGAATTTCCACTTCTTGTACTTGTCTGAGGTACTGCTATGTCGTCTATGGGTTATTAATTTCCGCCTGTTCTAAACCTTCGTTTAGACACGGTTTAATTATAATTTACATAAATGTAAAAAATTTATATATTAATTAAAATATATATATTTATTATTTCTAATTTCCGTTCATTGTCCGGAAAGATTATAAATCTATTTGCGACATGATTTAAAAAATCAATTATACGAAAATTTTTTTCGATAATGCCGATTTAACCAAATCGAATCTTTCCCCAATAGATCTGTTTGAATCAGGTGTAGCCAGAATCCATATGACTGACAGCGATTGCTTTTCTGGCGATATCGATAAATTTTCCCCACCACGTACTAAGTGCAAATTTGTATTGAAAACATTGAAGAATTTCTCAAATGCTTCTCTGGACATTCTGAAATTCGGCTAAAATTCGATGCTATTGTAATTCGATACAATTCGTTCTACATATAAATTAATACGTGGTGGGGTCTCTTTTTGGATAACAATTAACATAATTTCCTCATCTTCAGAGTCCGACGATTTGTCGATAATTTTTAATGTTCGCAATTTTTTTTTTTCCTTTATCTCCATTTAGGAGCATAGGGCGTCTACTAGACTGGACCATCTAACTCTGTTGGGGGAAATCGCTTTCAGTTCACCCCATGTCTTGCCAATTTGTTTTGCTTCAGCTAGCACCGTTTTCTTCCATGTCATGGGTGGTCTTCCAACTCTCCTTTTACCTTGTGGATTCCACTCTAGGGACATCAATCTTCGACTGATTTTCTCAGTGTATGTCCTATCCATCTCCATTTTCTTTGTTTTATCTCGGTCTTAATGTCTAGCTGCTCTGTCTGCCGTAGAAGTTCCTGGTTACTGATGGTGTTTGGCCAGAAGCATTTGATCAGTCTTCTCAGGCATTTGTTCACAAACACCTGTAGTTTATTTGTGATCTTTCTTGTTTGTTTCCACGTTTCACACCCATACAGCAGTACTGACTTGACACATGCATTGAACATTCGTAGCTTTGTCTTTCTTGACAGAACGGATGCATTCCAGATCTTGTGAAGCATATTGAACGAATTTCTGGCTTTGTTAATACGCTGACTGATATCTTCTTCAGTCCCGCCTGTTTTTGCTACAGTACAACCAAGGTACACAAATTTGTCAACTTCATCCACTTGTGTATTGCTGATGGTAATTGGTGTTATCGTTTTGGTGTTCAATCTCATAGGCTTTGTTTTTCTGATATTAATGTTGAGACCGACTTCATGTGCAAGGGTTGATAGCTTCTGTATTTTCTGCTGCATGTCCGTATGTGTTTGTGTAAGTAGACAGATGTCATCTGCGTAGTCTAGATCATTGAGCCGTCTTGTTGTATTCCATTGGATTCCATTTGGAATTGCATCATCGAGCTTTCTCATGATACTATCTAGTACTATTAGGAATAGTAGCGGGGATAGTACACAGCCTTGTCTCACTCCTCGGTGGTTGTAGTATTCATCACTTTGCTGTCCTTTGTATTGTATTCTGTTTGCAGCATCCCGGTACATTTCTTTGATTAGATCAACTATTTTCTTCGGGATACCTATTTCACAAAGTGTCTTCCATATCGCGCTCCTGTTGATTGAGTCGAAGGCGCGTTCGAAGTCCACGAAGAGGAGATACAATGGTGAATTCCATTCATTTGATTGCTCGATGATGATACGGATTGTGTTGATGTGATCGGTCAGCTTCTTCCTGGTCTAAGGGCCAGCTTGTTCATTTCTTAGTTTCATGTTAATTGATGGAGATATTCTTTCGAGAATGATCATTGCTAGTATTTTCATTATTGTGTTGAGCAGAGATATACCTCTCCAATTTTTGCATTCTCTTAGATCACCTTTCTTTGGGATTGTTATGGTTAGACCTTCTTTCCATTTGGTTGGTATTTTACATTCGTTCCATACATCAGCTAATAGTGGTGTTAGAGCTTCTGCTGTTGTGTTTACATCTGCTTTGAGTAATTCTGCTGATATATTATCTGTACCAGCAGATTTGTTGTTTTTGAGTTTCTGTATGGCATCTCTAACTTCCCGTTCCGTTGGTGGATGGGTGCTGATAGTTTCGTTATAGTTGTCATCCGGAGACTGCAAGTTATTTTCTTGTTGGTGGCAGTTGTCTTCGAAGTATTCTTTCCATCTATTTAGTTGTTGTTCATGTGTTGTGAGGGTTTGACCAGATTCATCCTTTATTGGTGGAGTGTTTGTATATTTGTTGGTGACCTTTCTCACGCATTTGTGTAGTGTGCGCATATTTCTATTAGCTGCTACTGTTTCCGCAGTCTTGAGAATGCTTTCATCTTCTGCGATCATTCCTTGCCATCTTTTTAACTTGTTTTGCTGTATTTTCATATTTGTTGCGGATCTCGGTTGTGTTCTGGTGACACAACTGCAACTTATGCTGTCGACGCTCTTCAATTTTCTTCCATGTATCATCGCTAATCCATGGTTTCCGTGATTTGTCTTGGTATCCTAGCACATCTGTAGCAGTTTTGACGTAAGCTTCTTTAACTTGTTCCCATTTTTCATCAATGCTGGTGGTTTCGTTGTTTGGTAGATTGAGCTGGAGCGACTCTTTGAAGATATTATTTGGATTTTTGTCGCTCAATCTATTGATGTTAAATTTCCTCTGACATGACTTGTTGTTTTGTTTTACAGCGGCTGGTTTAATTTTGAATGTTGCAATTACCAGTTGATGGTCGCTGTGTATGTCTGCTCCTCGCTTTGCTCTGACGTCTTGTAGTGCGGATAGAAACTTCTTATTCACCAGTACGTGATCAATTTGATTCTTGGTTCTTCCATTTGGTGATGTCCAAGTGTATTTGTGTATGTTCTTGTGTGGGAACTTGCTGCCTCCTATGAATAGTTGATTTGTGACACAACAATCGATGAGCCTTTCTCCATTATTGTTACATGTTGATTCTAGTGCTTGTTTGCCCATGACTGATTCCATTCCGGTGTTGTCGGTTCCAATTTTGGCATTGAAATCCCCTTGTATTATTTTGATGTCATTTCGGTGTGCACTAGCCAGCGTTGCTTGGAGCTGTTCGTAGAATTCATCTTTTGTCGCATCATCAGCTTCTTCGGTAGGAGGTGCATAGCACTGTATGATCGTTGTGTTTCTAATTTTCGATTGGAATCTTGCTGTTATTATTCTGCTACTGATTGGTTTCCATTCGAGTAGTGCTTTCTTTGCGTTAGGTGTTATTAATATTGCTACGCCTTGTTCATGTGTGTTGGATTTACCAGAGAACATCATGTAATTTCCCTTCGCTTGTTGTTAGCTCTCCGCTGTTTTTCCATCTTACTTCACTGAGTCCTAGTATCTCGATGTTATATTCTTTCATTACTTTCTCAACTTGTGCTAACCGCGATGTTTCTATCAGAGCTCTGACATTCCAGTTTCCTACTCGTGTCCGGGTACGATAGCTAAGGGTCGATATTTTATTATTCCGGTTTGTTTTGCTTTGTTTCTTTCTAGTATGCGTTTGTTTAATCATTTGAATTTCGGATACACCTTTCGGATTAACGGGTGATTGGGCCATCGAATCCTAGCCAGTTTCCAGGGCTGCTGGATAAGGTATACTGACATACCGTGGGCGAGATATTCCTGCTTCAATGTGATTCAATCATATTTCCATATTTTTCCTGGTGAAGTTCCCAAGCGGTCACCCGTTTAAGTTCGCACCCTTCCCAGTGTTGCTTAGCTTCCTTGTAAGTGATGTTGTTGACTTATCCACTTCTCCATCTCGCCCACAATGTTCGCAATATTATTTATTAGTTTGTTCCCATGTTCCATAGCGAGATAAACAATTAATTTTTTTTGTATTATTCGACATTATTTATAAGAATTAACCCAATGAAACACAAAAATATGATTAACATATGACGTTTATGACAATTTTCAACACAAAATAACAATTTGGCGTTCAAAACGTTTTGAAGTAATTTTCGTTGACAACGATGTATTTTTGACAATTTAACATTACATCACACCGACAAATTGTTTCTGCAGTGAACGCACCCATGGTGACGAGTGACGACCATTGGCGTTGTAAAAGCGTTGAAAAAAAACATAAACTGCGAGTGGCTAACACGCAACATCCAAATATACCAAACTGATTATCTATGCAGCATCAAAGCCTCAGAAAAATTTCTAAGGAAAAAAACGCGACCACACTAAGAACTATTTCGGTAACATTTATGCAGCTAATGGAAATTCGGAAGAGCGTTTTGCAAATGCTGGGATTCTAAATTTCAGAAATGAAAACAACGAGCTTATAACTAATCCAACTTTGCAAGATCAACTGATTAGGATGAATGAGGTCTATCCTATTTAAGCAATTGCTCCGTCAAGTAAGAAGTTTGTGTTTCTTACCCAATATTAGAAGATGTGGAAGCCACCATGAACAAACTGAAAATGGAAAATCACCAGCCGTCGATTGAATCATCGCATAATTGATTAAAAACGAAGGCATACTTTTGAATGGCAAACAGCTCCATTGTTCCACTGCATAAGAAAGGTGATCGTCTAAATTGTGCGAATTTTTGTGGCATTATACTACTGAACAACTGCAATCGTTCAACTACAGATTAATGTTGCACCTTAATCATATGATCATAAAAAAATGATGGACCTTTACCATCAGCATTCACTATCTCTACGTTGATTTCAAGCAAACATATTGTTACGTTTTTCCAACCTTACTTCGAATTGGCCTTACTCACAATTCGATAAACGCAATTCCCAAATCCCTTCAGAGTTCGATCACTGATTAGTAAGCACAAACACCAGGTTTTATTAAGTATTCAACTCCTTATTTGTTCCACAATAATAGGAAAACAATACAATAAACAATATTCCTAACTAGAATATTCTTTCAACAGCTTCAGAAACTCCAACGGTTGATTGTAGAAATTTCCAGTAATACAACGTTTAAAATAATACACAAATTATTTCTCCTTAATAACACTTTAAACTTTATTTACAAAAACTAATTTAAATATCACTTTTATAATTTCAACTTCACTATCGCAGGTTTAAAATAACACTAATTCTGTCTTGCAAGACATCTCTCTTTATATACGTTTTTGCATTATTTAGAAAATTAGAGGTCACTTTTTAGAAACCTTTAGAAAATAGTAGAATATTCGATTAATATACGTTATGCTGATTTGATTCATAAAATCATTCAATTTTATATTGACAATGACCCTAATTCTAAGAACAGGACAACAACAACAACATTATTCATTTCATTAATTTGTTGTAGTATTTTGTTGATTTGATTTTCCTGAAAGTGGCCGAAATCGTCTAGATTTTTCTGTAATCGTCTAGATTTTTCTGTAATCGTAACAATATGTTAGTGTCATCCCCAACCATCTTTGGTCTGCATTCATATCCCTTCGTATCCCAGATAAACATGTTTCCCACACAACATTGGGATCAAATTGTAGAATAGTAATCGAACTATGCACTATCTGATCCTTCGGAGATAACATCGTGTGTTCAATAAGGTGATGCCTTCGCAAAATGTTAAACGACTTGGATTATACATCAAGACAGACAAACCGAAACATTTAACAACATCCAGAACGAATCTCCCAGAAATCTGGACACTGGCAACTACGAAGTAGAACGCGATGTAAAATTTTAAATACCACGGGACTGAAAACATCGTTACATGATAAAAGATTCTGCGTTCAACACATATTTCGTGGTCGTGTAAACTCCACTTTACAAAGCATTAACTTAACCATGCAGAAAGGCCCTTGTATTAACAGTATTTCAAACTTATCGAATTCATATTTCTTCTCGTATTTCGGTAAGAATTTCAATTTTAATAGTTTAGGTTTCAATTTTGTATTATAATGGTGGGCATTTCGTTAAAGAGAACATACATAAAATTTTCTCATGAATTTCCATTACCAAATGTTTTTAATTGCCCTTTAAAAAAAGACGAAAGAAATTCCAGCAAAATGAACAGATTTTTCTATCAACATCCCTTCCAGATATTGTTATACGCATGTTTATTATATTATTGTAAGCCTGAACAAACAATACTATATATATTGTAGTAGGGATGTTGTTTATCATGAACGAAGTACCTAATAATGAACTAAAGGATCGGAAAAATTTTGAAAACAAAATTGAAAGAAGAGTAAAATAAACTAATTTGAAAATAATAAAATTTCCATGTGAAAATTTAGAAAAAACCAAAATTGAAATGTTTAATATTTTATCTAAAGAGGTTTAAAATTGGGATGGTGAAGGGTATTAATTTGAGCTTTTTTACATGTACCACATACGTGTATACACATAACAAGATATATTTCTTAATCAAAGCATGTTTATAAAATAAGTCATTCAGATACTAGTAGTAGGGATAAAAATCATGGAGGTGGATTTGAACATAATAAAATGAATCGCAACATAATGACAGAACTAAAATTAGGGATTAAAAAGTAGGGATTTAGAAAAATAGAAAATACTCTCAATTCCCGACATGATGAATCATTTAGGTCGGTGAATAAAAATTTCCATTTAGTGAAATATCCCTGTATGAAATTAAATTCATTCCAAAAGAGTAATAATTTTTCTATTCATCCCCACCATTGACAAAAACAGTATCTACCCTACCTACTTCTGGAATTGATAAAACCTGACAATAGTCTATCTGTGATGGTTAATATAATGGATGAGAAATAAACCTAGTAAGGGTAACTAAAAAAATTTATCTAGTATATTCTCAACACAGATTTTCTTTCTCTGAAATTTATTTTTCATTTTAAAATTTTATTCAAAAGAAAATGTGAAAAGAAAATTCAGTTTAGTTCAGCTCTATATTCCGAATTGTCCGGTTCACTAAAGGATTATCCAATCGGCTCGGTTGTTTTTATAATAAAGTGCATTTTTGTGTATTATATTAATATACAAAAAATATCATATGTAAAAAATTTAATAGTGTAAAAAAATTTTGAAATAGTGAAAACAAAGTTTTAAAATTTAATATAATTTGTGTACAGTAAAATTCAACATTAAACTGTAAAAAGAATTAGGAAAAAACCTATTTTGTTAATTCTTTGTTAATGGATTTTTTAATGAATTTACATTGTTTTGAGATAAATACAATATCATTGTTTATAATAGTTGAGTTTCAACTTGAAAAATATTTGAAATCTTTTTATCACCTTTTAGAACATTGATCGATTCTGTATTGTTAGCTATATATTTTTGAGCTATAAAAACACATTGGACACTAAATTAAAGTTGGGGGATGTTGGGTTATTGATTTAAACTTAAGGAATATAAGTTATTAATAGATAAGATTGAAAGGATGAGACGTTTCTATATTTATATGTTGATTGAGGAGCAAATTAACCCGTAATAGCTCTCAGAAGCAAATCTATGTTGGTTGTTCGGTACGCCTTTGTTCGTTGTTGTTTCATACAATCAGAATTATTTTTATGATTCTGTTTAAAAGAAATGGTCATATCTGGTCATTTTTGTATTATCCATTTATTTTATTCGACCTATTAATTATGTATCTATTTTATTTTACTTGTGGAATCAATCACTTTTTGCAGAATGAAAGTCATGTTGTTTCCACTCTAGGTGTTTTCCTGAAAAATCCATAAATGTTGTAGAATAATGATGTAGATAGTATTAAATCTTTGACTTTAGTTTGTTAAGATTTTGAATAATTTAGTGAGAGAAAGTTTTCTCACTGGAATAAAAAATATTAAAGATAATGTAAATTGGAAAACCGAAGTAACTTGTAGCGTAATTGTAGGGTATGATAGTTTTTAGATAGTGCTTTCAAAATAATGCTTTCAATCGTCCAATTAGGAACTTTTTATTTATAATAATAGTCGATCTGATGGTTATCAGGTAAAATATTAACATTTACTGAAATAGTTGTCCAAGTATCGTGAAATATTACAAAATGTGGAAGATGTTTATACTACTCTTGAATTCAAATTTTTAAAAACTTGTCAAAAATATAAAAGTAAATACAAACTATTATGTAAATGCTCTAACTGGAAAAGCTCAAGCAATTTTTTCTATTCAGTGATATTATGGACCGTAGAAGGAAGAAGTCAATAATCAATTAATTTTGAGCAATGACCAAAACCTGCAGGCTGTCTAATAATATGTGTAGTGGTTATTGAGATAACTATCGGAGGGAGTGGTATTCATTGTAGTGCTTGAACAAACAATAAATTTGGGACGAAGAAACTGCTGAATGTTGTGCAAAGCAATATCTAGAACCATATAACAATATTAGCAGATTAGTTACCAGAAGTCTTGACTGGTGAGACTTTAATTGACTGGATCTGTTTCTATGATAGTTATTATATATCTGGTCGGTATCTTCAACACAGCGAAGAACAATCTAAATCTGATTGACAAACTTTGGTTTCGAATGTAAGCAGTACTCAATGACAGTTACATAAAAGGCTTGTATAGTAGCTGCGATGGTGGTGAAATCACAGATCCAATTTTTATACAAGGCAATTGTACGAAACTATGTCAAATCCGTTTGACTAACATACATCAACAGCAAATGTGTTTCTTTATAGTTTTGTGCCAGATATGAGGCAAACAAGTAATTCAACCTCCCCTCAAACGTTTACCTTTGCATCTAAGATTTTTAATGTTGCTCGGTAGCAGGTTTAGCGAATAAATTATAGTTAATATTTTTTTTATAAAATAAGTTGTGTAGTGGAAATAACAATATGTGTTACAACAACACATAAATACCTTTTAAGGCCAAGCTTCCGAAACAGCATGTGTTCTAAGGTGTTAATGGACTCTAATTTTGTTTGTGTGTTTTTTAAAGAATGGATAACTAAACAGTTAATTATATCGCATCATAAAATATGACATAGGCCATATATTTCATGATCGGATAAAATAAATAAAAATAAAATAAAAGAGTAAGAAGTTTTTTTAGAAAAATTTGCACTATAGCAAAACTAAATTTGAGATGCCAATAATCCAGCTAGTGACACTAAGCAACAGCATGCCATCATTTAGTAATGCACCATAACTAAGATTGAGTGCTTCCGTTGACTGTATAGAGTTCATCCGCAAGCACCGGTAAGAATTCATCTTGGCTAGTAATATCTCACTGCTTTTGCCAGTGGAATGTAATGTCTCACGTTAACTCGAATGCCAATAGCAGGGACTGTACTAGGTGGGGTTGTCTCACACGTAGATCCAAAATAAAAAAGTATATAAATAAACAAAAACTGATTCCTTCTTACGGGTGACTTTTAGGAAGTTTATAGTTTTGATTGAATTATAGTGCATATTTAGTTAAAATGAGTGTCATTTATTTTACCAAGTTTTTAAAACAAAATAAGTCAGAGTTTGAAGTTTTTTGTACATATGTTGAGCTGGACCATTTTTTGGATTGACAAATCATGGAATGGGTGAAAAATAAATTACCAGTGAATTTTAATATTTGAGTTTGATTTGTCTATCAGTATGGATATTTTATCATATCAAAATCACAAAATAACGATTTTTGGCAGCCACTATGGAATTGACAAAATTTATAAGTACCGACCCTATTTAAAAGCCATTAAAGAGATAAAGCCATTAAAGCCGTTAAAGAGATAAAGTTTAAAAATTAGAGTATGAATTTTGCCCGGTCTATGTCATAACCGTATTCCATTTTTTATGAGAATGATATTTTTTGGTTTACCATAAGATCCGTTTTCTAAATTCTGAATTATTGTAAATTCTTCCAGTGTTAATATATATCTTCTACCATTATTTGTTTCGTTTTCCCTACACTTAATGGACACTGGTTGAACGTTGAGTGAGAACCAAGATTAAAAACCATAAAACGAATTAAATTCTTTGAAAATTAATTAAAAACTGTTGTAATTTACCCCGAGCTTTTAAAAGAAATATATTTTCTGGTGAAAATATAGTGACCTAATGTCCACTAAAAATTCTTTAGATAATTTCTAACTATTTTATTTATTTATTTATTAATTTCACCACTTAGACAACAAAGTGTGTATTTTGGCACGTTCAGTGAATTTTCTTTTATTGATAGCAGGTTGTGGGGAATCAAGGACAACAATGGCAGTACAACCGAAAAAAAATAAGTCTGCAAGTGGTAAAGCAAATTTGCGCAATCCACCCGCCCATAAAGCGGCATGTCCACGGAATTTGCAGGGACAAAACATATATGAATCAATAAAAAATTTTAAAATACATGTTCAAAACATCTGCGGATTGAACGCTAACCATGACCACGTGCAACATCATCTTGAGCACGACAAACCGAACATTCTATTCCTTACAGAAACACAAGTTTCTGAAAATTTTCTCTTTATAGAATCGCTTAATTCCAAATATAGGCTCGAATCAGCTTTCAAACTCCATCAGGGCGTATGCGCATTCATTCATGAGAGTGTTGCGTACACGCGCTTTCCAAATTTTGAACTACACGGTGACGGCTTCAATACAATGGTTTTAAAGATTTGTCTTCCAGAAATGACTTTTTTTACAATAGCTTTATACCGGTCCCCCAACAAACGTAACCCAAACTTTTTTAATATACCGACAAAAATTATGGACGAGATTAGAGCAAAGTCCCCTAATTGTGAAGTTATCGTTACCGGTGACTTCAACGTCCACAACAAATCATGGTTGGAATTCTCCAAATCGACCGACGATGTTGACAATAGTGGAAAACTGGCAGAAATTTTTGCCGCGTCTCAGGGCCTATTCCAAATTGTAAAAAGCCCGACTTTCACTCCCCGTAATGGCGGTGATAATAGTTTTCTACTAGATCTCTATCTTACCACAATGCCAGATATTACGAGTGTCGATGTTGCGAAAGGTAGTATTGGAAATTCTGATCATTATTTAATCTCATCAGTTATCAAAACTGATTTACTTAAAACTACAGCTCCCAAACCCCGTAAAATATTTCACTACTCAAAAATGGATAAGAGTGGTCTTCAAAATTTTTTCCATGGTTTCCCTTTCGACCGTCATTGTTTTTACACTGACAATGTAAATGTTTCTGCTCAAAACTTTACAGAAACCATCCAATTTGCTATAAATAAATTTGTCCCTTTCTCCATAGTAAAACCCAAACAAAAATACTTGTATTCGAAAGCTGCCAAAACGGCACTTAGAAACAAACGTAGATCATTTAATATTTGGATTCATAACAAAACTCCCACTAATCGATCCCAATATCTAAAGGCCAACAAAATATCTAATCAGATTATCTCAAACGAAAAGTCCGAAATTGACAGAGCGAAAGCCTCAAAACTTACGTCTATGTCTGTTTCTGACAAGAGTTTCTACAGTGCCATTAATTCTTTAAATTCTGGTACAAAATTTTCTATTCCCCCTATTATTGATGGTGATTTAATCGTCAATGATCCCGCAAGAAAAGCTAACTTGTTCGCTGAACGCTTTGCTCTGAACTCCACTGTTTTGGAAACTCCTAAAGAAATACCCCAAATCCAGTCTTCAGGAGTTAATATGAATGAACTTCACTTCAAACCCAAAATAGTCGCTAAACTTTTAAAGGGGTTAAACATCAACAAAGCATCAGGAATGGACAATATTCCACCCATTATTTTAAAAACCTTTTCCAAAGAACTTGCACCAACTTTAACTAAAATATTCTACCAATCCTACAAATCTGGTATATTTCCCTCGTGCTGGAAGTTGGCAAATGTCCAGCCCGTCCCCAAAAAGGGACCAAAATCCGATATCTCAAATTATAGGCCAATAGCTTTACTATCGGTCCTATCCAAAGTCTATGAGCATTATATTAATACACATATTTCAAAATTTCTGGAAGAAAATCATTTAATATCCGACAGCCAATACGGTTTTCGAAACAAAAGATCAACTACCGATCTATTAAACTATGTAGCGCATTGTTGGAACAGCATACTTGATAAAGGTGGTGAAACATACGTTATCGCTTTAGACATCTCCAAGGCATTCGATCGAGTCTGGCATGCCAACTTAATCAACAAGCTCGTTGCGTACGGTTTTCATCCCAATGTTGTGAAGCTGATTCAAAATTTTCTATCCGACCGATACATTTCGGTAACCTTAGACGGATATTCTTCTGAGTCTAAACTAATTAACGCTGGTGTACCCCAAGGCTCAGTATTGTCCCCAACCCTATTTTTGATTTATATCAACGAATTGTTGAAAATCACCAGCAACCCAATAAATAGTTTTGCAGATGATAGTACTCTGCACAAGTCGTTCGAGCCCCTTCCTTCAAAAGGTAAAATGCACGAACGAATTAATCCTGCCCGGAGAGACGCTGCCATAAACGTGAACAAAGACCTGAATAAAGTCGCCGACTGGGGTGACCAAAACCTTGTCAATTTCAACTCCACCAAAACACAGCTGTTGATTGTTTCCAGTTTAAAGACCGAGTTCCCCAAAGATATTTTATTTAGTATGTGTGATGAACCAATAGGTGAATGTAAAAACATTCGTTTATTGGGTGTCACAGTTTCAAATGACCTACTCTGGAACGATCATGTAATGGCGATGGCAAAAAGCGCGTCTAAAAAACTCGGCCTCCTAAATAGATGCAAAAAATTTTTCACTCCATACCAATTGCTCCATGTTTATAAGTCCTATATTCGTCCCTGTATGGAGTACTGCTGTCAAGTTTGGGGTGCTGCCTCTGTTTCCATCTTGGCCCTCTTGGACTCTGTTCAAAAGCGAGCTATACGAATTGTAGGTGATCGAACTTTGACATCACAACTTGATTCCCTACAACATCGTCGCACTGTTGCTGACCTCGTTGTTTTTTACAAATATCGTCATCAGCAGTGCTCAGATGAAATCAGCGGCATCATGCCTCAAACTTATTTTTACCCCCGTTCCACTCGGCAATCGGCTGCCGCAACCAGTGAAACGGTAAAGATCCCGCGCTGTCATACTGGCAGATCGCAGAGAGACTTCTTTGTCCGAACTGCGTACAAATGGAATAGTTTGCCGGAACACTTAGTCTCAGGTGGCTTCAACCCACAGATGTTTAAAAAAAGCGTTAATCTACACCTCAGAACGCCAGTTGTTGTGGGACCCAGGTCTAGACCTAGGTCTTAAAAGGTATTTATGTGTTGTTGTGACACATATTCTAAACCCTATTACACAACACATTTTATTAAAAAAAAAAAAAAAAAAAAAATTGTTTTATTTTATGAAGTGAAAACCGCTAAAGAAACAAATTTTATTGGTCAGACAATTATTTTAAGACTTAGTCGACATTCTTATTTTGTAGACAGCACATGTGTAAATATTCTACTTGAGTTTTGAATTCTAATCATAGCTGAAAGCTTATTGAATAAGGTTTCTACTTCTTTCAAAAAACCAACCCAAGAACCTTAAAACATACAAGTGTTGCAAAGAAAAATGCCATTTTACTTGATGAGCGACAAGACGTTTTTGATTATTAATTACTTTGAGTATAATTTTTTGCAGTATAAAAAGGTGTTTGAAGTGAAATAAGCGCTAAACAACATTTCTATATCCTAATATTTACTAGGAATGAGCATCGATGGTCGATGTTTGATAAACATCGATGGTAGGGGCCCGATGTTTGATGTATTTACCATCGATGTTACAGTGTCGATGTTTTTTCACCATCGATGGTTATGTGTCGATGTTTGGCTATCGATGTTTTTTTTTTCGAACTTGATAGTATTGGGTGCGTTCACCCGACGTAAGCAGCTAACTTCAAGCTCTCAACAGTTGAGAGTTAGCAGTTGTCAAATTTGTGAACGCATTGTTGATTTACAGCGTTTTTATTTGACGTTTACTACTTGTAGCCAACCTTATAATAATAAATTTAAATATTTATTAGTATAAAGTATATATAACAACAATTGTGTATTTTAGTTTTTAATTTATATTAATAAGGTTTTTTTGAAGATAAAATGTGTTGTGTAATTACCAACAATACAGCTATTGCAAACACATTTTTCTAAATGTCAAAAAATGTCAACAAGATCCTCTGTCTTTCTGGAGGGATTTAAAACCAACCTACCCAAATTTATCGGGAGTTGTAATTGAATATCTGGCTGTTGCAGAAACTTCCGTTCCCTCTGAAAGATTATTTTCTAAAGCTGGCCAGACAATATCGAGAACAAGAAATCGTTTAGAGGGGAAGTTGCCTTCTAAGATTTTATTTTTAAATTCTGTGCCAGAGAAAATGTGGGAATAAAAAATACTGTTTTTTTTGTAAAGAAAAATACTTATGTTATCCTTAATATTTGTTTGTGTGGTTTTTTACTTTTTGGGGAATGAATACACAAAAACATCGATGTTTTGAGGCCGATGTTTCACGACCATCGATGTTGGGCTCCCGATGTTTATTCGATGGTAAACATCGATGTTTTTGTCTCGATGCTCATCCCTAATATTTACTTGGTTGTCGTGTTTCAAGATTCATCGAATTAAAAATATATATTAAAACACGAATTTAATGTTTAAAAAGGATATTTATTTTTATTAGAAAATTATTAAAAGATTCAGAATGAATGATTTCTAAAACAAGAGTGTCCTTACAAAAATATTATTTCTTAAATACTAAAATATAAACACAAAAATATACCTAATTACAAAAACAATATAGTTTGTACAAAAAGAAAAAGGCAAAAAGGTTTTATGACAAGAATATAATCAATCCTTAATAATGAACAATTCAGTGTGAGTTTCTTATTTTTATTATGTTATTGCTTTTATTTTTGAAGTGAAAACTTCTTTAGCCGCGTTGCAAAATTTTATATGGACTAAAATCTATATATTCGCGTTACCAATTTTTAAATCAGGAAAATGTTTTTAAATATGAAACTCATCCATCATTTCTTAACGTTTGAAATTGCGATGTGGATAACGCGCTCGACTGAGGTTCTGTAGATCGTGAGTTCAATTCCTGGACTGGTACATTTTTTTTTTAATTTTTATTAAATACCATTAAAATTATTATTTTTTATTCATGAATTCATAAAAATAATAAAAACTTCTTTTTACGGATTTTAAAAAATTGATATATGATGCAGTTTTTTAAAGTTATATTGCTACTGTCTTTTGCAATTTGCATTCTAGTCATCATGATAAATAAATATTGAGCGTAGGAAAGATAGTATTATCTGAAACATAGTATTATCTGTGTATCAAAATTGTTGGTTTGAAGTTGTATGTAATACATGTTTAAAGCTCACAATAGCTCACATGATTTAAATTTTAAAGCTCACAACTACGAGACGGAAATCGCATAAATTCTATATAAAGAAGCATAGCTTATGTATGATTAAACATGGATGGCAATCATGATAAATAAAATAATTAAAAATGGTGACACTTAGCCGATAGTGATTTACAAACGGCAACAATGCGCATCAATACCAATTAATTTACTTAGCTTTCCGCAAGAAGATTTGTAAAATTTAAAATTGTTGATCTATGGGTGTGACAACCACGCGTACTTTAGTCCCTGCTATTGGCATATGAGTTATCTTGTGATATCGTATACCACTGGCAATAGGAGTGCAATCTCATTAGCCAAAGTGATATCTTAGGGGTGCTAGCGGATGAAGTATTTTCAATCAACTATACCATCCCTTACTCTAAGTTATGGAATATTCTTTGATGATACGCTATTTTTTTTAAAAATAAAATGTGTTTGGTAGTAAAAATTACAAGGTATGTCACAACAACACATAAAAAACTTTTAAGAACAAGGTCCCACAACAATTCATGCTTTCTAAGGTGTTGATAGACGCAAATTTTTCTATGATATGTTTTGATTATTTTAAACTAGCAGGACCCGGCGTACGTTGCTACGCCTATAAAAAAAATTGTGTGCAGAAAATAATAATAATCAGAATAATATCATTTAAAAATTCAGACTTATATACTAATCTAAAACCAGTCAAATCACTTCATTTGTTGACATATTTCTATATATTTTACCGATTTCTTTAAATAACCTACATGGTTTGTTTGTTTTTGAAATTAATGGGGACGCCTATTTTTCTTAATAAGTAAAACACTTTCAACCTGTAGCTTATTCTTCAATTCAACGGTTCCATTGCAAAAACTTGCTGCATCATTGTTTCTAAAAAGAGTAAAAGAAACGCCCATTTTCTATATTTTGAACATGTATAACATCGTCGCTTTAATAATGAAACAACGTATTCGCAAAAGTGTAGTTTCGAGATAATTGGGTTTAAAGATTTTTCGATTTTCTGATTTTCGTAAACTCGGCAGCACTATTGAATGAATAAAGATATTGGAAAAAAAATTGCTACCAATTAATCTTGACTGATTTCTTCACAACATATTAAAATTTCACATTGGTACCTGCTCGCTTTTCTACCTAAAAAGAGGTGAAAAGTCAATCAGGTACCTTATACGTTATTTCATATTTCATATCCGTTATTTCATTTTGCATGAAAGTACGATTAAGCCTAAAATAAATTATTATTGAACTAACGCATGATATTCTTACAATTTTTTATTTGTATGAACCGGTTTATCATGTAGTCATCAATGATGCTTATACAATATTGTAGATTTACTATTTCGTGTGGCGATCGTAATGTATGTAATATATACGACAATGATTTTACCCAAGTTATTATTCTGTAGGAATTGGAATATCGTACATGCATTTACGCTGTTTCAATATTTAACCAAATTCAAATTTGCATGTACGTTAATTAACAATATATTAATTTTCCCCCCAGTTATAAAATAATTGGAAAATGTTAAAATGCCACTCTATAGACATCCTTATGGGGAATGTAGCGCACCCATTATATAATAACAACGTATATATGGCATACGTTATTTCATTATTAAGGCGACGATATATGTATATATAAAGCAAATGAAATATGTATTACATATGTATATACACCAAACCAAGAACATGAGTGTTGTAAATTAGAAATATTATTTGCAACGTAATGTGTTGGAGGCATATAATTGTATGTATATAATAAATATATAAATGTATATAATTTTCATCTAAATGAATTTGTTTGTCAACTTTAATTTTCCATTTGAATGGTAATTCTGTTTTGCGGAAAAAAAAATCGATCAAAGATAACTGAGTGAAAGTCGAATAATTTAAGTATAAAATATAATATACATTTAGGCATATATTTAACCATTAGGAAATTTAAAATTATTAATTCAAAAAACTAAATTAAATTTTAAAATTTCGGCTCCGAGGTGCATTAGTACCTGTTAATGGCCTTCTCCTGGCAAAATTTCAGACTCCTGTGTGCTACAGATTTCGCTGGAGAGCGCACGCAGACAGACAAACACTTTATTATTATTATTATATTATATTATTATTATTATTGTTATAGAAGATATAAAAATGTATGTAATAGTTGCTTGGAATGCCGATAGATGTGAAATCCAGAATAATTTTAATGATTTTAATTTAAACATTCTGAAATTTTAATTTGCAATGCTACAATAATTGGAGACAGACAAAAAACACAGCTATTTCACAGATTTAAGTTTTCACTTCTGTCGGCAGTCCTTAACACTGCTTTCTTTTTTTTATTTTTTTATTATTCTATTGTTTTTAGTTTAACAAAACTATTGTTATAAAATTACTGATTAGGAACTAAGGTAAATGACATTAAAAAAAGGAAAAGAAATAAATTACAGACAGGATTATAGGAGCCGTTATTAAAATTTAAATATTAGAGGATAAAAAGGATCAAAGGAAACACCGATAATTATATAACATGGTTTTTGTGCTGAATAATCGCCGCGGTTAGGAGTATGAAGAATCGAACTCCGAAATTGATTCTACAGATGTATAGATACAGAACGGTGTAGTTGAGACAACCGCGGGTAATGTTTACGTGAAAATTAAATATAGAAAATATTTTGACCACATATTAAATTTCAAAATTTAAATAATTAGGTAAAGCAATATTATTTAATAATTCGTTTTCAATATTATTTAATAATTCAATATTATTTAATAATACTTTAGTTTATCGAAGTAAAAATATATGCAAAATAATAACGACGTCGATTTTTCTTAGAATTTTAGTTTTTTCTCCAAACAAGTTTTATATTTACTCTGAATAATCTAGAAATAAATTAAAATTTTATTTAAGGCATCCTTTTGCAGAACGAAAAACAGTTCGTCCTAGACTGCGATAGTGTAAACAGTTTCAGCTAGAATTCAATTATCTTAAGTGATAGAATTAATGGTAAACGAAACCCTATCGTAAGGTGGCCAACCGTCCTCCTTTAGGGAGGACAGTCCTCCTTTTGTAGGTTATGTCCTACCTCGAAAAGTGTCCTCCTTTTTGTCCTCCTTTTCGATATTTTAAATCCAATCTGTTCAGAGATGTTTTTATTGGTACGCAGATATGAATTCAATTTATTGTATTTTTACTGTTTTCTTCATCTTTGATGATCCGTAAAAAATTAATGAACAGGGTTGGTAAGTTTTGATGTTCGGAACTATTGTCATCTGACTATCATTTATTTCGGCCTCTGCAATACACTTATGATGAAAAAAAGTGTCGACAGAAGACCTACCGAAAGTCGCTTGACCAAGTTTTGTGCTTCATAGAAGGACAACACCGATGGAATCAGGAAACTATCCATAAAATGGTAAAAGGATTTGAATAAAATAAAATTCGGTTTAATATAATTAATAATAATTTTTCGATTATACGATTTTCGGTGATCTGATGTTTCGATGGAATAACTTTTAGACGAAGTGAATTTTCGGTGATATGATATTTCGATCTAATGATTTTTCAATTTCAAAACCATTCGATGATATAAAATTCGGTGGTTTGAACTTTCGGTCTATTGATTTTCGGTTCTATAACTCGATTTGATGGTTTGATTTTTCGATACCGTGATGCGGACCCAATTTTTCGGGTCCGCATCACAGCATCACATTTAAAGTTGAACAAAAACGGCGGATGCTTTTTAATAAACCTAATGTTTACATTGTACTTTTTTCTTAAATTTTTTTGTCCTCCTTTTGATTGAAAAAAAATTGGTCACCTTACTATCGTGAACATAAAATCGTGTACATAGAAGTAAAGTGAATTGTAGTTGTAAATTTAAAAAGTTCTTAGTGTTATTTAATAGAAATATTTTGTTTATTATTTTGCACGCTCTGTTTGTGTTGAAAATTTCTACGATCAACCTTTGAATATTGTTTGATGTATGGTTTTACTATACTGTTGTGAAACAATAACGAATTTGAATGCTTAATGAAACCTGTGTTTTGCTTGCTAATCGGTGATCGAATTCAGGAAGATTCGAACGAAAATAGAAAAACGTAAAAATACTATTAAATTTGCTATGATTGATATTTATTAAGTGGATTTTTGCCAACAGTTTTTGTAAGTTAATTATTTTTATAAACTCGCTTATACATTCCATCAGGTATGTTAACCTTTTTCCAAAACTAGCAGTTTTATATTTAAACAAAAAAATATTTTCAAACAATTTTACTGTGATTGGGCTTTAATCGTACAGGTCCCAAATATGTTTCAACATTTCTTAAAAATTGTTCTATGAAAAAAGGCTGTAGTGTGCTCTCATAAAAACATTTTGTAACAAGTTTCATCAAAATTGATTAACAATTTGATTGATTGATTTAACAACTTAAAGTTGTTGAAGTTTCAACTTTTTTTATTTTTGATCTACGGGTGTGACAACCCCGCGTACTCCAGTCCCTGCTATTGACATACGAGCTAAAATGAGATATTAAATACCACTGGCAATAGCGATGAGATATCCCTAGCCAAGGTGATACCTTAGATGTGCTTTGAACTCTATTCATTCAACGGTAGCACACCTCAATCTTAGCTATGGAGTATTCCTTGATGATCGAACCTTTGTATGGGCTTTAATCATTGAGGAAGGAAGTGCGTCGCATATCATGATATATGTCAATGTCACTAGCTGGATTATTGGCAGCCACATTTTTGTTTTTTCCTGCAAATTGTTAAAACAAATTTGCTGTTTACCTTTTATTTTATTTTTATTTTTTCTATCCTGATATGAAATATTGGCCTATGTCATATTTTATATGTGATAGGATTTATTGTTTAGTTATTCCTTCTATAAAAAAAAATAAAAAATACAAAAATAAAACAAATTTTCGTCCGTCAACAAATGGAACGCATGTTGTTGTTTTGGACCTTTGTTTTAAAAGATTTTCATGTGTTGTTGTGACACATATTGTAATTTGTAATTCCTACTACACAACATATTTTATAGAAAAAAATAAACAGATTCTAGGGAGACCTCTACCTTCTCCACTATCGCTCAATCCAATCAATGCCATCTATATATTACATCAAAGTTTCATCCAAACTATAACAAAGTTTGAACAACATTTAATGCCAGCATTAGAAGTTATTGAAGTTTCAACTAAACAGTTGTCCGAGATCTGCAACTACGTGGTATTTCCCAACTGTTTCTGTTTTCCGGATGTGATTGAAACTGGATTCACTCAGCACACCGAGTTTAATCAATTTGAATTTCAGGACTTAAACTTATTAATATTTAAAATAAACAGTTTGTTACGAATTTGTTTACGAAACAGTTTTTACGAAACACTTTGTCGAATTTTGTGTTAAATCTTTCAGAACTCGTGAAAATGCAACTACAATGATAGGTCTTAAAGCAATTGAAGGATATTCCTTTTGCCATATCGTATAATTTGGCCTAGCAGCTTACAGAACTATAAGAAAATTCATTAATTAATAAATTTAAATTTTTTTTCCTAATTTTTGTTATCTTGTCGTTCTGGACAAGCCAATATTTTTGCATCATCTCTTGAGAAAAGTCAAAAACTGCAAAATAACTTGCATCCAAATCGAGAAAACCCACCCAAATGAAATTGGATCAATCATTTCTAAAATGTATTTTTTCCCATTTATCTTGTCAATCGGTTAGTGAAACAGTCAAACTGACGAGATCACATACTGTGATAGTGAAGTAGTGCATTTGAATTTCTTTGTCCGAACATTGAACAAATGGAATGATTTGCTGGAATCAATAATCTCAAGGGATTTCAATCTACAAAGATTTAAAAGAATGCTTAAAATTCAATAAAATTACAAAAATCTACCACAATATCGCCATTTGCCATTTGCTTGAATCTGATTTTTTTTGGTGCAAATAAAGTAACAAGCACTTCAATAAAATGCGATGTGGAGTTGGAATTATTTATTACAATATGTACGTCACAACAATACATATAACAACATTTTAAGGTCTCTCAACAACATGTGTTCTAAAGTGTTAATGGACGCAAATCTTTCTCTATAATAGAACTAAGCTCTAAAATAGAATTTCTGTTAGAATTAATCTAGAATTTTTTTTATTTATTTAATAAAAAGTGTTGTCTTATAGGAATTACAATATGTGCGTTGTGAGGTATTGATGAACACTTTTGTTAAACTTTTGTGGATTGAACGCCCTCGAGACTATTGATTTGGGCAAAACATTCCATCATTTGTACGATGTACGGACAAAAAAATCCCGGTATTTCAGTTTATTTAATTTGAATTTCGAAGGCCGTTGTAATCTGTATTGTTATTATTTACAAGGTTATTGGAAACGAAAGAGGAATTTTGTCAATTGCTTATCTTCACTTTTTAATTATTATGGCTTGATTTAATTTTTGTATCTATTCTTTTTACCATTTTCCAAAGAGTTTTACCAGTATATTGTGTATAAAACGTTTTAGTTGGATAGTTTTCGTTTTTATTTGTGATTCAACATTTTCGCTACATTGTCTCCGGAAATAACCAAATACCCTTCACAGTAAAAGATTTTGGCAACAGAAAATCTGTTTCAGACAAACATAAAAATTAGCTAGCTAAAAGCAGTACTACTGTCCACGAATGTGTTAAAAAAGAAAATAGGTTAACGACAACAAGTTTCTTGGAAACAATGCATAAAGCATGCATTTGTATTCATCTTAAGTTCAATCAACATACGCGTTTCTTCTATGAGATCATTCATAATGCCAATAAGATATTACAGCATCATAACAAATAACACCATGTAAAAAGTGATGAGGCGGCTACTTGCTATTTAAATGAATACGTAAATAATTAATAAACAAAAGATCGAAATATAAAATATGCAATTTTCAAATTATCCATAAATTATGTACCTTTGTATCTAATGAAAGCGATAGTTTAGTGCACTATGTGTTCTTCCGGAGACATAGTTCTTTATTTTTTGGAAATGAACGTGGGGTTACGGTAGTCTTAAATGGAAAACGTTATTGTAATATGGTTGATAGTTTGAAGACACTAAAGTTGAATCCTGTGGGTGTGCTGCATATGCGGGTTTAACAAAACTACGAGACTTCGCATACACCCAATTTTACAACGGATGTACTGAGATGTCTGTTTGTCACACTAATTTATCTTAAAAAATGTTGATGTCGGTTGGCTGCCCGGTTGTCGGTTAAACCATCCATCCAAATATTATTTTTGCGTTATGCCTATAAATGGTTCATAAATTAAATTGACAATGTTGATGATTTAATAATAATAGTGGGCTATACATTGTCATCTATTTCTACAGTGTCATCTGTATCTATGCTTAATAAATGCAAAAAATATGAAACGCGATAAAAAGGATAAAAAACACGCTTAAAAAAAATTAATAATTATTTACTTTTGATTCATTTAACAGTCAGATTTAATTAAAAAACATATTAACGCAATAAAAAATAGCAATTTTGTCTAATAACTAAACATGAAAAGTTTATAATAATTATCGAAATCAGTAATGGAAGAAATTCGATTTGATGATTACATCAGAAGTGATTGTGGTAATAATAAAAAGTATGGCAATGCTAAATATAAACAAAGTGATTATAAATTGGGTTACTACCCGAAACAACCAATTAACGAACCAGTTGTTACATTTGCTGAGAGCAATTTACGAATGCATAATAATGAAACATTTCAATCAAATAAGCAGTGCAACTTTGATGCGATCACTTTAGCTAAACTTAATAACATTAATAATAGTGTAAACAATAGTAAAAACAGTATAATATCAAATGAAAGAAATAGTGATAATTTTAATACCAAAGAAACAATGCAAAAGAAAATGCAAAGAAGTACTCTTTCTTTATGTAGCTGTGACGCTGATACTGCAATAATTCCAGATCCACTTCGGCCTATTTACCAATATAGCTTGGAAAGGAAACGACCTACCCATACATATACTTGTGAACAAAATGCGCAAATTTTATTACGTTTAGAAAAAGAAAGGAAAATTAAATACAACAGCTGGACAAACTTGGTAAGTTCATTTAAAATTATAAATTTTTTAAAAATAATATAAAACAGTGAAAAGAAGATTACTAAAACCTTTTTTCAACTTACTGACCTAAAACGGCTATTGCGAAAAATTTGTTTTCTGAAAAACTTTTATTCTTTCTGTCACACACAATCAGTCTATTCTTTCTGTCACATATAATATTACTTATTCACCTTGTATTGACGATTTTATCCATTTTATACTTAGGGTTCCTCTCCCTTAGACCACTCGTTTGCAAATCCGTAGTCTTTTAAATAATATTAGTAATACGCAAACTTTCTAGGAGTTTTCCAGGATTTACCTATTCTATTAAAGGCTATTTATTAGTGCTGCAGTTTTTTGCTATAATTCGTTTAGTTGTGTTTGTTTATTACCTGTTCGTTTTCATTTTGTTAATGTTCATATTTTTGGCTACTCTATAATCTCTACGAACAGTTTTTTATAGCTTTAGAAAGAGATTGTTGAGAATTTTTTTAAAGAAGTCTATTGATTCCTATTGTTTGAATAAGGTCATTCCTTTTATGAACTGTGATTTAGACTGTTAAGCCCATTACTCCAAACATCTTTGGTGCCATCCCCAAAATTCCATATCATTGTAATTTCATCAATTCATTCATTTTAATTATTTTTTTAAAAACAAAAAGTAACCTTTAGTCACATCAAATATGGTTAACGCTTAAAATAAATATGCTTAATGGTTAACCTAACTAGACACTCACCTGTTCATTGATTCCATTAATTCCTGATACAATTAATTTCGGCATATATTTCCATTTATGTGCAGATATGGTCTATATCGCCATTTTATTCATTCAATTTTGATGTACACAAATAACTTTAAAGTTGTATTCGCTTTTAACTTCTCTTCACTTGGAGTTATTGGAAGGGAAACTTTTCTTTATTTTTTATAATAACCCTTCATTTAACTACAGCCTCTTTGATAAATTTAGTTTAAATTTAATATTTCGTACCATATCTTTCTACTTATAGTTTGATACATCTGTGTTTTTCTGTAAATGTATACCTTTTCGCTAAATTCATTTTTCACATTCTTTTCGATTTTCATCTTCTCAATTTCTTTGTTTTTTTACCCGCATATGATTTATATAGGAACGGAGGCTACCAACAAGTAGCCCTCACCTATATTAATCTCAATTCACTCAATTTTTTGACCGAGTTTCACTTGAAGACTCAAATTAATTGATTAGTTTTATATGGGTGATCAGCCCATAGAGTATTTTTCGGAATTTATCAACCATATTTGTTAATTGGAAAATCAGTGGGTGATAGTTTTTAATGTTTTGCTTAAAAACACTTTGACTTAGATGGGAGTCGAACTCCAGTTCAGCGTGCTTATCACTAGACCACTCAACACCCGTTTCTTTGGTTGAGGTTTAGCTAATTTCTCTTTACCGACAACCATTATGTACATGCTGCACGAGTCGATGCACATTTTGTAAACTTTTTTATTTAATTAATTCTTAAGTTTTTTTTAAATATTCTAGTGCATATTTTAAATTAATATGAAGCTCAAAAGTATTTGAGTGCTAATGTCATACCTATTTGTTTTGATTTAATTTAACATTTTAAATCATGTAAACATATATACAAAATGTGCATAGAACTTTCAGGCATAAATAGGAAACATAGTTGTCTTACTGGCCAAATCCAAAAATTGCTGCTATAAATTTTTCTGAAATTATAATTGAGGGCATGCGTAGATTTATTCCTAATAAATTGATCATTCCGAAGGTTGATCTATGGTTTTCGAGTAAATGCAAAAAAGCAATTAAAGTTAAAAAAAAGGCTTTTCGAAAGTTTATCCAAAACAAAACTGATGAAAACCTTATAGACTAAAAGCCCGCGACAGCCAGACCTTCGTTATTTTATTTTTACTTTAAAAGCTGAAAGTTTCTCTGCGCATACCCCCTACTCAGGTAGGAACGATTAGTGACATATGAAGTTTGGATCATAGTGGCTTTGGCAAAGAGCAGGTAACAAGAGGCCTCCAAAGTTTCGTTAAAGTATAAAAGCTAATTTTTTTTATATATTCTTCGGGATAGTATTAGAAGTCAATTTGTTAAAGTTTAAGGGTGTCTGGCAGAGGGTTTCCACGATAGTAAGTGTCTGGCAATGGGTGACGTGACTTTTAATACTATCCCGAAGAATATATAAAAAATTAGCTTTTATACTTTCACGAAACTTTGGAGGCCCCTTTGTTACCTGCTCTCTGCCAAAGCCACTATGATCCAAACTTCATATGTTGCTAATCGTTCCTACCTGAGTAAGGGATATGCGCAGAGAAACTTTCAGCTTTTATAAAATAACGAAGGTCTGGCCGTCACGGGCTCTTAGTCTATTAGAGAGTATCGAAAAGAGAGGAATTTATGTAGGAAACTAATAGATGCAGAGAAAAATCTATTTAATTTGAAAAAAGCTTCTAAATTTGCTGAGCACCCAACTGGTTCGCGTAACTTCTTAAAAGCCGCTAAGGCTATCCAAGGCAATTTCTGTAAATCTTTCTCTTCTCTCAATATACCTATTATTGACCCAAAAGAAAAGGCTAATTTTCTAAGACATTTGTTTTTCTGTAAATTCTACATTAGTCGAACCCAATTTCCAACCTAGACCTATTCCTAAAGCATCGCTTAACATGAAGCGAATAATTTTTCGTAAAAACATTATTCAAAAAATGCTTTTACAAATTAATTTCAACAAGGCATCTGGGCCTGATCATATTCCTCCATTTATACTTAAAACGTTTGCTAGAGAGCTAGCATCTTTCCTCACTAAAGTATTTTATTTGTCTTATAAGAAAGAGATTTTTCCTGAAATATGGAAAATTGCTAGTGTACAGCTTGTTGCAAAAAAGGGGTAGTAAAACAGACCCATCCAATTACAGTCCCATTTCAATTTTGTCAGTAGTTTCTAAAGTTTTTGAGAAATATATAAATTTTAATTTAATGAGCTTCTTAGAGTCTTCCAAATTACTTAATGAAAGACAATACGGCTTTCAAAAAGGAAGAAGAACGGGAGATTTGCTTTTGTTTGTTACTCATCTTTGGAACAAATCCCTTGAAAACTTTAGTGAGACTTTCGGTGTTGCTCTTGATATTTCCAAAGCATTTGACAAAGTTTTGGCACCAAAATCTTATATGCTAGTTGAGATGTTACGGTTTAGATGAGCCACTAATTTCCTGGATGCAATGCTTTATATCTGAGCGAAATTTTCGAGTCAATGTTGATGGTATTTCATTGGATGTATTTTCGACTAATGCAGACGTTCCTCAAGGTTCTGTTTTGTCCCCAACTCTTTTTCTTATCTATATTAATGACTTGTTGGTTTCAACAATAAATCCTATCCATAGTTTTGCTGATGATAGCACTCTTCATGCATTTCATGTTGCACCTAGATCATATTCACCTTTAGCGCTTAATAACTGTAGATCAAATTTGATAGATTCATTAAACGTTGATCTTAAAGCTATCTTTGATTGGGGTATTGCTAACAGTGTTGAATTCAATACGTCCAAAACACAACTTTGCCATGTTTCAAGATTGTCAACACCTAACCTTTTTCCATTAAAGTTTGATTCCAACGTTCTGATGGAAAGGAGTCTGTGAAACTTCTAGGTGTTGAGGTTGAAAATAATATGAGGTGGAATTCTCATATTTTTAGCCTAGCGAAGAGCGCTGTTCAAAAATTAGGGTTTTTAGGACGGTGTCGTAAGTTTTTCAGTAGCGAACAGCTTCTTTTAATATACAAATCTTTTATACGTCCCTGCACGGAATATTGTTCTCACATATGGGGTGGGGTATACTTATGTAGTTTGAAGTATCTTGATTCTGGGCAGCGGAGTTAAATCAATTGGTAACTCAAATCTTACTAATGACCTTGATTCCTTGCAGCATAGAAGAAATGTTACTTATTTGACGATTTTCTACAAATACATCATGGATGAACGGGTTTCTGAAGAGATCAAATCAATTTTACCTAAGTCTGCATACCTATCACGTCATACCAGAGCATCGGTAGCGGCCCATCCTTTTACGGTTCAAATAATTAGATGTAGAACTGTAGTCTTCCAGCGCGACTTTTTCAACAGAGTCTCTCATCTCTGGAATTCATTACCTTCGTGGGTTTTCTCTGATAACTTTAACCCTCAAAATTTCAAAGTCGGCGTTCATAAATTTCTAAAAGAAACTTAATTCTCAATTGATTATAATCCCTATAAGTTGGCATGGTATCTTCGGCTATTCAGAGACGTTAATATATAATTAATTATATTAACACTAAACATGCCTAACTTTCACTAAAAAAAAAAAAGTCGGACAAGTGCGAATAAAATTCGCTCGCCAAGGGTTCCGTGAATGTAAAAGAACACAATATCAAAAATAAATGACATAAAGTTATGTTGTAAAGTCTTTATATCGCCAGACTATGGATGCATAACAGAATAAATGTTTAATTGTAAACGTCAATAGTAAATGTCAATCACATCTACATTGATCAAAAATGTTTCTTGAGGTTAAATCTTATCCATAGCTGTTTATGTTAGTTAAAGAAAGATTTAACCAGTATTTTAATGGTCTAAATTGGGAATATTTGTTCTTTAAATCAGCGTCGAAATATAGGGTGGTATACATACACTTAAAGTAGCACTTTTTTTATCAATAACTAAAAAACTGTGCATCGCAGAATTCTAAAAAATGTTGCAATGTTTCTTAAATTAAGTGTTCTTTAAAATGACACCCCACTCGTTTGGTTCCAAAAAAGTTTTTTTTACCCTCCCTACACCCATCCTCTAAACACACAGAAATATAATTATTTGAGAGTTCGCTATAATTTTCATTCAAAATATAGCAAACTTCCTATCTCTATGAATTTTTTCTGTCTATCAGTGTCGAAACGTAGGGGGGGGGGAATGGTCTGGAATTTACAGATTTCTTAGAATAACTCAAAAACTGTGTACCGCAAAATTCTAAAAATTATTGCAATGTTTCTGAAATTTGGAGCTCTTTCAAATGACACCCCTTTCGCTTGGGTCAAAAAATTTTTCACCCTTCCCCACCCCAATGACTTAAAAGCACAAAAATATAATTATTTGAGAGTTCGCTACATTTTTCATTCAGAGTTTATCAAACTTCCTGTCTCTGTGAATTTTTTCAAATTTTTCTGTTAATTAGGCTCGAAATGCAAGGGGGGACCAACTTTTTGTATCACTTTATTGATAATAATGCAAAAACTATGCATTGCAAAATTCTAAAAAAAATGACAATATTTCTAAAATCAAGTGCTCTTTCAAATGACACCCCACATGACCTTAAATGATGTTTTAAATGATGTTTTTACCCCTTAACATTCCCACCCCTTTAATAACTATAGTTATGAGTATCTGCGCTCTTTCTGGTGCTCTTTCAAATGATACCCTACTTGCTTGGGTCAAAAAAAGTTTTTTTTACCCTCCTTACACCCATCCCCTAAACACACAGAAATATAATTATTTGTGGGTTCGCTATAATTTTCGTTCAAAATATAGCAAACTTCCTGTCTCTATGATTTTTTTCAATTTTTTCTGTCAATCAGTGTCGAAACGTAGGGGGGGAACGGTCTGGAATTTGCACATTTTTTAGAATAACTCCAAAACTGTGTACCGCGAAATTCTACAAAAAATTGCAATGTTTTGGAAATTTGATGTTCTTTCAAATGATACCCCACTCGCTTGGGTCAAAAAAAGTTTTTTTTACCCCCCTTACACCCATCCCCTAAACACAAAAAAATATAATTATTTGAGAGTTCGCTATAATTTTTGTTCAAAATATAGCTAACTTCCTGTCTCTATGAGTTTTTTCAATTTTTTCTGTCAATCAGTGTCGAAACGTAGAGGGGGGGGGGGGGGGGTGGTACGGTCTGGAATTTGCACATTATTTGAAATAACTCAAAAACTGTGTACCGCAAAATTCTAAAAAAAATTGCAATGTTTTGGAAATTTAGTGCTCTTTCAAAAAAGAGCACTAAACTTTTTGTGTCACTTTATTGATAATAATTCAAAAACTATGCATTGCAAAATTCCAAAAAAAATGGCAATATTTCTAAAATCAAGTGCTCTTTCAAATGACACCCCACATGACCTGGTTTTAAATGATGTTTTTACCCCTTTACATTCCCACCCCTTTAATAAATATAGTTATGAGTATCTGCCACTTTTCTATATTTTTCATTGAAAACCTACTCAATTTTCTATCATTCCAAATATATTTCAAGGTTTTCGATGAAGTAGGGTCGGAGTTAATCGGGGCAATAAAACATCCAGAAATCGTCATTTTTCAAAATTATACAAAAAATGGTGAGGTGTAAAATTCCAAAATATATTTTTAAATAATGCTGAAATGAAGCCCTTTCATATGATACCCTACTCGTCTCGATAAAAAAATGTATGTTTTCAAAGGCTTTACATCGTACCTCTTTAAAACAAACGAACACAACTTTATTTATTTTTTAACCCACCATCTTGTGTGGATAAGTTAGTTTTATAAGCACCTCAAATTTCAAGTTCATCGGATTAATGGTTCACGAGATAATCGAAATAATGTAAAAAACACGTTGTACTCCCATCAATAGTGTTCCGTATAAAAAACGGAACCCTAAAAACATAAATATTTAATGTATAACTTTTATGACTATGGATCTTCTAATATGTTATGAATTTTTCCTAGACTAATATTTTTTGAGACGTCATTTTTTTCACCATTTTTGCATTGTATTGCAAATGAAAAAAATTAGAATTAAAAAAATTTAAATATTTGCGATACATATAGGAAATAATATTATTTTTTCACTTTTCTCTTAATATTAAAAAAAATTAAATATCAGTAAACCGGAATGAAAAATGATGAACAAAAAAATTAAAACAGTATAATAATTTTTTTGAATCACTAAAATTAATTATTCAAAGTGCCCGTTTGTTATTTGTGCATGTTTTCATTACTTACACAAAAAAAAATTCTTTTGCACAAAATTTTACATGAAAACAAAATTAAATTCATCAGTTTATTATTACAAAAGTCATATTATCTCATAAAAAGTTAAATAAAACCAGTAATTTTAGAAAATGTTAAACTAGTTTTTCACTCTCCATTTTTGTTATTCTTTGTTTATTATTCGTAATACGCCTCAGCACATATATGTGCACACAAATGTTGGCCGCATGTTTCGCGAATAATAAAAAACGAAGCGAAATGAAATTTATTTAATGATAAATAAATTTCGCTTCGTTTTTTATTATTCGCGAAACATGCGGCTAACATTTGTGTGCACATGTTGCATGGTATGATGCACGTATGTGCATGATATGTATTATACATAATTTTGTGCATCAGGATTTTGTATCCATACACAATTAATGCTCATTTCACAAACTTTTTTCAAGATTGTTTTACGGGAAGTAGTTTGACATATTATTTATTCTAAAAACGGCATTGAGTAATTGGACCAATACTCTTGTTTCGATTAGGTATTGACAATTCAATTCATAAGTAGATCGTGGTCAAAAGAATCATTGCTTATTGAGCCTATATTTAAAAATTATTTAATTTCTCATATTTAAAATTCTCAGCAGTTCCGAATCTTGAAAGAAATGATGTTGAATTTTGCAAGTAGCCTACAAACAAATTTAATTTGACTTTGGTGCATTGTGACCCATGCACACTAATTTTATTACTTATTTGAAAAGAAGTATGAACAAGTAATAGGAGCATGACACAGTGTGATACGATTTGGGTAACTTACCCTGCTCAGATTAAAAAATAGATAAGAAAATTAAAACAAAGAATTAATTTTATGATACAAAAACAATATAAGAGAGAAAACTTCATAAAATTAATTCATTTATTCAGCTGAATTAAACTAAATTAATTTCTTTTCTAGCAGCCTAATCAGACAATCAATCAGTGCGGTTACGATATAAGTAGAGTTTCCTCAACATATGATGCAACTAAAAACGTAGAAGTAAGTGGCATTAAAATTTTATGTTATTTTATTAATTATTATTAGTATTTTCAGAATGATATACCAGTTGTTGACTTCATCCCACCACCTCCTCCACCAATGCAAAGACGGCATTCTTCCAAACGTCACCCACACCAACATAAAGATTATTCATTACTTACAGAATGCTTAGAAACTACAGTAAATTTTAAAAACAAAAATATAGGAAACTGTAATCTGACAAATCTAGAAACGGTTTACAGTAAGAGTAAAAAAAATCAACCGAACAATAATCATATATCAATGGATTGCTTAAAACCTAATACAAATGATCAAAACATTTTTAGTAAAAAATTCAACTTAGATATTCGTACAAAACATGATCAGTTGGATACGAAATTTAATGTAAATGTTTCCTCTTCACCGAAATACGAGTATTATTTTGATGAAAATCATATTCATAAAATATCAAATAATCTTCGAGATAAATCATTTTTCTTTTATCTAGAAGAATTTCCAGAGTTTGTACCAAATAATAATTCACAGTTCACTAAATATAATACAGTTGGACCATCTAACTATCACTATAAAGTGCCAATGAATCATAAATACCATGGCAGTAGTTGTAATTTAAGCCAGCTGAGCACAAGTAGCTTACTAAAAGATAGATTTTGTACAAACTCTTCAACAAATTTTACTACCCCAAATCCAAGCAAACATTTTAATTTATCATCATCATTTATGCAAACTGGAGATATGATTGAAAATAATGGAACTAAAGTACTTGGGAAAAAAATGTTAAATGATTCATACAACTCAATCAGTAGTGTTGTTATGCCGCACAATTTGGAACAAGGACCACCAAATGGTATTCGATGGAAGCACAGGACATGTCCTAGCAGAAATTCTAACAGTTCCAGTACCAGCTCAACAAGTACGTATTTTTATAAATTATTTTGCCAGTATATTCCTTTTTGACCATAGTTTGACAACGGTTACTGAATTATACTAATATTCGACGAGAATCAAAATTTAAGGCATTCTAACCCCTTGACGGTACTTTTCACCTCCGTAAATAATTTTCTTTTTCGATTAAGCATAGAATTTTTCAAAAAACTACGGGAAATCGAAAAAGTTTTTCACCCGTGTGTGACATTGAATAATTTTTAAACTGATAAACTAAATTTTTAAGCTAACTCACATAAAGCAAAATTTTATGATCGGTTTACCAAGTGTAAAATACTCATTCGCTGTCAAGAAGTTAAAAGCCGTAGTGCATTAACCTACACACCATATTACATCTGATCCTAATTGGTAGACTTGACGATACTCGTTTCGACTCCTCCAAAAAAGATTCATCGCCGTTAAAACTTTGCAATAGTTTATGTCTGGTTTAGTCCTCTTTTAGTCCCTGAGCCCACGCCGATTTCATGCACTCAAAATAATCTATCATGATATCTACTAAAATCGCCACTTTATCTGATAATTTCATCATCAATATACGTCCAACAACGAAGATTGTTAGACTGACAATATTTGAGAATTCGAATATCATTTTGATAATTTCCAAAAGTTAAAATTAACACGAAATTATCAAAATAATGAAACAAGTTATTAATTTTACAAGCAAATTTAATACAATATTATAGATTTGATATTAAAATGTGTTCTTCAGATAATGTAGTTTTAATATTAACAATAAGAGAGAGCTGTTGTTTTAATAATTAAGTAATCACGTTTATAATTTTTGTCGTTGCTTAGAATATTGGATTGTTAATATGATAACGATACTTGCCTGTTGGATTAAATATTTATCATATCAACAATAAGAATTATGAGATGTATAGCTAAATTCTACTTTTGATCATCAAATTTGGTGTTTAGATAATACAATTATCACATCAACAATGTAATTTATATGATTTAAAACCTTTGTTGTTGTTAGGAATAGTAAAATAAAAATCGATTCAAAATAATTTATTTATATTTTATATTTTTATATATATCTTCAAATTATAAAATTCAGTGTATACATAAATAGTAATAAAAATGACTATGTTTTACACAGACTATGTTTTATTTCTAAATTAATATAAGAGTATAATATAACTTATAACTATAATAACTTATAACTAATAACTTATAACTATAACTTATAACTAATTGTCAATAATAGGCGCGTTCCATTGAAAATCAAACTTACTCAAATTTGCTTCGATCTACTCTACCTCGAACAAGTTTTTTTTTTTTTTTTTTTTTAATAAGAAGTGTTGTGTAGTAGGAATTACAAAATGTGTCACAACAACACATAGATACCTTTTAAGACGTAGGTCCCACAACAACATGCGTCTTGAGGTATAGGTGGACGCTTTTTTTTAAATCTTTGTGGATTGAAAGCACTCGAGACTATTGATTCGGGCAAAGCATTCCATGTGTACGATGTACGCACAAAAAAATCTCTTTGCATTCTATTACTATGACAGTGAGTAATCTCGACAGTTCGACCGCCCGCACACACCGATTGACGAGTAAAACGGGGAAAAACATATGTCTGAGGCATTATGGACCTGATTTCATCCGAGCATTGCTGGTGACGATATTTATAAAAAACAACGAGATCAGCAACAGTGCGACGATGTTGCAGGGAATCAAGACCTAATGTTAAATCTCGATCACCAACAATTCGTAAAGCTCGCTTTTGAACAGAGTCCAAAAGAGCCAGGATAGTAACAGATGCTGCGCCCCAAACTTGACAACAATACTCCATACAGGGACGAATATAGGACTTATAAATGTGGAGTAATTGATGCGAAGTAAAATATTTTTTACATCTATTGAGGAGGCCGAGTTTTCTTGACGCGCTCTTTGCCATGGCCATTATATGATCGTTCTAGAGTAAGTCATTGGATATTGTGACTCCCAATAAACGAATGCTTTCACATTCGCGTATTTGGTCGTCACACATATTAATTGAAATATCGTTGGGAAACTCGGTCTTTGATCTGGAAACAATCAATAGCTGTGTTTTGGTGGAATTAAAATTGACCCAATTTTTGTCACCCCAATCGGCGACTTTTTTTAGGTCCTCGTTTACATTTATGGCAGCGTCTCTCCGGACGGGATTTATTCGTTCATGCATTTTACCCTTTGAAGATAGGGGGACGAATGACTTGTGCAGTGTACTATCATCTGCAAAACTATTTATTGGGTTACTGGTGATTTGCAACAGTTCGTTGATATAAATTAAAAATAAAGTGGGAGATAAAACTGAGCCTTGGGGTACACCAGCGTTAATTAATTTGGACTCAGAAGAAAAGCCATCTATAGACACCGAGATGTATCGGTTAGACAGAAAATTTTGAATCAACTTCACGACTGCGGGATGAAAACCGTACGCAACGAGCTTGTTGATCAAGTTGGCATGCCAAATTCGATCAAATGCTTTTGAGATGTCTAATGCGATCACGTACGTTTCACCACCTTTCTCAAGTATGCTATTCCAAATATGTGCCACATAGTTCAATAGATCGGTTGTTGATCTTTTGTTTCTAAGACCGTATTGGCTGTCAGATATCAAATGGTTGTCTTCCAAAAATTTGGATATGTGTGAATTAATATAGTGCTCGTATATTTTAGACATGACTGGGAGTAAGGCTATTGGTCTATAATTTGAAATATCACATTTCGTTCCTTTTTTTGGGACAGGCTGGACATTGGCTAACTTCCAGCAGGATGGATAAATACCAGATTTATAGGATTTATAAAATATTTTGGTGAGGGTTGGTGCAAGTTCTTTTGAAAATGTTTTTAGAATAACAGGAGGAATGTTGTCCAGACCAGAAGCTTTGGTGTTGTTTAACCCCCTTAAAAGTTTTTCGACAATTTTGGGTTTGAAATGTAATTGTTTCATATTAACTCCTGAAGACTGGATTTGGGGTATTTCTTTAGGAGTTTCTAAAACTGTTGAATTTGAAGCAAAGCGTTCCGCGAACAATGTAGCTTTCCTTGCAGGGTCAGTAATGATTGAGTCACCATCAATGATAGGAGGGATAAAAGATTTAGTACCACAATTTAAAGAATTAATGGCACTGTAAAAACTTTTGTCAGAAATTGACATACTCGAAAGTTTTGCCGCTTTCGCTCTGTCAATCTCTGCTTTTTCGTTTTCGATTATCTGGTTTGATATTTTATTAGCCTTTAAATATTGGGATCGATTAACAGAGTTCTTTTTATGAATCCAAATATTAAATAATCTACGTTTGTTTCTAAGAGCCAATTTGGCTGCTTTCGAAAACAAATATTTTTGTTGGGGTTTCATTATTGAAAAGGGAACGAATTTGTTAATACCGAATTGAATGGTTTCAGTAAAGTTTTGAGCAGAAATATTTACATCGTCAGTATAAAAACAATGACGATCAAAAGGGAAACCTTGAAAAAAACTTCGGAGACCATTGGTGTCCATTTTTGAAAAGTGAAATATTTTACGGGATTTGGGAACTCTAGTTTGTAGCAAATCAGTTTTGATAACTGATGTGATTAGATAATGGTCAGAATTTCCAATACTACCCTTATCGACATCGACACTCGTAATATCTGGCATAGATGTGAGATAAAGGTCTAAGAGAAAACTTTTATCACCGCCATTACGGGGAGTGAAAGTTGGGCTTTTTACAATCTGCGTCAGGTCGTGCGATGCAGCAAATATTTCTGCCTGCCTTCCATTGTTGTCGTCGGTCATTTTGGAAAATTCCAACCACGATTTGTTGTGGACGTTGAAGTCACCGGTAACGATAACCTCACAACTTTGAAATTGTGCTCTAATTTCGTCGACAACATTAGTCAAGTCATTAAAAAAATTGGGATTATGTTTGTTTGGGGACCGGTATAGAGCTATTGTGAAAAGAGAGATTTCAGGTAGACAAACCTTTAATACTACTGTACTGTAGCCATCACCATGTACTTCATAATTTGGAAAGCGTTTATATGCAACACTCTCATGAATATATGCACATACACCTTGATGGAGTTTAAAAGCTGATTCAAGCCTATATTTGGGATTTAGTGTTACGTCATAGGGATAGTTTTCAGAAACTTGTTGTTTCTGTAAGAAAAAGAATATGCGGTTGGTCGTGCTCGAGATGATGTTGCACGGCGTCCCGGTTGGCATTCAATCCACAAATATTTTGGATGTGTATTTTAAAAAGTTTTTTATCAAATGTGATAGTCATTTGATCAAAATATAATTTGTTTTAATAATGGGTAACTAAACAATAAATCCTATCATATAATAAAATATGACATAGGCCAATATTTCATGATAGGATGTAAGAAATAATAAACAGGTGAAAACAAAATTTTTAAAATATTTGAAAGGTTACTAAAGTTGTGTAGTTGAAAAGCAGTTTATTTTTCGATTTTATTTAGATCGGTTATAAACTTGTTTTGGTATTTTTAATAATAAAATGGACCAGTCAGATCTAAATATAAGCCCAAAATAAAAAATTTTAATAATAATAAAATTGTGTGGTTTTTTTTGAAAAATTTTCAAATTTTTGGCGTTCCATTGGTGATCTACTCAAAAGCTGCTTTGAGCAGCTATTTTGTTCCAAAGGAACGCATGTATTATATGTTACGATACGATACAGTATAATAAAAAATTAATATTAATACAAATACTTAATAATTATTAATTAATAGTTATTAACCTCTGACTGTTTTTTCCTATTAAAACTGTTGCGAAAAAATCATGATATAAGCTTTGAAAACTGTTCCTAATTTTATTAGTACTTACTAGAACACTTTTGACACAAAAATATTTTGTTTTCCAAACGAATTTTCAATCCAATTGAAGCCTGTACTTTTAAAAATTTTTCTTCTAAATGCACCAGTTGAATATATCTTAAAGCCTCGTGGTCAATATCCGATTCTGAAGTTAAAAAAAATAAATTACTTCTAAATTCGAGTTAATGGTTAACTGTACAAATTTTAATATTTGAAGCTTTAATTTAATTAATAATTGTGTTCTACTAAAATTATTTAAATTGTATTATCATTTGATGATTAATAATTAAAATAAAAAAAAGGAAAAGATTATTGTATAGTGTTTTTGTTTACTTAAAATAGTAATTTTATGTTTAATTTAACTATACTCACCAATGAAAACTTTCAATAAATTATATTTTGTTATGAAATGTTTTTTATTTTTAACTGGTTGGTTAATTATAACTGGTTGGAAACAGATCCTAAGCAATTTTCCATAATATGGACACTTAATTCAAAAAATATTGTTTTATATTTTTAATACACACTAAAATCCACGGTTAATCCACGTTCAAAGAAATGACGCTTCGAAATGATATGAAATATGCACATTGTTAATTAATACATACAATACAATTCTCAAACTGTACCGTTATATTAGTTGTAAAGCTTACAATTTACTTTTAAATCTGACAACCGAATTATTAATTTTAATATGTGTTATTAAAGATACAGCGTTGTTATCATAAAGAAAACTGTATTTTTTATATCGAAAATTTCATTAGAATAATTAAAATTACGATTGCATAAAATAATATTCAGATGTTTAATCTGATAATAGGCATTATTATATTAACAGCTAACTTTGCTAATTTTAAAACATCAGTACTTTTTACTGCAAATATATGTTGATGATTTATTGGGGATTTTTGAAATCAATCAAACTCAAGTAATTAAGGAAGTACATAATTGGAATTTTTCAATTCTAAGGCGTGGTTGGAAGTTTCTCAGATAAAAGCCCCCACTTCTCATTTTACGTGTCTCGGATGAATTCGAACATGCCTCTTCCATATATTGATGATATTATTTTAAAAACGTGATTTTCAAAACTATAATATTGTTTGTATTTCAAATTACTGAGTTTAAAAATTTTGAAATTATGTTCAGTTTTAGATTATTAAAATTATAGTTTAGTATTGTAATATTGAAAATGAATTTATTAAATTAATAAAACTGAAATAAAATGTGTAATATTGTATTTTGATTTTTATAATCTCATTATGCTTTTTAAAATTTGTTTTAAAAATAATAACACACCTATTAAATTGATAACTTAATTTTTAAATATTATGATCATTTCGACAATGATATTATAAATTTGATAAGTTAATTGTTAAATGAAGATTGTTAATTTAATATTTGAAGTTATCAATTAAACATTGGTTTTGTTAAACATATAATATTATTCTAGTTATGATAATATTTTTATAATTTGGATTATAAAATTCTAGGTTTTACAAATATCTTTTCGGAAAACTGAATACAATTTTGAAGTAATACATTTTACTATAGCATTTTACATTTAACAATTAAAAATATCAAACGGAAAATTTTCATTTTTGTATGTACTAAAATATCATTTAATTTGACAAAAACTGCTCAAAATACGAAAATTGTTATTTTGAAAATCAAGATTGTTAATTTTTTTTTTGAGTGTGTGATGATTACCACATATTTTATACTTCGTGAGGTGCCTCTTCTTGACGAGGTCGAAAACTTTTGTTCTGCAATTTTTCTCAAATCGGCCTCTTTGTCGTTCGGTAAGCCCCGAAAAATGCCGATTGCCCGCGATCTTGTAAATTTGCTACCACATTTTTTTTAACAGTGGGGGTTGGAAATTTGTTTTAGAACACGAGGGTAAGCTTGTCCGACCAAAATGTATCTGCTATTGTCGAGTCCGACAACTGACATTTTGGTATGTTTGGGTTCTCGGACTAGACAATAGCAGACAAATTTTTGTCGGACAAGGCTACCCTTGTGTTCTAAATCAAATTTCTAACCCCCATAGTTAAAAAAAACAACAATTTACAAGATCCCGGGCAATCGGAATTTTTCGGAGCTTGCCGAACGAAAAAGCGGCCGAATCAAGAAAAAGGACAGAACAAAAGTTTTCGGACTCGTCAAGGAGAGGCGCCTCACGAAGTATAAAATATGTGGTCACATGAAATCGCCGTGGGCCCATGGACTATTTTTTTAATAAGTCGGGGATTTTCCATTTGTGGAACTATTTTTTGTTTCCAATTTTCAAACTCACTCAAATATTGAATTTCATTTAATTTCCAGGGTGGGATATGCCTTCACGCCATTGGCTTGCAGTAACTTCAATACTTTTAATTGCGGGAGCTGCAGGAGTGGCGGTTCCATTAGCTTTGCGTGTAACTGCAGGTAAATAATAACACATTTTCAATGCGAATAAAATTTATAAATTTGAAGTTAAATATTGTCTTTAGGAATGTAATTTTATTTTTTATTTTAAGAAAAAAAAATGATAAAATTGTATATACTTATTTGCTTCTTTGTTCGGTTTACATCTAAATTAATGTCTTAATTTTTTTTTATCTAATTCGATCGGTCTGTGAGATGATTAATCTGTAAATAGTTAATTCAATAAACATGATATTTTTTGTTGTTCTAGGAGCACCACTAGAAGAACGTTTATTGGTGGCAACACAACTTTTAGATTCAGTGCCTTTAATTGATGGACATAACGATTTGCCATGGAATATACGAAAATTTTTACACAATCAACTAAATGATTTTCAGTAAAAAATAAAACAAGATGCATTTGAATTTTTTTTAAATAATCAGAATTTTATAATTTATATTTCAAGTTTTGATGATGACTTAAAAAACGTTTTACCGTGGTCTAAAAGTCCGTGGAGTCATACAGATCTCGTAAGATTACGAAAAGGAAGAGTAGCAGCACAGGTAATTTGTTTATGCTTTAAAATATTAAAATTACAAAAATTGTTTCTTTTTTGTAGTTTTGGGCAGCTTATGTACCATGTGAAGCGCAACACAGAGATGCAGTTCAATTGACATTGGAACAAATTGATGTTATCAAAAGGTTGACCGATCGATACTCACCTTTTCTTATAACATGTACATCATCCACAGGTATTTTATTTGCAATTTAAAAATTATATCAAATGAAATATTCATTACAATTAAATTTGTTACAATAAATATATTTATTTCAGACATTTTAAACGCGCATAAAAATCGTCAATTATGTTCATTAACTGGAGTCGAAGGTGGTCATTCACTTGGTGGTTCGCTGGGAGTGCTAAGGACTTTATACATGATAGGAGTTCGTTACGTCACTTTAACCTCAACGTGCCATACGCCTTGGGCCGATTCAAGTCATGCAGATGCACCTAGATTTGATATAAAACATGGTGGATTAACATCATTTGGCAAGGTATTTTTAAGAAAAACTCATGTTGTTTTTAAGCAAATTAATTAATATTTTGTATTTCGTTTATTTTTCAAGACTATAATTAAGGAAATGAATCGCCTTGGAATGATAGTTGATTTATCACATGTATCAATAGGCACCATGCGTGATGCGTTATCTGTTTCTGAAGCACCTGTGATATTTTCGCATTCATCTGCATATGAACTTTGCAATTCAAGTCGAAATGTTCAAAACGATATTTTAGAACTAGTTTCAATTAATCGAGGTTTAGTTATGGTGAATTTTTACTCACGTTTTTTAAGTTGTAGTGATAATGCTACAGTTTTCGATGCTGTAGGTATGTTACTTTTTTTGAACTTTGTTCAAATAACAATATTTATAATATTGTAAGTAAAATATAAAAGCTCTCGATTATATGACCTGATCAAAACAATACGATCTCAAACAAATGTGCTAGAAATGCTCATACTGTAATTAACATGTACTTGTTTTGATGTTAATAACAAAGACTATCAATGAGAATTCTTAAGTAATAGTGATTATTTCTTAATGAGATAAGAATTACGAGATTTTAACTAACTTTTTACCAGTTCAACTATCAATTAGAGGTTTTGGTAAAAGAACAGGATTGTATAACGCGGCTAATATCTCATTTGAAATAAACAAACGAATCAAAAGCTTATTTAGTGGAAAAGAAACAACAATTTATATTTTAACAAATAACGACATAATTATTTTAAATTTAATAGTATTTTATTTTATTTGCTATGGTTTTCGTCACTTTAGGATATTGTCACTCTTGATGATGTCCGGAAGTAACGAAAATATTTGAGGTATAAAAAGTAAAGGAAAAGCAAACAATTTTTAGGCATACTGTAAAAGTTTTAATAACTGTTTTTATTTTTTCAGCTCATATCAATCATATAAAAGAAATAGCCGGAATAGATCATATTGGTCTAGGTGCTGGATTCGATGGAATAAACTAGTGAATATTGATTTTAATTTTATCGTTTTAGTTTAAGTTAATAATGCAGTTTTGCATTTTATTAATAAGTTAATCAAGTTCTTGACAATTCGCAAAAAACGAACAATTGGTTTGAGTAAAGTTTATAGCTAATATAAGGTTAAAAATGGTTAAGGCTCATTGTTAGCAGAAAGCTGTCACCTACACCGGGTACAAACATATGTAAATATATAAACTAGATTCAGTGCAACTTTTAGCCGGCGTACCTTAAAAAGAGAATAACCTGAGGATAGTTTAGGAAACTGTATATTCCTATTATACACATGGTTTTATTAATCCCTCACTAGCCCCTGCAATACTTAAAAATTATGATGTTCAGAGTTTAACTCGTAAGATGTAATTTTCCATATACATGGTAGTCAATTTCAAACACATATAAAATGCACATTATTTTATAAAAGAATTGTTCTAATGCGTATAACACCTAATAGAACCTAGTAGAATTCATGAACAATTCTTTGCAATATTTGGTTGGTTTTGAAAACTACATTTTATAAGGTAAATTATAAGTAAATTAAGGAAAATCAACTCAACTTTATAAAAGGTCTGGCAAGTGGGAGGGGGAGACGGTGTAGTTAAATATACGTTTCGAGAATTTAAGGGTGGTTTCATATGATTTAGTCTGTAATGGTGCTATTACACACAAATTAAATTCAGTTGCTATCATCAACTTTTCAGATGATAGTATGTATTATTTTTGACTGTAGATGGCGAAAAGATCAAAAACTGCAAGAAAATAAAAATCATTTTACGAGGTAATATTAATTTTTAAACAACAATTTCTAAAAAAAATCTTTAGTTATTTAGTATTAATATTGTATTATATAATCGATTATATCTAAATTAGTGGTATATAAATTGTTAATAAATTATATACTGTAAAAGTAAATGAGACGAAAAAATGGCGACAACACATTATAGAGCAATTGTTGTAGCTTGTACAATAAGAAAATGCGCTAAGATTTGAAAAAAAAATGTGAATCGAAAATACGTAAAGAAAACGTAAAATTTTGACATTAAAATCTTGAAAATATGTATTTAATCATTTTATACCTAATATACTATAATTTTTATTATGCTTTCAATATGAAAATCAATGAATTTGATAATCGGTTTTAAGCCGGCTGAATTTGCAGATGAAATCATCTGACAATTTTCTAGCAGTTAATTAGTAAACCAAATAATTTTTCAAAAAGTCAGTTGCTATCAGCTAACTTTTCTTGCAGTTTTTATATCTATCTCGCGCATGCTATCCCTCTTTTTCTCATACAAAATATTTTTCATCAACTTTTCAGATTATGGTAACTGCAAAATTGATTATGGGAGCTGAATTTAATTTGTGTGTAACAGCATCATAATATGCATCCCATCAAAAAAACTAATGCGAAAGGCGTAGATAATTAAAAAATCTAAAACTTTTGTGTCGATTATTTTTCAATATAACCTCAAAAATTATCGAGAAAAACGCTGCAACCTGTTTTTTCGTTTTTTGTCTAACGCAAAAATAATTTTTTTTATGAAACTTCGTGAAAACGTTCGTTCTTGTGTGTCGTAATTGTCGTAATGGATGCGTACAATATATAAAACGTTACCAGGGTATGTAACAGTGTGAAGCAGAATTCGAGCTCATACATTTTGAATCCACGGACCACGATGCAATATAATGTTGTTGATTTAATTTGTTTATATTTTGTCGTAAAATTGTGACTACGTACGTACATAGTATATAGCTTGTTTTGTGCTATAATGTAGAGCAGAGTAATGTAGAGCAAATCAGTGTACAGCAGTGTAGAGTAGTAATCAGAGAAGTGTAGATGCGTGCAGTGTAGAGCGGAATAGTGTAGAGTAGAGCAGTATATATATTTTCAGCCTCATATTTTCAGCCTAGCTAAGAACGCTGTTCAAAAATTGGTTTTTTTAGGTCGTTGTGGTAAGGTTTTTAATAGCAGGCAGCTTCTTTTAATATATAAGTCATTTATTCGTTCCTGCATGGAGTATTGTTCTCACATATGGGGTGTCTTGATTCTATACAGCGGAGAGCTGTTAAATTGATCGGCAATTTAAATCTTGCTAACGAGCTTGATTCCTTGCAACATAGAATAGATATTGTTGATTTGACGGCATTTTACAAATACATTATGGATGAACGGGCGTCTGCGGATATCAAATCGATTTTGCCTGAACCTGCAAACTTTACGCGTTACACCAAAGCATCAATAGCAGCCCATCCTTTTATGGCTCGAGAAACAAGGTGTAGAACGGTCGCTTTTTAACGTGATTTTTTTAACAGAGTCTCACATCTCAGGAATGCCTTACCGGCGTGGGTTTTTCCTGATAATTTTAATCTTCAAAACTTTAAAATCAACGTGAATAAATTCCTAAAAGAAAATTAATAAATACTCTTGAGCTCTAGTTCCCCAGTTATCATGGTATCTTCGGATATTCAAAGACGTTAATCTATAATTTATTATTGTTAACACTAAACATGCCTAACTTTGAATAATAAAAAAAGTGTAAATAATAATTTGTATTCGACGATACTGTGCGTCATCAATTATTGAGACTTTTCTTACATCCAATTTTGATAATAAAACTTAACGTTTTCGGTGCGTCTATGACTGGTACAATGTGCCCTTCTTACACTAGATGATTCAAAGGTTAAATACGTTTCATGATAATCACAATAATATGTATAGGTATTCCTAGATTTGAGGTTATGATTATACATATAAAAAATACTCACTAATTTTCTTATGCTGATTAAATATTTAATTTTTATGTAAATTTCAAAGTAACAGTTAATCACAATTTCGAATTTTTACTTTTGACATCTATTTTTTATTAGAGAATTGAAAATATCAAGAGAACTTTTGCAATCCCAAAGGAAACAGTTGATAGTTAGTTGAATATAATAATAATGGAGAATTACATTGAATAATAAAACGTGTTAGATTCTCTACTTTGTATTGTCGCCTAGGCGTTACTAACCGTATAGACACAATTTTTAAAGTTATGTTCGCCACAAGTAGATGTTTTTTTTCCATTCAAATTCAAAAAAACTAGTAGAATGTCATATGCCGGTTGGTTTTTCTTTAGAAACAGGGTGATTTTTTATTTAATTTGTATCATTTTATGCTTTACATATTACCAATAATTGTTTTTTTCTATCCCATTTTGACATAAAGTTTAATAATTCTGTTTCATTTCAGCACACCAAAAGGATTAGAAGATGTATCATCTTATCCAATGTTATTTGCTGAGCTCCTAGGAAATGGTTGGTCATTGGAAGATTTAGCCAAATTAGCAGGTCAAAATTTTTTACGTGTTATGGAAGAAGTAGAACACGTTAGGGATATGAAAAAGAAATCTGGTGTTAAACCGTATGAAGATATACCCAGTTTTCGAGCTGACGATACGTATAACTGCACAACAAGTTAATTGATATTGATGATTCGCATAAACTAGATACATTTATGATATACACTATTATAGAATACTATAAAATATATTGCCTTTTTGCTCAAAATCTATTAGAGAAAAATAAAAAAAGTCAAAGTTTAATTTTATAAATTAAATTATTTTGATAATATAAAATGAATCTTAAAATCAGATTATTGATTCAAATATATGAATTTCTTTGTTAAATTTCTAATAACTTTTATTTATGACGTTTTAATTTGTTTTAATTTTTTAACTGCACATCTAGCTATACTTTCAGTATAATGATTGTAAACGATAACGCCACCATTATTAACATATGTATAGTGAATTCTTCTCTACCTGTTCGGTACAAGTTCCAACAAGGAATTATTGAAAATTGTATTCTTTTGTAAAAAGTGCAATTAAAAAAAACAAATTTCATTGATTCGGAGTCGGAACTTGTACCGAACAAGTAGAAAAGAATTCATTAATATACTAGTTTCCCACCGTAGCAATTTACTAGCTAGTATAGTTTAATAAAGTATAAAAGCAACGGTGTGAAAGCAAACTATCATAACAAGTATTTTAAATTTGTTATTTTCATTTGCTAGCTCGTAAATATAATACTTATCAAATAAAGTATAATATCGACGGTGTGAAACGTATCTATTATTTTTTAGGTGAAATGTCATATAATGGAATTTGTAAACATTTTATTTTCTTGTGATTTTTAGCTTGCAAGATTCATTTCTGAACTTTAATAAATTAAAGTGTATGTGTTAATTGTTGGTTAAGATATGGATATGTTTAGTATAGCATTATAAAGTAATAAGACAAGAAAAACGTAGTCAACGTAGACGCTTGGTTCTCGTGAGACCTTTAAAAAAGACGTTATAGAATAAAAATTATAAGTATTTTATGCTGTTCAAAAACAGTGGCAGGGCTGGTCTAAACCTAGTTTGAATTTTTCTGGGTTGTAATTTTCATTCTAAAAACTATAACGCTAATATCAAATATAAAATTGACAGTATGGTATTTTGATATATCACTTTTATTCTAGTGTCAAGTTAGGTCTGGTTTCCCACCGAAACATTGTCTTAATATAATGTGAACGGTGAGAAATCAAACTAATATCAAATTTTTCCTATACTACATAGTAAATTCCTGCGGTGAGAAGCTTGTAATAAACTACTGTGGTAACAAGTAAAAGAATATTTAAACGAAGTGCATATATTTAGGATATCCATTTTAAGACCACCACAAATTGGCGACAACATTTTGTATGTAAAAATAAACAGTGTTCAAAATTTAAAACAGAACAATCTTTTATTTAAAGTTCTGACTGTATTTAGAAAAGTAAGTTTGTATTTGAATTAGATTTACATGCACAGCAAAATAAGCCTAAAGCCGCAATTAGACTATTGCAGAACTCTGCAATATTTCTGCATTGGTAGTGTGTAAAACATTCATTGCAGAAAAGTATGGCAATGAACTAATTTTAAAACATTGCAATGAGTTCATTGCCAATCTTTTCTGCAATGAATATTTTACACACTACCATTGCACGACTATTGCAGAAATATTGCAGAGTTCTGCAATAGTCTAATTGCGGCTTAACGAATGAGAAGAAATAAATATTCGTATAGTAAAATTTTTTTGCCAGCGAACACAAAATTTGTTTGTTATGCGCATATTGTTTGCACATGCGCATGCACATGCGCATATTGTTTGCACATTCAGTGTCTCGATTAAAATATTAAAAAAAACTATTGGGGTCTCATTGAAATGGACAAAAAAAACGCATAAAATTTATAAATTACTATTGAAATTCAACCAATTATAATAGAAACCCAAAAACTAGTAGAAATATTAATGATTTTGTTGGAAATATAACAAAATTTTGATAATTAAAAATAATTATAATAAAAATAACGACGCCTATGGAAACAAATATGACAACAAACAAATGGTACGAACTAGAAGTAGAAATTTAACTAATATAATTGTTTTGAAAACAAATTTATCTCAAAATAAATAATACATCTCTGTTTTAATTTTTGTCTCATCTTTTATCTCTTGCTGCGTCGTAGCTGTCAGAAATTCGCTGGCAAAAAAATTCTACTATACATACTTTGAAAAAGTAAAACTAATCTTTATGGTGGGACTTCATTGTCTGCCCAGTTTTTCTATAACCAATTTTCTCAGAAACTAGAAATGGTCACAAAAAAATCCATCGGAGTTCAAATAGCTATTTATGTATTCAGGGTGTAAAGTATGTCTTTATTTTGCCTATTGAAATAACAATGCCAATATTGAAATAACAATGCCTAAAATTGAAATAACAATGCCTAAAGTTATTATTATAACTATTATTTCGAAAAACTACTTGGATGAAATAGTTTTCTAAAAAAATGTTTTACTATTTTGTGTAAATATAATATGTATTTTTTTATGCAAATAATAAAGAATCTTACTTGTACAAAAAATCTTGTATGCAATTCGGGCATAAAGTATCTTTTTTGCTTTCGAGTAATTGTTTCTCTCGGCTGACGCCTCGAGCAACAATTTCGCTCTCAAGCGGAAAAGACATACTTTACGCCCTTAATACATAAATAGCTATTATGCTTCACAATGATATAAATTTGTTGTAATGTCTAGGAGAATCTATATATAAACACATTCATAAATATCGGGGCGTTATGAGAGGGCATTATGAATTCATAACGCCCGCTATTAAGACTAAATAAAATTATTTTTACTGTAGTTTTGTCTACAAAATGTTAATAATTCTTATTCAATTTAAGCTAGTAAAAAATCTTTACATATGTTTAAAAATGTTTTGCAAGAATTTGTTTACATAGCAACGTACAAATAACAAATAATTATTTTAAACTTCAAAACAGTTATTTACTTAGCATTTTTTTTGCATATCAATATAGACAAAATAATTAAAATTCTTTCTTAGTAAGCTAAAAAGCTTATTAAGTGAAGCATAAAACCTTGTATGTACCACTGGCGTTATTGGGTATTACGCCCATCAAGCGACATCCATCCCTCGGGCTAAATTACGTCGATTTCCGGAAGCAATAACCTACAATAACGCCCTTGGTACATAACTATTTAATGAACGGTACATAGCTATTTAATGAACTATCGACTCCTTGGTTTTTGGTTTACTATTAAAAATGTGTGTTTTTGTTGGTATCTCCATAAAAGGTATATATGTTGGTTTATTATTTTAAAATGTTCTTAATAATGGTATTGAAGAAGGTTGTGTGATAAAATAATAATTTTTGCCTTGGACCTGCGAGGTGAAATGAATAGTGTTTTATAATTTGTCTCAATAAATTGATTCTGAAAGATATTGACAGAAACAAAAATTATTGCTGTTGTTACCGGTATCGGTTAGTACAGAATATTTTATATTCAAAAAAAGATGTGTAATAGGAATTACAATATGTAACACAATTCAACCATAGATACCATTTATTAACACTTAGGTCTCATAACAACCCCAGCTAGCACAGATTTCGATTTGCAACATAAATATGTTACAATTCGGTTGTTATTCAGTTTTTTTAAACAAATTTAGTCACATATCGGTTATATTACAGTTTCGACTTAGCGGTTGGCATCAAATCATTCGGCTCAGTTACAATATAAAACAGTATATTGTAACTGAGCCGAATGATTTTGTTACGAAAAAATACAATTGTTGTTAAAATGTTTAATAAAAGTTACACAAAAAGAAGTTATGTTTAAGTTTAATTAACATTCATTCATATTTCGGAGTCGGACGAGGAAGGTAGTCTCCTAAATTAAAAGAAAAACAAAAACAAAAACAAAAAAATAACAAAAGTAATCGAAAATAAGTGGTTATAAGTGTTGATAAGTGTTTATAAGTAGCTAATAAGTGTTATAGTGTTTGTGTTAGTATTTATAAAAATAAAAATAGAAGAGTTGAAGGACGGAGGCGGAGACAATTATATAATTGGTGAGATTGTTCTTTATTAAAAAATTATTTGCTGTTTTGTGTTTACTGTTATTAAGGGGTAGGCAGGTAAAATCTTACCTTTATTGCTTTGATGTAATAAATTTATTTTTTATTTTAAAGCGTAAATTTACCTTAGTAACAGAAAGCAAACAATTTCGTTTTAGTTGTTAGTGATTTTTTTGGATTGATTGAGATATTTTTTGTGAAGTTTTTTGACATGATCTAGCTCCTCCCACCTCGGACTTATTTTAGGAGTTGGAAAATATCAGTTAGTTGATTATGAAATGTCTTTTTTTGACAAAAGTTAGGAATTTAGTTTTTAACCCTCTACTTGTACTCTTCAATTTTGTTAGTGTCTTTTGTGTCCCCACCTTTTTTTTTTTGCTTTTCTCTTATCGTGCTACAGTTGCATGAAATCTGCTATCGTGTTTTTGTGACAGAGATGCCCAGTTTCTTTTGTACTGTTTAGTGTTGAAATTTAGGCCTGACCGAATTTCAGTAGCTTTGCCTGCAATGTCAAAGGGTAAGTCTTTGTCTCAACAGAATGGCCGCAGAGTGAACCAACAGCTTAGCATTGACTTCACCAACATAAGAGGACTCTATTCGAATCTAAACGAGGTTCATCACTACATTGAAAAAAATAAACTTGACATATTGTTTCTTACCGAAACAATTGTTAGTGGCAAAGCATCGAAGTTGGATCTCGATAAATACCGGATACCTAGTTACGAATTGGAACATTCTTTTTATAACAAGCATGGTGTCTGTGTATTTGTTCGAGATTCACTTTCATGTATGAGAATTAAGGCCTACGAGTTGAACTCTAAGCACCATAATTCTATAGCACTGAAGATCTCAGGTGTTGATGAAACTATGTTCGTAATAGGATTATACAGATCCCCAAATTCTCCCCCAGGATGTCCCATTTTCGATAAAATACCGGTTAATCTAGACAAGATTACCACGGACTACCCCAAAGCAAGACTGGCCATTCTTGGAGACTTTAATATTCATAATAAAGAATGGCTTAAGTATTCATCGCGCACTGACGACGTAGGAAGGCAAGCCGAACTGATACTCGCAGATTATCACGGTTTGACGCAAATGATAGAGTGTCCCACTAGAATCGCAGACAATTCACATCATAACAATAATTTGCTGGATCTGTTTTTGACAAACGAACCAGATACTACGAAGACAAAAGTTGAACAACCCCTCGGAACATCGGACCATTTACTAATATCAGCAATAGTGCAATTTACATCACCGACACAAATTAAAGCAAATCCTCGACGGGTTTGGAACTATAAACGCGCTGACTGGGAGGGACTGAGAAACTTTTATGATGAAACACCTTGGAAAACTATTTGTTGTGTTGATCAAGATCCTAGCACATCGGCAATAAGAATTTCTGAAATCATAAAAGAAGGAATGCGGCGGTTTATTCCAAATCGATTAATCACTCCTAAAACTGAGCCTTGGTTCACATGGGATGTTGATGAGGCAGTGAGGAATAAACGCAAAGCATTCAAGACGTATAATGCTAATAAAACACCTGAAACCCATAGCGCCTATAAGAAAGCCAGAAATATTAGTAAATTCAAAATAGACTTGGACAAAGACGCGTTTATCCAGAAGAAAGCAAAGAAATTCGCCGAGCACCCATCTGGCTCACGTAGTTTCTTTCAGGCAGTTAAATCAGTCCAGAGCAATTTTACTCGATCCTCTATTCCAACCTTAGTTCTGAATGACATTCCCGTGAGCGACTCGGAAGAGAAAGCGGATCTTTTGGGTCGTATTTTCGCAGAGAACTCAAACATAGTTGAACCCCCCCATTCTCCTACATTCATTTCCCCAGTTGTAACGAAAATGAAACCAATTATTTTTCGTTGCAACATTGTACGGAAAATGCTTCTTTCTCTCAATATCAACAAATCTGCTGGCCCCGACGGTATTCCACCCCTCATTCTTAAAAACTTTGCTAGACAACTAGCTCCAATTTTAACAAAAATTTTCTATTTATCTTATAAAACCGGAATATTTCCCGATTCTTGGAAGCTGGCCAGCGTTCAATCCATATCAAAGAAAGGCAGTAAGATAGACCCTAACAATTATAGACCAATTGCAATTCTGTCGGTTTTAGCTAAAATATTTGAAAAATATGTTAACTACAATCTGATAGATTATTTGGAAATGTCGCGAATTATTGATGATAAGCAGTATGGTTTTCGTAGAAGTCATGCAACAGGTGATCTGTTAGCCTACGTATCCCATCTCTGGAACAAATCGCTGGAAAACCACGGTGAAACATTCAGTATTTCACTTGACATTTCTAAAGCATTTGATAAAGTGTGGCATAAAAATCTTATAGCTAAATTAAAATCTTATGGCATAGACCATCTTACTGTCTCATGGATTCATAGTTTTCTTACCGGTCGCCAATTTCATGTTAATTTAGATGGTATCACATCCAATATTTTCACAACCAATGCTGGGGTTCCCCAAGGTTCGGCACTCTCACCAACCTTGTTTCTTTTATACATTAATGACTTACTTATTTCCACAGTGCACCCAATCCATAGTTTTGCTGATGACAGCACATTACATGCATCACATGCATCTCCTAAATTTCGACCTCATACTGCAGTTACCACTGATAATTGATTCCATCAACAAAGATCTGGAGCGTATAATGGAATGGGGTGATCGTAATCTTGTTTCATTTAATCCAACCAAAACCAAATTATGCCGTCTTTCACGAATAGAGCGACATAAACATTTTCCTATTAAAATAAACCATGAGGAATTGCATGAGGTTGAATCAGTTAGACTTCTTGGAGTGGATATTCAAAATAACCTGAAATGGAATAAACATGTGTTCAACCTCGCTAAATCTGCAATGCAAAAATTAGGATTCTTGAGTCGATGTAAAAAGTATTTCGATCCCGAGCAAATTTTGCTAATCTTCAAGTCCTTTATTTGTCCATGTATGGAGTACTGCTGTCATGTTTGGGGAGGTGCTTGTCAGTCAACAATAAAATGTCTAGACTCTGTACAGAGAAAAGCAATGTGGTTGATTGGTAATACCGAAGTAACGGACCAGCTTGATTCACTCCAGCACAGAAGAAATGTAGCCGAATTGTCAATCTACTATAAATATAACTTTAGCGAATTCTTCTCTAAGGAAATTCAAAATATCCTTCCATCGTGTGCGCAGTATAATCGACAAACAAGAGCTGCTGAGTTATCCCATCCATTTGTTGTACAAATACCTCGTTGTAGAACTGTGCCCTTCCAAAACGACTATTTTAATAGAGTGGCCAAATTATGGAACTCAATGCCTTCCTCTGTATTTCCCGATGAATTTTCCCCTCAGGCATTTAAAGAAAATGTCCATCATCATTTAAAAAAATTAGTATAGTTATCCCCATATCCCCATTCCTTCCATTTTCCTCATCTCCTTCCTTTATAGTTGACATGGTATCTTCGGATATTCAAAGAGTCTAAATAATGAATATTTCATATTTAGTGTGCTAAACATGTCTAACTAATTAATAAAATGTCCCTTGTCCCTTTCTAGGACATTTAAAAATGTTATTTTATTGTTGTTGCCACAAATCCAGTAACGAGCTAGCAACGTTGATGTGACTAACATATTTTCCTCAAGTTACTGTTACAAGGACGCTGCAGTGAGGCTTTTATTTAGTTGCAATGGCAGAAAAAAGATGGTTCGAACATTGTAGTTGAAACAATTTAGTTAGTTACAAGGACGCTGCAATGAGATTGTTATACAGTTGCAATGACAGAAGAAGAAAACGGTTCGAGTACTATAACTTTAAATAAAAAATTAGTTCAAGAACACTGTAATGAGGTTTTTATTCAGTTTCAAGATTTTTTGGAGCAATATGTCTTGAAGCTATATGTTCGCCATATTTTTCTTTGTTTTATGTATTTCCTACACCATGTGGTTTTATTTGAGAAAATTCTAATACGATTTTCTATAGTTTTGTTTATTTCTTATAACAATTTACGGTGCAATATGACACAAGGAGCATTAAAAAATGTATTTAGATATATATTTATTTATTACATTTATACATAGTTATACATAGTTATAACACATTTGTAGCCTCATTGCGACCAAATTTGTTACAAAATGTACCGTAAATTCTGCTTTTTCTGTCGCAATTGAGCTACAGTTGCGTTACATATCTAATCTTGCGACTATTTTATTTGTTACATTAGCTCCATTGCTACAAAGTTGTGCTAGCTGGGATATGCGTTCTGAAGTGTTGATGGACACTGTCACTATGAAAGATCTTGACAGTTTGGTTATTTACATTTTGCACAAACCGATTGACCGATTGAACGATCATCTGAGCACTCCTTGGTGACGATATTCTTTAAAAAAAAAATAACGATATCAGCATCACTGCGACGGTGTTGTAGGGAATCAAGATTTTATGTTAAATTTCCGATCACCCAAAACAATGCTCCATACGGAAACGAATATAGGAATTATAAAATGTGGAATTATAAAATTTTTTACATCTTTTGAGGAGGCCGAGTTTCCTTGACGCGCTCCTTGCCATCGCCATTTTATGATTATTTCAGAATAAATCGTTAAAAATTGAGATGCCCAATAAGTTATATTGAATATAACCGAAATACTTTCCAATTCGTTTATTTGTTCGTCACGCATACAAATTAAAAATCGTATGGGTATTCGGTCTTCGATCTGAAAACAATCAATAGCTGTGTTATGGTGGAATTAAAATCGACTAAACTTTTATCACTCCACTTTTTAAGGTTCTCGTTTACATTTATGGCAGTGTTTCTCCAGGCGAGCTTTATTCGTCTTAAATTCCAAATTCATTGGCGGTCAAAGCCGCTTTCCAATCAAGTGAACTGCTGAGTGAATTAATTGCCTAATATTAGCGATTAGCCTAATATTCAGTAAATCATCCAAAATAAGGCCAAAACAACAGAAACAACAAATTTTTGACAGTTAAAAATACATAACCAAAATCGAAAAATTAAACGCAAACAAATATATATATGTACCTATTTAAGTTTTATTTATTTTTACAACAAACCGAAAATAACAAAATATGCATATGTTGAACCAAAACCTCCAATATTCATAGCCCAATTGATTCACGCCATATGCAAAAAACAATGAACATTGATTGCCATATGCAAAAAAAGGATTAAAGAAATGTTTAAACAATTGTTGAATGAACTACTTGAAGTGATAATAATAATAGATTAAAATAATTCATCTTATACACTTCCAAAAGTTTTATTTAAAATATCCTTGCATTAGTGTTTTTGATTAAATTTTTTTAAATTTGTTTTATATGGAGTTTTATATTTTAAAAATTTTAAAAATTTTTTTTATATTGAGTTTTAATTTCAAAATGGCGCTACAAGTTTACGATTTTTTCTGTACTAAAAAACAAGCACGCTTACAATATAGGTAGTTTTGGTTGAACTGTTATAAACTGATGAAACTAATGTCGTTTTCTTTTTGCCAGAGCAGAAAAAGATCACTTTTTTTGTCAAATAGAATACGTTATGTCAAAAAAACTTGATCTAGATCAAAAATGGGCGTGTTTAGAGCAATTTTTTTGGTAAAAAGAAAACGACATAAATTTTCTCTCTGTTTATTCAATTCAATTCAAATAGTAGCTCAATATACGTTCATTCTGCAACTGAATATTACCATTGCAAATGCAAATTCCGGAGTACAATTCGGTTTATGTGAATCACTAAGTAATTCAATCGGTTGAAAAGAGGCTCAGTCACCGAAGAAAATTAAAAAGTTCACAATGATAGAGAATTATATATAAATAATAGACGAACGAATATATAAATAATATATATAAATAATAGACGAACGAAAAAAACATACAGAAGTATGCTGAACTTAATTTTTAACGAACTGATTAATTCAGAAAACCACTGCATTTACTGTACATGTTTCTTTTCAATAATTACAACAGTTCCTTAAAAAACAGTATTTATTCTGCAACAACCTCAAACCTGATATTTTCCACCTGTTCAGTCGGAAAAAATACTGGAAAAATAACAACTACTAAAAATTAGCAAATAGCAAATACTGGATTTACTCAGAAATGCTTATAGTATAATTATAATTATGTCCCACTCAGCACTAGTTTCTGAATGTTATCTGGTGGATATCGTTTTCTGGATATCTATGAGTGTTCATCAAAATGATATCTGAAAGATATCTAAATTATCTCTATTGACAGAGATCGTTGCACGCATGCGTAAAGTGTTTCTGGTGGATATCGTTTTCTGGATATCTATGAGAGTTCATCAAAATGATATCTGAAGGATATCTAAATTATCTCTATTGACAAAGATCGTTGCACGCATGCGTAGAGTGTTTCTGGTGGATTTCTGATGAATTGCGTAGGAAGCTTATCTATACAATAAATATTACATATTATAACGATAGTGTCCGTGTTTAATTAGTTGCAGCCACCTCAAACATAACAATTGGCGACGAAAAACGAAAATACGTGTGCAACTACAAAAATAATAAATATTTTCTGTGCTAAATTACAAATTCGCATTTTACAAAATGGCGGAAACAGAAGATGAAAAAATAAATGTTACGGCACTATTGAAATTGTTACAACAATTACAGAATGGCGGAGGCCAAAGTTCTACAAATTCATCAGCAACAAATGCGTCACATAATTTAAATTTACAATTTGATGCATTTAATGAAAATGATGAAACGTTTTACGTATACAAACAACGTTTAGAAAACTTTCTACAAATGCGTGCTGTTACAACAGATCAACGTAAAGTACAGGTATTAATTAATTGTATCGGTACTAAGCTTTACCAATTGCTTAGTAGTTTAACCGCACCTGATTTACCTAATACAAAAAATTATGATGAATTGATTGAATTATTAGAAGATCATTTGTGCCCCAAACAAAACGAAGTTACAGAACAGCATAAATGTTTACTTCGAATGCAACACGAAGGTGAATCAATAGCAACTTACATAGCTGAATTAAAACGTCTTAGTGTTTTCTGTAATTTTACATGCACATCTTGCCATACAAATACGGCTGAAACACATTTACGTTCTCAATTTATACGTGGTATACGTGATGCTGATATTCGTCAACGACTATTAGAAGAAAGTAAACCAAAAATTGATGATGTTATAAGAACAGCTTTGGCAATGGAGGCATCAAAAATACAATGTCGATCAATGCAAGAAGTTCGTCAAATTAATACAAATGCTACAAATACATACAAGAATGACTATACAAGTCGAAATAAAAGAAAAACAAAAAAGCATTACAGCAGCAATAATTCGAGCAACGATTACAGCAACAAAATTATTACATGTTATCGATGTGCCATACAAGGTCACAGAGCGAATGAATGCAAAAATAAAGATAAGTTGTACTGCGAATTTTGTAAAGAAAAGGGTCATATTACGAAGGTTTGTATAAAAGCAAGACGGCAACAAAAATCACGTCGTAATATAAAATCCACTAGTGCAATTACAATTGATGAAATTTACAACAATGATTTTTGCGAAATTAAAGCATTACAACTACATACAAGTATACAGGATCGTGGAAAATTTTTGATTCAAGTGGCAATTGAAGGTAAGCCAATTACAATGGAATTCGATACAGGTTCTGCAATATCTACAATTAGCAAAAAGTTATTACACACAGTATTGCCAACAGTTAAAATTTTACCAACGAATATACAATTAAAAGCATACAATGGCAACATTTTTCCGGCATTAGGTGTTGCTAAAGTGTCAGTCACACATGACAATAAAACAACTACAGGTGATTTATATGTCGTGGATGACAAATTTGATTCAGTTTTGGGTCGTGAGTGGATAAAATCATTACAATTGTTACCACCAGTAGAGATAAAAAGCATTAATACCACGGATATATCAAAGCTGGAAAATGACATTTTTACACAATATGAAGATTTATTCAACGATGCAATCGGCACAATTCCAAATATTAAAGGCAAATTAAAATTACGTGAGGGTGTTTCACCAATCTATATCAAACCACGTCCAGTTCCGTATGCTATTCGTCATTTAATTGAAGATGAAATCGATAGATTGGAAAAATCTGGAACGTTAGAAAAAGTAGAACATTCGGACTGGGGAACACCAATTGTGCCAATTCTCAAATCAGAAAATCAAATCAGATTATGTGCAGATTACAAAGTAACACTTAATCGAGTAATTTTCGAGGACAAGTACCCAATACCAAAAATCGAAGATATGATGCGCAACTTCGATAACAGTGAATATTATTGCGTTTTTGATATACATAAAGCCTATTTACACATGGCAATGGATGAAGAAAGTGCACTGTTACAAACAATTAGCACGCACAAAGGACTTTACAAAGTTCGAAAATTGATGTTTGGTGTAAAAACAGCACCAAATATCTGGCAAAGATTTATGGACGAATACATAACCAATGATTTAAAAGGTACACAATGTTTTTTCGACGATGTAATTGTTTCAGGTCGTACATTGCCAGAAACAATGGATCGTGTACATGCATTATTACGTAAATTACAAAAATACAACTTACATCTCAATAAAAACAAATGCAAATTATTTAGAGAATCCGTTACATATTTGGGATATACAATCAGCAAGGCCGGTTTACAAAAAAATGCTGATAAAACAAAAGCGATTGCAAGCATTCAGCGACCAAAAGATGTCAATGACTTACGTCAATTCATCGAAATGGTTGTATTTTACAATAATTTTATCCCAGATATGGCAACACGTTTAAATCCTTTATACAAATTATTACGTGATGACACAAAGTTTATATGGAACAAAAAGTGTCAACAGTCATTTGACAATATAAAAGCTGAATTACAAAGTGATAGAGTTTTAATGCCATATGATGAAAAATTACCACTAATATTAGCTACAGATGCTTCACCTTTTGGAATTCCGGCAATTTTATCACATAAAACATCTGTTGGTGAAAGACCAATAGCCTACGCTTCCAGAACATTGTCAACAAGTGAATTAAATTACAGCCAACTACACAAAGAGGCAACAGCGATCTATTGGGCACTTTTAAAATTTTTTAATTATTGCTACGGTCGTGAGTTTACATTAATTACGGATAATAAGCCTTTATCAATGATTTTTAATCCAGACAAAAGTTTACCGGTGCTCACTGCACAGCGATTGCTAAATTACGCGCAATTTCTATCCGGTTTCAAATACAAAATAGTTCACCGTAATGCAAAAGATCATGCAAATGTTGATTTTTTGTCACGTCATCCAGTGGCTGAAATAAATCAACAACCAGACAAAGAAGAAGTCACAGTTTATCAATTGACCAATTATGTTTTACCCATTACAAGTGGTACAATATCAAAGGCAATGAAAACGGACAACATTTTATGCTATCTATACAATCGTTTACAAACGGGCAGTAGTTTGGATGGTACACCATTCAAAGGACAAGAAGCTGAATTAATGTTACAAGGCGGATGTATTTACAAAGGCATTCGAGTTTTAATTCCGGCTGATTTACGTAAGCAAATTCTTGACGAATTACACACCGCACATATTGGTATCGTCAAAATGAAAGCCCTTGCCCGCAGCTACTGTTACTGGATCGGCATGGACAATGATATTGAATTGATGGTTAAAAGTTGTCGTGACTGCGCCCGTGTGGCAAAGGAACCAGCAAAAGTTCCGTTACACACATGGGACTTACCTACAATGCCATGGCAGCGTATCCACATAGATTACGCTGGCCCATTTATGGAACATTACTTCATGGTTGTGGTTGATGCAAGAACAAAATGGCTTGAAGTGGTACCAATGAAAAGCATTACAAGTTTTTATACAATCAGATCATTGCGTGAAATATTTGCACGTTTTGGCATACCTACAATAGTTGTTACAGACAACGGTACCAACTTCACGTCCAAAGAATTTCAAGACTTTTTAAAATCAAATGGCATCACACATAAAAGAACAGCCCCTGCACATCCATCTACAAACGGACAAGCAGAAAGAAGTGTTCAATCTTTGAAATTTTCATTACGATCAGCAATGAATGATTCGGGTGATCTTCACTTGAAATTGCAAAGATTTTTGCTACAATACAGAAAGATTCCAAATTCGTCAACCGGAAAAAGCCCGGCTGAGCAAATGTTAAGATTTAATCTTCGATCTCGAATCGACTTGATTAAACCATCGGATAAGGTAATTACAAAAACTAATCCATTAAATTGTTCTATTCGTGAGCTTAGTGTAGGCGATAACGTTCAAATTCGATACTATCAAAATAAAACGTGTAAATGGAAATTTGGCAAGGTCATCCAGAAAGATGGTTTTCTACATTATTTGGTTGATATCGATGGACAAATTCAACGGCGCCACATAGACCAAATTCGCAATACATTAGTAGAAGGTAATACTGACGGTTATACTACAAAGGTGCAAATTAATACGAAAAGTGATGTACCGCCGGGTGGTGTTCCTACTACAAACAATGAAAATGAACAACAGGAAGAACTTTCAAACGAATGTGTTACAACTTCGACAGAAACTTGTGAAGTACCAACGTCTCTACAAGAATTAAGTGCTACGCCATCAAATACAATTTTGCACCGACGATCATTAGTTTCACCGAAAGTTTCTACATCATCTTCAAACATAGAAAAAGTCATAACACAAGATAATATGGTTCGACGTTCAAATCGAATTCGTCGACCACCAAAAAAGTTGAATTTATAACAATATTACAATTAATTTCTTTTCATTACATTTATAATTACATTTAATATAAATTCGAACTTCCTACGCAATTACATTGTATAATTGAATTTCTTTTGCGGGGAAGACTGCTATGTACTGAACTCACAATTTTATATACGTATGGCAACCCTACATGTTACATACGGAGCTGTCAATATTTTAATGCTTTGTACACAAGTCACGTCGGCTTATCTATACAATAAATATTACATATTATAACGATAGTGTCCGTGTTTAATTAGTTGCAGCCACCTCAAACATAACAATAGTGTTTTTTGGATATCTATGAGAGTTCATCAAAATGATATCTGAAAGATATCTAAATTATCTCTATGGACATATATCGTTTCACGCATGCATAGAGTGTGGCATATTGCGATGTAATGTATATAATGACATATTGTTTGAATCATTGCTATATAAACTTTAAAGTATTTTACTTTCAATTAAAACTAAACAAAGTGAAAAAAACAAAAAACTTATACCAAAAAATAAATTCAAATTTAAATTATCTTCAAGGTAAATATATCTTTAATTATAAATTATATATAGATTGTTACTTGCCTAACGCTAAGGTTTTATAATTGTAAATTACTATATATAATTTTACTAAATTCACTATATGAGTAAATTATTACATGTTAGAATTAGTGATTGCAAATTACCCGATTTCAAATTACCCGGTTACTCGATTAGCATTTTCCAAATTACCCGGATTACCCGGATAACCCGGGTAGTTATAAAAAAATTTAAAGATGAAAAACAATAAATAAAACCTCACAGTAGTAAACTAAAAATTGATAATTTTTTAATTGTAAAATAATATTTCAAAAATATTAAAGCATTTAGGGTAGCTGTACTCATCCGATTTCGTATTTTTTTTGCAATAGAAAAAACCCGCTCCGATAAAGTGGATGTTGGCTTCACGGTCAATAAAGATTGATTTAAATTTTCTATCATTTTTTTCGGTTTCCTTTATTTACATACATCTGCATCTAAAATAGATGTGCAGAATTTTTACATATTTGACGTGCAGAATTTTCGTAGCAATGACAGTTCGTGTTCTTACGTATTATGAAATAGTTATAAGTGAAAGATGTCCCAATTTAGAGAAAACTGTCTTTTTAATTAAAAGATAGAAGAAAATAATTGAATCGTTGCCTGTAAAAACGTTTAGGTCTAAATTAAAATTTAAGTTCAAATTACATATACCACTGTTTCCGATAATCCTTTCCCAAAAATTTATTTATTAACAATATTAGTTTTAACTATTTTTATAATTTGGATTATGTAGAATATTTGAATATCTTTATAAACAAATAATCATTACAAAAATAATTTCATTTTCAAAAAAATATCATTCATTTTTATTTTATTTGAGTTATAAGAAAATAATTCATTTTCAAACAAAATGTCAAAATCATCCATTTTTATCTGGGTTTTCAAGTAGTTTCTGTTTTTTTTATTGTGGTAGCACTGCCTCTGTGCAGCGAAATTAGAATTAGATATATCTTGCAGAATTTTTCTGCATGCAGAATTTTTCTGCGTGCAGAATTTACATGTAATTGCTTTCATATAACAACACATGTTGTAATTTCGCTGCATGCAGAATTCTGCACATGTATTTGAACCATAATGTGTTCTTCGTCGTTTTTCTGTTGTTTTCGTAATCCAAACAATAATAATTAACTAAAGGGCAGTTTAATGTTTACGGATGTAGATGGTTTAATGTTTATGGTTTAATGTTTATGGACATATTGCAATTTGTATGGTTAGAATAGAATCATTTGTCAACAACTAGCATAAAGATTAATTCAAATTTGCAAAAAGAGAATGAATTTTATTTTGTAAATTTTATTGAGAAAAAACTGGATTTGTTGTTCGGGTATTCGACCAAAATATCCGGATATTAAATACCCGAAAAATCTTCCTAAATACCCGGGTATCCGGGTACCCGGATACCAAGATTGCAAACACTAGTTAGAATGTATACAGTGTGTATACTTATTTATATTAGATATTATGATTAATTGCATTTATAATTATTGTGGGCATATATTCTAATAGTTGTTTGTCATTAAAATGTCACTAAAATGACACAATGTCATTAAAACAATAAAAATCTGGCTGCAGCATGCTGGAGATCGGTTGCCGAAAAACATCGCCAAGAAAACGAAAAAAAAATTAATGTAATAACTGGTGTCCTGATAAAATATCACACGAACAAATCACCCACGAAGGAATATCACGTCGAAAATATCACAGCGAAAAAATCACACTATACGAAAATATCACATCACTAAAATATCACATCACGAAAATATCACATCCAAAAGTCACACGCGAGAAAATATCACTCCCTAAAATCACACGCGAAAAAATATCACACAAAAATCACACGCGAAAAAATATCACATCCGAAAAAATATCATGTAAAAAAAATTTTATTGTAAAAATACATAATGTCCATATTATACAATATAAATTTTTTAAAGAATTCTGAGATAGCAATTTTACATATGATACCGTATTTGACTTAGTAAAAACGTTTTCAACGACTTCACGTCATTACCCTATCAAACAAATTAATCTTATTTTATTGATTTTGGATCCCAAATTATTTAATCAATATTCATCTCAAATTTTAGATCGAAAAGATTTATAGTTTACAAGATAGGATGGTAACAAACAGACAAGCAGCAATTCCGGTGTATAAAAATAATACTAAAAATAAATTAATTGCGTGTTTTCACACTTATGTATACATGAGCAATTTTTCTTAACATTTTGATTCTCAGGATGGTAATTTGTAAAAATATTTGTCATCCTTTCTGCCAATATTCTGTACTTTATTTCACTGGATTCCTTTGCCTGAACACACTGCTTCATTTAATAATAACCATGTTGTAGCGACATTTTCAATACCTGAGAATCCAAACAATTTCATATCAATGGTACACATTGCTGCAACCTCTAAATCTGTAATAATTATTCTAGGATTTGCATTGGGTATTAATTCTAAAACTGCCATCAACATTTTACAGTAAGTATCATGTCTTATTTGGTAATAATGCTAATATACATGGTAATGCAACGCACCATATTATTAGAAAAATTAAAAATATTTCTGGAACCACTTTAAATGTTCCATCTGCAAGCCAACAATCATTAGTTACGAGCAAAACTGTCAAAATTGTATGAGCAAAACGAATTATTCTAGTATGATTATCAATTCCTGAATCAATTTTTTCAAATATGAAAATATGAATGTCTCTCGGATTGGCTAGAACTCCCATTTGTTTTACTTTTGGTGTACTGTTTTCAAGAGTTTTTACTTAATGTTGAGTTGATAGGGCTATAACGTGAAGTTGTTGAAAACGTTTATCACTAAGTGAAATACGATATCAAATGACAGATTGGTAGCTTAGTTAGAGCAATTCAAAACATTTTATTTTATATACGGACATTGTGTTTTTTTACAATAAAATTTTCTACGTGATATTTTGTGGGTGTGATTTTAGTATGTAATATTTTTTCGCGTGTGATTTTTGGATGTGATATTTTTTCGCGTGTGATTTTAGGATGTGATGATTTTTCCCGTGTGATTTTAGCATGTGATATTTTCGAAATGTGTTATTTTCATGATGTGATATTTTCGTGGTGTGATTTTTTCGCTGTGATATTTTCGGTCGTTGACCTGAAAAAAATTGCGTTTTCTTTTCTCGATTTGGATACAAGCTTCAAACTTTTTGAGGGTAATATTTCTGCATTTTTTGACTTTTTCTCAGGAGACGGTGCAAAAATGTTACCTTGTATAATATATTAATATAGTATACAAAATAAGAAAAAACAAATTTTTAATGATGTAATTTTCTTAAATAAAAATATTTAAATAGTTAAAAAATAATAATATACATTAAAAAATTGAATTCCTTTATTTTGTTAAACAAATTTGAGATCTAAAAAATGTGACTTTTTTTCTGTTGGATTCTCAAGTATTTTAAGGGCAAAACTGAACAAATAAATGCAAAACTACAAAAAAAATGCAAAACTGAAAGAGTTTTGCCCGCTCTGAGGTCAAAACATAAATCGAGAAACGAAAACGCTATATCTTTTAGGTTAAAGCTCACGTCATCCAAAAAATTACTTATAGTCATTGAATAAATATATAAGGAAGTATCGCTACGTGTTTGTAAACAAATGAACAGTGAAGCATTTGTTTAAAAATGTATTCGATAGGTTGCCACACTGTCAATGTCATTTCGTTTGTTTACGTCGTATTTTAAAACAAACTAAAGTGTATTTTCTGTATTTTGTTCTTAAAATATTGAATTGTAATTCAATTTTATACAAATTAGTATTTAAACTGTTTTTTTTCACAACAATTAATTGTGTTTATACAGTTATTTATTCATAAAAACGGCGTACTGCATCAAAACATGTAAAAAAATTGTCAACATTCCAAAGCATTTTGCTGCTAAAAATACATATATCAGATAAGGATATTTTGATAAAAAATGTTAAAAAAACAATTTAGTATATATTTTCAATATATTTACAATAAGTTTGTGTCACAAAATTAATTATTTTCTAATTTAATTTTTTATTTAATTTCTCGAATGTAAGGTTGCCAAAATGTCAAAACAATTTTGTTAGACACGCCCATTCACAGGGATTGTATAAAGTTATTGTTTGTTATGAAAAGTGTGTGTAAAAAATATGAATTTGAATATGATTTAAATTTTAAACGGATTTGATCTAGAATTTTTAATAATGAAATATAGTGTTCAAACATATATAACCATAAGGATTTGCAATTTAACTACGATGTTTATACATTTATTATTAGTTTATTAGTCGAAGTATGGTTATAAACATAAATTAAAATCGAATTTTAAAACCAATACAAGCTAATTTCGTCAATATTTAGGAACAATTATCTTTTAAAGTGGGTTTAAAGGTACTTTGGAGTATTTTCAACCTATGCCAATTTCGTTATATTCAAAAAATAGAAACTGTTAGAAAAAACTGAATACGATAGAGATTTTAGATAAGTTTTTTATAGAAGTCATTCGTAGAAGTTTTGTAGTTAAATAAAAATATTTGCTTAGAGGACAGATTTACAAATCTGTATTCGTAAAGATGTGTTCATTTGTATTGCTGGTAATGATGTTAAATTGTTGTTAGTGTGATACTATTGCTGAAGATGATGGCACACAATTTTTGCTTTTATGTATTTAATGTTTGAAAATATCGAGAAAAAAATTATTAAAATAAAATCAACAAAATACATAACTTATTCATTATCTTTTATTTAAGTAGGAAACAGGCAAAAATATATTTTAAGACAAATTTTTCCTAAAATAACGATTAGTTTAAACGAGAAGTAAATAAAATTTTGAATAAACTCTACTTATTTCAAAGAACAGTTCATGCTGCCACCTAGGTTATGTTTGTGTAACTATATACAAATTATACACAGTACCACCCTACGATTAAATACAAACACCATCCAACGCACCAAAACTACAAATTAGATGCTTCACTCAAAAAGTCTAGTTAGGGCGATGATACATGTAAAAGAAATATCTTTCAGACATAAAAAATTTCGCATTTAATTGGTTGAGGGGCGGTAACATTTTTTAAATTTCAAAAAAATATTTTTGACTGAAAGACAGAAAAAATATCTGTAAGATATAAAAACATAACCTAAAAAGATATTTTTTGCTTGACAGTTAAAACTGATTAACTGAAAAATTGATTTTAAAAGTAAGTTTTACCAATAATCAATTACAATTAACTTAATTTGATTATTTAATTACAATTAAAATAATTTGTTTACTTATTCATATAGGTTTAGGCATTTTCACATTGGACCAAATTTTTATTTTTTTGTTGCAACTATCTAAAATCTAAATCTATATGAATAAGTAAACAAATTATTTTAACTGTAGCTAAATCATCAAATTAAGTTAATTGTAATTGATTATTGGTAAAACTTTCTTTTAAAATCAATTTTTCAGTTAATCAGTTTTAACTGTCAAGCAAAAAATATCTTTTTAGGTTATGTTTTTATATCTTACAGATATTTTTTCTGTCTTTCAGTCAAAAATATTTTTTTGAAATTTAAAAAATGTTACCGCCCCTCAACCAATTAAATGCGAAATTTTTTATGTCTGAAAGATATTTCTTTTACATGTATCATTGCCCTTACTCGTCCTTAGATATTTATTGAATGCTTATAGTTGAAAAAACTAAACACGTTGCCCGTTATATATATATATTTCTCAAAATAAAATCGGTAGCAAAATGTATGAACATACTAATAGTTTTTCTACTATTTCATTTTGTTATCGGTCAGATATTAATTATTATGCCCGATTATAGTCGGTATCTTTAAATTAACGTAAAGTAGAAATGTATGAAAATGCACTATAGTGACTAGAGTATTTAGATTTTATAATCATTATAGTCGGTAACTTACTTAACGTTAATTTAACGTAAAGTTCAATTCGTTTTATCTTAAAGATTTGGTTAAGGATTTTTTGACGTTTAGTATAAAAACTAAAGAAAACTTATATTTAATTGAAAGTGTCCATAAAAACAAAAAACAGAGAGTGTGCTTAAGACCACACGACAGAAGTGAAAACTTCATTGGCAATCGCAATCAATTGATATCGTATTAGTAGTATTTGGATCGTATTAGTAGAATAAATGAGAAACAAGTCAGAACGATAAACCGCTAGCTACACACACTAACCTCACAATGTAAACCAAATAATTGTCAAAATAGCACTCATATACCAATAACAGGGACTAAAGTACGCGTGGTTGTCACACCCATAGATCAACAAGTTTTACAAATCTTTCTGCGGAAAGCTAAGCAAATTCATTGCTATTAATGCGCATTGTTACCGTTTGCAAATCACTATCGGCTAAGTGCCACCATTTTAAATTATCTTATTTATCATGATTGCCATCCATGTTTAATCATACATAAGCTATGCTTCTTTGTATAGAATTTATGCGATTTCCGTCTCGTAATTTTGTGAGCTTTAAATCGATATAATCGATTTTATCAAGTAAATTTAATTTTAGAAACATATATTACATACAATTCTAAACCGACAACATGTTTAGTGCAGATGATAAAATTCCAATACATATAATTTTGATATACAAATGTAATTGTTTCAGCCTTCAGGTTATACTATCTTTCTTACGTTACTTTTAATTTCTAAAACTTATGTTCAACAAAAAACATTGATCAAAGCAAACTACCGTTTAAAACGATAGTTAAATAAAAAGCAAAAACTAAGCGTGCACAACAACTTCATAATTGTCATGATGTTTAATGTATTAATGCATAAAGGATAAACAGCCATACATACTTTCAACTTTATATACATATATTCAATATTTATTTAGCATGATGACTCAAATGCAAATTGCAAGACAGTAGCAATATACTTTAAAAAACTGCGTTATAGATCAATTTTTTAAAATTCGTATAAAGAAATTTTTATTATTTTTATGAATTCATAAATAAAAAAAAATAATTTTAATGATATTTAATAAAAATTAAAAAAAACAATAAAAAAATATGTACCATACCAGGGAGTTGAACTCATAACCTACAGCACATCAGTCGAGCACGATATCCACAACGCAATTTGAAACGTTAAACAATGATAGATTGATAAATTGATACATGATAAAAATGCTGAAGAATCAGTTTAATTTACTACCTACGGAAAAATCGGTGTGTGGTGCGCCAAAAGAAGTTTTCACTTCAAAAATTTTATTTATTAAGAAATGTAAAGGATATAAAAAGAACGGTACCAAATTTCGGAATGAAATTAATCTGAAAATAAAATTTTTTATTTTAAATTTTGTATCAAATGTTTATTTTGAACTCCATTATTTTAAATTTTGATTTTAAAATTAGTTTGTTATTTTATTTTTAAAGGATTGATTGATTTATAAAATTGATTACAAGCCCAAAATTAAGATCAAATAAAACATCAAAGAATATAATATAATTTCACCGGCTATAAATCAAAATTTTGTAGTGTCGCTACGGCTAAGTTTGAGTTAACGTTTAGGATAAGCTACCGACTATAAATCGGGAATTAGGGAACAAATTTTCGATTGAACGATGTTAGCCACTTTCCAATCGAGTGAATTACTGAATGATTCACTTAAACTGAATTGTATTCCGGAATTTGCATGTTCCAATGGTAAGGCGCGCTATACACCTGAGCTAAACTATGCGAACTATCACCATGGTAGTATAATAGAATAATAGCAAATAGCTATTAAACTATTACGGTGTAAACGGATAGAATAATACCTTTTTACTTTGACAGATACTTATTTGATATTTTGCTTTTGATCGATAGTATAATAGTATATTCAAAAAAATTGTAACGGTCAAAACGTTAAATGTAATAGACAATTTCAGGCGATTGTAAAAAATGTGCAACACCAAAATCACTTAAAATTTATTTTTTGTTTTAAATTAATATTAGTATTTCAATTTTTTGTTGAAATACTTTTACATTGATAAGATTTTATATTCAAATTTGAAATACTGTAGCCGTATTCTATCTGTGAATATTATGCTGTGCGTTTATACCACAGATAGAATAATACTATTTTGTGGTATAAACGCTCAATGTATCGATAGTTTAATAGCAAAAAACTATCACGGTGCATGCACAATGTACGAGGTTTTTCCTCATGAGATTTGAGCAACTTTTTATTATTATTTTTTAATAGAAATGCAATGCTTTAAAATGTAGGTAGCTCAATTCTCTATTAATCATGAGGAAAAAGTTACGAAATTTTAAACTTTTTCATTGAGGAAAAAGTATTTCCAAAAAAAATTTTTTTTTCCTCAAAATAAATTTTCATACAAACTTGGATCTCATGAGTAAAAGTATTTTCATTGTGCATGCATTGTTATTCTATTAAACTATCGGTGGTATAAACTTAGTATATGTTTTAAAAAAATAATGTATATACGTATAACGTAATTATATAAAAAAAAAACATTACGGAAAAAAAACATTACGGAAACAAAACATTTAAAAAAGAAAATAAAAACGGAAACATTACACTTTTTTTTAAAACACATTCGCATTAAAACATTAGGCGCTTTCCAATCGAGTGAATTACTGAATGATACTAGTTTCCCACCGCAGAAATTTACTATGTAGTATAGCAAATATTTGATATTAGTTTGATTTCTCACCGTTCATATTATATTAAGATAATGTTTCGGTGGGAAACCAAACCTAACTTGACACTAGAATAAAATTGATATATCAAAATACCGTACTGTCCATTTTATATTTGATATTAGCGTTGTAGTTTTTAAAATGAAATTTACAACCCAGAAAAAATCAAACTAGATTTAGACCAGCCCTGCCACTATTTTTGAACAGCATAAAATACATATAAGTTTCATTTTATAACGTCTTTTTTAAATAATTCTCTCACGAAAACCAAACGTCTACGTTGACTACGTTTTTCATGTCCTATTCCTTTATAATGCTATACTAAACATATCCATATCATAATCAGCAATTAATACATACACTTTAATTTATTAAATATCAGTAATGAATCTTACAAGCTAAAAATCGCAAGAAAACACAATGTTTACAAATTTCATAAAATGACCGTCGATATTATACTTTATTTGATAAGTATTATATTTACTAGCTAGCAAATGAAAATAGCAAATTTAAAATAATTGTTGTGATAGTTTGCTTTCACACCGTTGCTATTATACTTTATTAAACTATACTAGCTAGCAAATTGCTACGGTGGGAAACTAGTATGAATTGTATTCCGGAATTTGTTTGTTCCAATGGTAAGGCCCGCTATACACTTGAGCTAAACTTTGTGAACTATGCGAACTATGTTTTTTGTATACAACGTAATTATAAAAAAAAACATTACGGAAACAAATAATTTAAAAAAAGAAAATAAAAAAGAGAAACATTACATGCATTATATTTTGTTTAAAAAATATTATTCGCGTTAAAACATAATTTTTTTAAAAACATAGTTCGCATAGTTTGCATAGTTTAGCTCAAGTGTATAGAGGGCCTAATATTCAGTTTATCACTGAACGTAAACTGAGCTACTACAGAACTGAATTGAATTGAATAAAGTGAAGGAAAAAATAGGTTCATCAGTTCAACATATTCATATTTTTTAATATACGGTTTGTGGTCAAACGTTAAAAATAATAAAAAATAAATCGGAACATTCTAAATTTCCGTCTAAAGGAAGGTCTAAAGGTCTAAATTTCAGTCTAAATTTTCGATTTTGGTTATGTATTTTTTAAATGTCAAAAAATTGCTGTTTTTGTTGTTTTGGCTCTATTTTTAATGATTTACTGAATATTACACCAATTGGCTACATCAATTCCTTCAGCAGTTCACTCGATAGGAAAGCGCTAATTAGTTTTTTAAAAACCTAGTTCGTATAGTTTAGCTCAGGTGTATAGCGGGCCTAATATTCACATTACACTGAACGTAAACTAAGCTACTACAGAACCGAATTGAATTGAATAAAGTGAAGGAAAAAATAGGTTCATCAGTTCAACATATTCATATTTTTTTATTTACAGTTGTGGCAAACGTTAAAAATAATAAAAAATTAAATCGGTACATATTTGTTTGTGCCTAAATTTTCGATTTTGGTTATGTATATTTTAAATGTCAAAAAATTGCTCTTTTTGTTGTTTTGGCTCTATTATTCATGATTTACTGATTTGGCTACAATGAATTCCTTCAGCAATTCACTCGATTGGAAAGCGGCTATAATTATATAAATTGAGAAACGGCGATAGTCTGTACCACTGTATTAAAAAAAGCTAACTATATGAATGTATCCAGAGAACTACCTAGGTAAAATAAAAAGAAAACAAGTAAACTTCAAAATAGCATCAATAATAGTATTAAAAAAATGAAAATATTGAACATAATAATAATAAACTATGATTATAATTAAATTAAAGTGATTAGCTCTATATAAAAACAAAATATGTGTTTAAGTTCTATTCGTCTGTATTTCCAACAATGGCGTTTATGGATTCGCCCCCTTTTAATAGTTTTATATACGTTATTTGTAATCATCATACTACCATTATTAATTGTTAATTCTGTAAAAGATGGATTTACAAGAAAGGATCAACTTATATTGATTGGTGGATTGTTTGTGTTGACATCTTTACCCATATCAATATGGCACATTACGCAACATGTTGTTCATTTCACAAAACCTATACTGCAAAAGCATATCATACGCATATTATGGATGGTGCCCATATATGCATTGAACGCGGTAAGACAATTTTAAGAAATAACATACACAAACAATATTTATAGATTTTTGTATTCATATTGTTCAATGCATTTTGACGATGAACAATTGGTTTTCTAGTATTATGATGGTTGCGGAACTTTGTTGGTATTATGCGGATATAATTCTATCATTATCTCATCATTTAATTTCTCTAAATCATTTCCAAATTGGGTATATTAAAAAATAGAAATGTCAGTAAAAATGTATTATAATTTTGGATTTTAAAAAAATTGTTTCGGTTTGCGGCGCCCAGGTACTTTTCTGAGTCCAAATAAATTTTTAGCAGAAACCCCTAAAAAATACGGTGAAATATTCCTACTTAATATTCTAACAGTTTACCGCAAGAAAAAAAATTGCAGATACATTATGTTTGTTCGTTCATGGCAAATACTTCTTTTGGAATCTGGTTCTTGCCATCTGATAAATGTTTAACGCTGTTGACCAACATGTACAAATGTTCAAACTTATAATAGAACATTGATTCAATTACGACTGATGATGCTGCCGTTAGGACAAAAGGAGAAGCTTTAATTAATGCTTATCGTCAATTGTGTTTATTTCATTCAACTAAAGGTTATAAATATTGTATAAAAGAAATATTCAGCAATATCCATGTAGGGGAAATAGATCTTTTGAAGAAACAGACCTTTGGAAAACTAATAAGATTTTGCAGTATTATTTGCTGTAACGTCCTATGTTGTTCATGTTCAGCATGACGAAATAAGTTCCGTAATAGCAAAAAACAGAAAAGTTGTGCTGTTTCGTAAATTACCAATAAAGACAAGCTACAAAAACATGGTAAGGTTGTCAAAAAAATTGTGCGTGGAGTCCCTCCGCGCGGAAGAATTGAAACTTCGTAATGTGGAAATAAAAACATATTACATTCTTTTAAAAGTCATTAATTAAAATTATTTTAAAAAAAAACACGGTCAACGAATTACCTTATAAATATATACACAAATGATTAAAACAAAAATCTTAGATCAATCATTTGCATAGACACTACAACAAATAATCAAACATCTTATACAAACAATTTTGTTTTGTAAATCAGGTTATCTAAATACAAATCAAAAAGTGAAATTATCAAAAACAAAATAGAAAAACTTTGTAATGTGGAAATAAAAATAGGAGCGTTAAACGTTTAACGCAACCTTTTTGGAAGTCGCATTAGAAGTTTCACTTCAAAAAACAGCTTTTCTAGATTCAAGATCGAGCAGCTTTTTGCAATACTTGAAAGATATTGTAAAGTTGAAAGTGTAATTAGGATAAGTTTAATGGTCATTGAATCTGATTTAAACTTTTCAAACGGTAAAATTGTTTAACTTATAGTCATACTTATAAAGAATTGCACGTCCCATAGTTCAGTACGGCGAGACAGTATACTCCTTACAAACAGCACCGATTTGCACAAAAACTTGAATTTAGGTTCTACTTAAGTAGTTTGCCCTGTGCTGGTGGTTGCTTTTACCCTGGAGGTGGATGTCACCCCTTCTCGGGGGTGAAAAATTATTGATTAAAAAAAGTCCAAGAGTAGATAGATTGACAAATTCTAAGCAATTTTTGTTATATAAAGTTTGTGCTGATAGTCTATAGTTTTCGACTTATTCGCGAGAGAACATTTCAACTTTTCAACCAAAAATACCACGTTTTCAGACGGTTTTTCGCGAATAGCTCAAAAAGTAAGGATTTTATCGAAAAAATTATTTTGATTAAAAATGAATCTTATAAAATACAATAAAATGGTGGGTTTATGGTGTCTGTAGACCAAATACAAACGGAGTAATAGCTTTTGAAGGTTGTTTCTTATTCGTCAAACTTCAAAAATGAAAGTTCCAACGACGAAATTTATATGTTTTTGATACAACAATAACAGTTATGTTATGGTGCTATTACACACAAATTAAATTCAGCTCCCATAATCAATTTTGCAGTTACCATAATCTGAAAAGTTGATGAAAAATATTTTGTATGAGAAAAAGAGGGATAGCATGCGCGAGATAGATATAAAAACTGCAAGAAAAGTTAGCTGATAGCAACTGACTTTGAAAAATTATTTGGTTTACTAATTAACTGCTAGAAAATTGTCAGAAGATTTCATCTGCAAATTCAACCGGTTGAATTGATTTACTTCGGTCTGAAAGACCTAAGTATTACGTTCATGAGCTCAAAGTGAAATTCTTACCCCCACTTTTTTGGCATTTCTCGACGTTTTAGGACCTACTGATTCTAAACAAGCAAAAACAAATGTACGTCTGTCGGTCGGCCGGCCGTCCGTCACAACCTACGAAATCTAGAAAACCGCTGGACGAATTTCAAATTTTTTTTCTAAAAATAAATTATTTTTCTAAAAGGAAATTAGCATATTTTTTGCCCAAAAAACTTTCATTTTAAGTAATTACGAGTAGGAACATTGAATTTGGAGAAATTTTGAAGGTCGGGATTGGTATGTGAGACCAAAATCTAGATTATTGCATTATAAGTTTGTCAAAAAAATGTTGTCAAGTGTGTCAAAAGAAAGATTTTTATTTATTTTTTTACCCAATTTTTTGTAAATAAATAAAATTAATTATTTGAATGATATGAATAATTTATTATTACTATAGAGAATTATGGTTTCATAAGTTTGACAAAAAAATGTTGTCAAGTTTGTCAAAAAAATGTTCGAAAGAAAGATTTTTATTTATTTTTTAATTTTTTACCATTTTTTGGAAAAAAATAAAATTACTTTTTTGTATGACATGAAATATATTGTATGACATGAAATTTTATTATTATTATAGAGGATTATGGTATTATAAGTTTGTCAAAAAAATGTTGTCAAGTGTGTCAAAAGGAAGATTTTTATTTATTTTTTTACCCAATTTTTCGGAGAAAAATAAAATTCGTTTATTTGATATGAAATTTTATTATTATTAAATTGAGAATTATGGCATTATAAGTTTGTCCAAAAAATGTTGTCAAGAAAATGATTTCATTTATTTTTTTAGATAAGTTTTTGGAAAAAAAAATTTAGCTGTTTGTTTACGTAAATATAATTGAACATGGAAATTTTTGAGTTTGTTATAGTTTTTGAAATATTTTTGGAATTTTGGAAAAGTTTCAATTTTTGATTTTGTAAGAATTTTTGGAATATTTTTAGAATTTTGAAAAATTTAAAATTTTTGATTTTATTATAATTTTTAAAATTTTGGAAAAAGTTTAAATTTTTCAATTTTAAAAAATTTTTGGAATATGTATTATTAAAATTTAGAAAAAGCTTAAATTTTTGATTTTATTCTAATTTTTGCAATATTTTTAGAATTTTGAAAAAAAAAATAGAATTTTTGAATTTTATATATATTTTTAGAATTTTGAAAAAAGTTTCAATTTTGGATTTTGTAAGAATTTTTGGAATATTTTTAGAATTTTGAAAAGTTTTAAATTTTTGATTTTATTATAATTTTATAATTTTGGAAAAAGTTAAAAATTTTGATTTTGTTATAACTTATGCAATATTTTTAAAGTTTTTGAAAAAAGTTTTAATTTAAAGTAAAAGTTTAGAATTTTATTTGGAAAAAGTTTGAATTTCTGATTTTATTTAATTTTTACAATATTTTTGGAATTTTGAAAGGAATATGAATTTGTGATTTTGAAATATTTTCTCGAAACGCTAAATGGAGAGGTTTTTGAGTAGTTTGCTGATTGTATAATTTTTTCACTAAATATTTGTAATAAATTTTTAAACAGAGATAAAAAAATATATGTACTTTAACAAAGAGTTATGTTTGATATACATCGCTGCCCAAAACTAAAAACCATGTCCTCATAAAAGTTTTTTGCCGAAAACTATATCAAAATCCTTAACCCAGACCGAAATCTTGATATCTCAGAGCTGTGAGATTTCAGCCCCTTCATATTTCATATTGAAATCATAATAAAAAATTATATTATATTAGGTATAAAATGATTAAATACATATTTGTAGTGTTGAATACATATTTGTAGTTTTGACATTACAAGATTGTAATGTCAAAATTTGACGTTTTCTTTACGTATTTTCGATTCACATTTTTTTTAAATCTTAGCGCATTTTCTTCTTGAACAGTTGCTTGAACACTTCTTGAACAACAGTTGCTCTATAATGTGTTGTCGCCATTTTGTCGTTTCATTTACTTTTATAGTATATAATTTATTTACAATTAATCTTTATCATAAAATCGATTATATAATATAATTTTTATACTAAATAACTAAAGATTTTTTTTAGAAATTGTTGTTTAAAAATTAATGTTACCTCGTAAAATGATTTTTATTTTCTTGCAGTTTTTGATCTTTTCGCTATCTACAGTCAAATATAATAAATGCTATCATCATTTGTGTGCAATTATGCTAAATAAATATACGTAAATACGTAAAGAAAAAGTAAAATTTTAACATTAAAATCTTGAAAATATGTATTTAATCATTTTATACCTATCATAATATAATTTTTATTATGATTTTAATTTGAAAATCAATTAATGTGATAATCGGTAAACCGGTTGAATTTGCAGATGAATTGTAGCTTGTACAAGAAGAAAAGCGCTAAAATTTGAAAAAAAAATGTGAATCGAAAATACGTAATGAAAACGTAAAATTTTGACATTAAAATCTTGAAAATATGTATTTAATCATTTTATACCTAATATAATATAATATAATTATTATGATTTTGTTATGAAAATCAATGAATTTGTGCTTAATGAATTGTGCTTAATATGAACTTGTGCTCTATAATGTGTTCTTGCCATTATGTCGTTTCATTTACTTTTACAGTATATAATTTAATTACAATTTAGATATAATCGATTATATAATATAATGTTTCGTTTTTCCAAACTTCCTTCGAATTGGCCTTACTCACAATTCGATAAACGCAATTCCCAATCTCTTCCGAGTTCGATCACTGATTAGTTAGCAAACACACCAGGTTTTATTAAATATTCAACAACTTAATTGTTTCACAACAACAGGAAAACAATACAGCAAACAATATTCCTAACTAGAATATTCTTTCAACAGCTTCAGAAACTCCAACGGTTTATTGTAGAAATTTCCAGTACACCACGTTCAAAATAATACACAAATTATTTCTACTCAATAACACTTATAACTTTATTACACTTATAACTTTACACAAAAACTAATTTAAAGAACACTTGTATAATTTTAACTTCACTATCGCAGGTTTAAAATAAAACTAATTCAAAACTACAAGAGGTAATTTTCTTATATACCTTCTGCAATACTTCTAGATAATTCGACATCACTTTCCAGAAACCTTGAGAAAATATTAGAATATTCGATTATTTTACGTTATGTTGATTTGATTCATAAAATCGTTTATGTTGACCCTAATTCTAAGAAGAAGACAACAACAACAATATTCATTTAATTAATTTGTTTGTTGTGTTTTGTTGATTTTATTTTCCTGGAAGTGGCCGTAATCGTCTAGATCTTTCTGTAATCGTCTAGATTTTTCTGTACTCGTAACAATAATATTAATACTGAATAACTAATGATTTTTTTAGAAATTGTTGTTTAAAAATTATTATTACTTCGTAAAATTATTTGTATTTTCTTGCAGTTTTTGATCTTTTCGCCATCTACAGTAAAAAAAAAATAAATACTATCATCTGAAAAGTTGATGATAGCGACTGAATTTAATTTGTGTGTAATAGCACCATTAGATGAACTTAGTGCACAAAAAACATACATACCAAAAAACATACTTAAAGGAGTTCTCGTTATATAAATATACGTATCAAAGAAAGGACATATTTTCGAATATTTTGCACTATCTTCATGTTTCAATTGCAATTAAAGTATGCAATGTATGCTGTGAAATAGTTAACCATTCAACCAACCAAATATTCGACCAACTGCGTCCATATTAGCATTGTCAGAATTAACAATAAAAAAGCCGCATAGTAAAAATGAACAGAAAATGAATAAACATTTTGTGGAAAGCAGTACTGAAAAATGACCTAAGGGTTTAAAAAAAAATTAATAAAATATAAATTGACTTTTTCCAAGAACAAAACATTCGCGACAAATATTTAGAGAAAGCTTTTAATAAATTATTTACCATACGCACAACAAGTGTTGAATTCGAGCGTGCGTTTGCACTAAACTAAGGCCGAACTCTACTCGATAACACTTTAGAGACGAGTTTCTTACGCTAATATTTTAATAACCAACACCTTGAAATGAAAAACCTAACCTTGAAAAATTTTAAGATTTAAATTATTTTTAAATTTTCTTCCTAAAATGTTTTATTATTTATTATTACACGCCAATTTAAGTTATAAATAGTTGGCTTAAACTAATTCATTGAAATAATAAGATCATAGTTTATTATTTCGGCAAATTACCGGTTAACCATTTTAAAATAGTTTTTACCTTATTACCGGTAATTAAAAATGTCGGTAAATTTGCAAACCCTAATGCCTGGTGTCCTGTGGATCTATGTTAGACCTATGTTACAATTTGACAAACATCAACGATATTGTTGTTAATATTGTTCTTCTAACTATTAATGCAAACGCGTCTTCCCAATCTAAGTTAGAGAGTGTCGATTTTGGTAGAAGTCTTTTGCTAGGTCCACTGATGATGGAAGGCCCTCAAGTACTGTGTTTTCTTTATAATAATGCATCGTGTCTAAAACTGTTTTTCTGTGCAGTTCCTTCAGATGACCCACATAGGTTTAACTTTTGAACTGTAAGACCTTATTTGAGCAATTTCGATGCCAGTAAGTGCCAGGTTGTGAACGAGTACTTGCATGGATAGGCGTTCCCTATGACAACTCACTAAGTACCGACGACTGGGCGAATTTATATTTTATGTCTATGTATATGGTCTGGTGTGTCATTAAATCACAACCAGATGCAACACTCAATGCCGTTTGTGTTGTTTGCCACTTCTTCTATGAGTTTTGAGTCAGCTGTGGTAACCAAATAGGTGCCGCACATTGCACAATATATAATGAGGGCGGTTTGGTATGTGCTGTCGTGATGGTCTTTTTATTCTTTCCCGAACATAGTCAGCAAGTGATTTCAGCTCAGTATTACGACTCGATTTTACTGGATTTTACGATTTTATTGGAGATCTACTGGAGAACATCAATATATTATCGAAAATACGCTTTTTCGATACTTTTATAGGTTGATAACAGTTTGATATCTTCAGCGCATGAGACAAATTATATTTGCCCCGGCGGTTAAGAATAGAGAATACTGTAAATGATTAGTTACCAATACAGCAACTTCCTCTGTGCGTTTCTAATTAATACAAAGATTCAACACCGGTAACAAAGATTCAAGAACTATTAGAAAGTTTGGCTAACGACTGAAAAATAAATAGTCTTTAACTAAAATAACGTGCGAATAAAAATTTCTTTCGGGTTTACACCCATGTGTACGCCAACAGTAGTAACTTGGTATTAAGCAATAATATTTTGTTTTGCATTTTTTCCAGTGGCTCGGACTTTTATTCCCAGCGCATTCATTTTACATGGATAGTGCTCGTGAATGCTATGAAGCATATGTTATTTATAATTTTATGATTTATTTATTAAATTTTTTAAATTTGGAAATGGACTTAGAGGCATCATTAGAGTTAAAACCGGCAGTGAGTCATATATTTCCATTGTGTTTCATGACACCGTGGACTATGGGAAGGTAAGTTAGTATTTATCGCTGTAATTTAAAAAAAACTAAATTATTCATTATGATTTGCAGAGAATTTGTACACAATTGTAAACATGGAATTCTGCAGTATACAGTTGTAAGACCACTTACAACGTTAATTTCTGTGTAAGAAAACTGGACTATTTTTTTATAAAAAACAACTAATTGTTTTCAATTTTTAGTATATGTGAATTAAATGGCGTTTATGGTGAGGGTACGTTTCAAGCTAATGTTGTTTTCCCTTATCTACTGGCGATAAATAATTTATCACAGTTTATCGCAATGTATTGCTTAGTGTTATTCTACAAAGCGAATAGAACCGAACTAAAACCAATGAAACCACTTCCAAAATTTTTATGCATCAAAGCTGTGGTGTTTTTCTCTTTTTTGTATGTATATTTATTTAATTTAAAATTTCGGTTTGTGCTTAGCTAGACAATATTTGAACAATTTATATTTTACATTTTTAAATTACGAGAAATGTGAATTTATAAATAATAAAAATAGATAGTATTATATTCCAGCTATCCAATTTCGTTTTTCTCCATCATGGGCATATAAATGTAATTTTAATCATTTTGTTTTTGTTTTAGCCAAGGAGTGATTATAAATATATTAGTATATTTAGGATATATAAAAAACATTTTTGGTGATACATCTACAAATCCATTAAATCCTGATGCTAACGATGAAAAAAATTATGAAAATTTGGCATCAAAGCTACAAAACTTTTTAATTTGTATTGAAATGTTTTTTGCTGCAATAGCGCATCATTACAGTTTTTCACATGATCCATTCCACTATAATATACCACATTATGGTCCAAATAATAGTTGGTATAATGCATTTTTGGCTATGCTTGATATATCTGATGTTCATCAGGATGTTTCAGAACATATTGGAGTTGTTGGTAAGTTCAAATGAATAATACGACTTTAAAAATTTCAAATAAATTTTAAAATAATTTTAAATCAAAATCTTGAGCAAAGCTATAAATATCGTCGCAACAACGTCATGGATCATGTCTCACATATGTTATTTTTCCCGTTTTTCTCTTCAGTCGTGAAAACAACCAAAATTATCCTTATGCCATATTTATGTTCAAGACTGACATTTTTTTTTCGAAGAAAGTCAATAGTCTTGAATGCAGGACGTTGAACGTTGTGGTTGTTGTTGCAGCGACGCGAGAAATATTCTATCCTAAGTGCTTGATCCTAATATTCGGGAAACCTTTAAAGACGTCACATTGTGGCGTGAGTGACTTTTTTTATCCTTTTCAAGACCAAAACATAATATTAGATTATTGCCAACTCAAAGCTTGAACCTTATTGAAGAACTCTTTGTTAACTCATTAGTATTTTCGTTCCCGACATGCCCACTATAGATATCACTGGTATCCATACCAGCAATTTACTGTTCTTCAGCCAGAAATAATTTAAGGCGTTAGAGCATTGCTACATTATATTTTAATATTTTGATTTACCAGGGCTTTTAGAGCAACCTGACTGTCAGTAAAAATATCAATTACCTTGCCAGATCACTTATGCTCTATCGCTCGCTTCGTTGTTGTGTTTATGGCGAGCACTTCAGTCGGAAGACTACAATATTCGCTAAGAGAAAATTGCAGCCCAAGAGTTTGATTTCTGTAGTAGATCACAGTTAGTGATTCATCTGTGTAGATGTACAACGTCTTGGATGTTTATGTAATTCCTATTATAAAACACTTTGTTTCATGTTTCACGGTCATATAACTTAAAATGCCAAATTATCAATTATGCATTATATTTTTTTATATATTTTAGGTAGTTCATTGAGTAGACGATTAAGAGGTCGATCCAACTATCAAATGGCACGTGGTACAGAGTCTGAATATCTAATACCATCAGCATCTGCATCAACTCAAAATTTTCAATCCAATAGAAGCATGCCAACTTTTTATCAGTCAAGTATTAATAAAGAAGAACTAAATACCCTTAACAAAAGTTCAGTGCAACATAAAAATGATTTTGAAAGTTATAATACCAAAAACTATGGGACAGTAAATACAAAGAAAAGTTTGAATCATAATGACGGTATAAATATTGTAAATATAACAAAAAAAGAATATTCCCCGAAGCATGGCATACCAAAAAGTAATAATTTATTAAACTATGATTTAATTACAACTTTATCAAATAGTAGAACAAATTTGAATGAATATAACCAAAGTAATAGTGATACAGGTTTATCCTCCAAAGAAGATATTACAACAGGATCATCGTCTTCGACGATCTTATCACAACGAACTGCAACGTATGATAACCTTACAGATAGTGGTAGAACAACGTCTATAAACAAATCTAATAGTACTGACAGTGATTGGCTAGGCTCCCCGACTGATATTGAAGTGTTAGGTATAGATGTCAAAGGAAAAGAAAATGATCGAATAAATTATCAACGTGATCCAAAAATTTAAAATCGGTTCTATTTATTTGAAAGCTGTGCATTATTATCTGATGTATAATTAAAGAGTCTGATTTATATATGTATTTAAATATATTTAACATATAATTTTGTTATTTATGTTATAGTTCATTAAGTTATATTTTATGTTCTATTGAATAGGAACTATTATTCCAACCTAAACAATTGTATATGCATTTTAAAGTTTTCATATAACGCCTCAAAATTGTGATCATCTGTTTACGAGAACATTCATTGTCAGAATAAATAAGGCTTATTCATCATTGTTATTTATAAATAGTCTAATAAAATTAAATTTAACCTATTTTATTTATTTAAACTGTTAAACTGTTATTAGGGTTCCGTTTTTTATAGCGAACCCTGTTGGTGAGAGTGAAACGAGTTTTTCACATTATATCGATTATCTCTTAAACTATAAATGCTATGGACCTGAAATATGCGTAAAAACTAAGCTGTCCACATAAAATAACAGATACAAATAAAACTAAAGTTGTTTTCGTTTGGTTTACAGAGCTACGATGTGAAACCTTTGAGAAAATACATTTTTTTATAGATTCAAGTAGGGTATCATATGAAAGGGCTTCATTTCAGTATTCTTGAAAAATTTATTTTGGAATTTCATACCTCACCATTTTTTGTATAATTTTGAATAATGACGTTTTCCGTGTTTTCTTGCCTCGATTAGCTCCGAACCTAACTGATCGAAAATCTCCAAATGTAGTGGGAATGATAGAAAAATTAGTGAGGTTTTTATGGAAAATATAGGAAAGTGTCACCTACTCATAATTATATTTATTAAGGGGGTGGAAATGAGGAGGGGTAAAAACACTATTTAAAACGTGGTCAAGTGGGGTGTCATTTGAAAGAGCACCTAATTTAGAAATCATTGCATTTTTTTTAGAATTTTTCGGTGCACAGTTTTTGAGTTATTGTTAAAAAAGCGCAACTTTCAGACTTTGTTATTGTAAAAAAAATATTTTTAGTAGATAGCCTCTCCACCCCTCTAAATTTCGACACTTGATTGACCGAAAAAACAATCAAATTTAAACCATTTACAAGCTGATGTAATTGAATCTTTCTTGAGTTACCATACACAGCTATAGATAAGATTTAACCTTAAGCATCATTTTTGGTGTGATTTTTGATCAATTTATATATGTATGTGATTGTAATTTACTATTGACATTTACGATTAAACGTTTTGTTTGTTATGCGTCTATGGTCTAGCAATATAAAGACATTACATTACAACACAACTTTTTGTCAATTATTTTTGATATTGTGTTCTTTTACATTCACGGCACCCTTGGCCAGCGAATTTTATTCGCACTTGTCTGACTTTTCTTAAAAATGATTCCACACAAATGCAGCTCTAATAATGTTTTTCAGACTATTTTTTTATGTATTCATTGGATACGAAAAACGTGCTTGATCGTCGATTCGCTGAGCTTCGGTAAGACAGCACCTTCTGACTTTTCTAAATCGACTTACAACGCTAGAAGAAAAGCCTGGTAAGCTCTTAAGCATGGCAAAGTGTCAAACTAGAAGTAGTTGATGTAGAAGGTATACCAAGTCGAACAAGAATTCGTGCTTGAATACCTGTGAAGCTCTAAGATACAGAAAATTTTTGGTAATACTGAAGTACGGCAATCCTGAACTTTCTCCTTCCAGCGGAAGCATATTCAAGCTAACTTTGGCTTTATGACTGCTATCACTTTAAAAGTATACAGAAAGGATGCGATAAGGGCTTATATAGGAACGCCTTAATCGGTTGAGATACTTTCTTTACGCTAGATAGGGTGAAGAAGGACTTTTAATTGATACCATACCTTACTGATATTGCCGATAGTGACTCTTGTTCCACGGATACGGAGTTATATTTATCAATAGGGGCTGTGAAGTTCCTGAATGGTTTGATTCAGTAGATGGGTCGGATGTTGTAGTTGCAGGAAGGAGGAAAACTAAACATCTAAAGCTTTCTGCATGGAGCGCCAGTGACCCTAGTACTTGGTTTCAAAACTTCAAATTGCTGTTTGGAAAGACCAAAGGTAATGTTCGTCACTTTATTCTTGCTACTCTTACATAAAGTACATAATTATTTTTCTATTTACAAGCCAAAGCCAACATTTCTGGTTTATCTCCGCCTGCTTACCGTATCACAGGGGTATAATTTACAATAGGCTCAGTAATCTGGTTATGAATGTTGAAGGGCGAAAAACCGGAGTCATTCTTAAATATAATACAAATGCACACCACACGATCTCGTCTAACACTGACGCTATGAAACGGGGTAAGTTACTTCTTGATTTTATGTTTGGTTGAATTTTGTGGGTAGGAAACCAATTTTTATTACTAATAACAAACAAAAAGTTTTGGAGTCTCATTGGTTTCTGATTGCACTTCAAACAGATTACTAAATTAAGTTGCGTCTGGAGAAAACCTCTAAAATTGAACAGCTAGTCCCCCCAACATATATAATTATAGAAATACGAGAAAAATCGACCGAAACACTTAGAAATATTCTGGCTTGTTTGGAATCGTAATCCTAGAATATCCAAATTTACTAAAAAATTAAACAAATTGGTAGATCTTGTGTCTGATTATTTTTATACCACTTAGGTTATGCTCTTTAACCATCCCAGGAGCAAATAAAATCCACTATTATCGACAAAGAAGCTCCAAACAACCCACTACGAATGTAAAAGCTCTTTAAGAATGCAAAGAAAACGATAACTGTTCGAAAAGGAAACCTGCAGAGTTCAGAAAGTCCTTAAATCCATTAACTAGTGCTCATAAAAAAATGATTCTTGGATTTATTCAGGAGATGCAGGTAAAATACAGGACACATTCAGACTTTACAAAGTATTATCAAGCGAACCCACCATCCCGAGTTATCCTCAACGACTGGATGATCAATGGACTACCACCTGTGCCAAATCTCCAGACCGTCTATTAGAGACGCACTTCCGGGGCCTGCGGTGCGATTTATATATATTTATTGAATATTTAAACCTTTTTTTATCATTTTTTGTCAGATGACAACCTTGGCGTTTAGGGTTCCTGACAAATCAGCTGTTTTAAAAATTTACTAAACTTTATTGTCCTTGATCTAGATAAAAATGACCAAGCTCAAATTTGAAAACTTTTGCACACTTAGATAAAACATAAATCTTTCCCAAAATTAACAACAAAATTATCCACGTCCAAAGATTGCGACCCTGGGGCTGTTGAAACGAATGCAAACGCAAACGGCCATGCTCTCAACATTTTTGAGTTTCTGTTATTGAAACTCCTACTTTCTTTTAGATAGACTTTTCATTTATAACCTCAGAGATTTTCAGCTTTCTAGCCAAAGCGGTTCCAATGGAATTAACGTTATACTAACATATATGCACAACACTCTCACTCCGATTACAGAAACAAATCCCTTAAGAAATAATAAATATGTAAATGTTATTTTGATTTCGTTTCAGTTTTTATTTTTATTTTTAAGTTTTTATTTTTTTTTTTTCGCAAAATGAAATCGTATGAAAATACACGACACTAGTGAAACACCTTATACACCATCATGAATTTCGAGTCTTATTAGAAGAAATATTGTGATTTGTGTGTTTTATTATCGGCCGTTTGTTCAAGGTGGTAATTTAGACAATCAACGTTTAGAGTTACTGAAACTATTTATGGCATAAATACTAGTTAAGGAATGTTGCTGCTGAATTGTTTGCCTGTTGTTGTGAAACAAAAGAAGCGTTGTAAACTTAATAAAGGAAGGTGTTTTGCTTACTCATTGAATGAATCCGAAGAAGGTTAAGGAAATACGTGAAATGAATTTAGAGTTAAACCAATTTAACGGTGGAAAACGTGACACTACGTTTGAATCGAATTTATTGCGCCTTTTTGCTTAATGAATTATTTAACAAGCAATTTTATGAATCGTGTATTTCTGGAATAATTATAATAAATCGGTGTATTTTGTATTCACAATTAACTCTTAAAGATGCAACAGAAACTTAACCTAAGCGTAACTAAACGTCTGCAAAAATTGCAGTATTCACTTTAATAATTGTAATTTAATTTATTATTGTTTTTTGATACTTTATTATCTATGATTGGTTTTCAGCTAACCACCAATTCCATGTATTATTGTGAAATGCTGGATTCGCACGTGGATCTGCCGGTTTATTATTTGGAGTAGCAACAGTTTTGGTAATTTCCTCAACTATCTTTTCCATTTCATTTAAAATGTTGGGTAGAGTAGACGCCAAATTAACAAACTCACACGGGTCGTCTTTTATATTAAAAAGACACGCATTTTTTAATGGATTGCATACAACTTTACTAGTTTCTAATTGTTGGCAATTTACTGTAGCAGATTGTCTTAATCTTAGAATGGCAGTTGATGAAATTCCATTTCGTTCATAACTATAACTTTCATTAGAGTGGCGTTGACTCAATCCATTTTGTGCATATTGTTCTAATGTTTTTGCAACTACAGACTTTCGGATCCTGCGTACATAATCTACATTATAATTTGTATCTGTTTGATTCAATGGAATCATTCCTAGCCAACCATCATACTTTCCATTACTTGTGGTCCCTTTAATATATTTGAATTGATTTTTTGTGTAAGATGTTACATTAAATATTCCATCAATAATATGTACAATTTCGTTTCGTGGACTTCTCAAACCTTCCGATATGGAGTTCCATACATTTAAACCGTCTAAGTTGGGGTTTTCTGAACGAACGTTGATACCAGCTAACTCAATAAACGTTGTAAACCAATCGGCTACATGGATATATTCGTCTGAAATTCGTTCTCTATTTTTTATGAGAGGACTAAATACTGCAGCTGTACCACGAATTGCACCCTCCCAAGGACTCGACTTTTGCTAAAATAAATAAGCTTTTAATAACAAGTACAAATATAGCAAAGAATTGAAGGTACTCCTCTCAATGGTAAATTTGATCCTGCATTAGAATGTAATCCCACAGTTGGCGCCCCATTATCAGCATAAAATAAAATGATAGTATTATCAAGTAGATCATTGTCTTTCAAAGCTTTAACTACTTTACCAACTCCTTGATCTAAACGATATATCATAGCTGTAAGTAAATGATCATTTATTGTTTTATTGTATTTATTCTTACTGTGAAAAATAGTTTTCTACTTCTTTTACAGAGGGACGATTCTTACCCGCTAATTTTCTTCTGTTTATATTTTCAATATAGCTAAATTTCTCGATATCTGCTGCAATTGCTTGCATAGGATCATTTTCATTGGCTGTATGTGGTGCTAAGTGACTTATTAACAAAAACAAAGGATTTTCTTTATTGTGGTTAATGATAGTATTGACTGCAACATCAGTAAATAAATCGGTGGCATAAGTTCCATTACTTTTATAGTACACTTCTTCATTATTTCTCATATCATACCCACGAGCATACTTTTTATCCAACATAACTAAGCTGTGATCCCAATAATCAATATACGGTCCCAAATATCCAAAGAAAGTGTCAAAACCTCTTTGAATCGGATTAAACGACTTTTTATGAAATCCCAAATGCCATTTACCAACCATATGAGTGTTATAACCGGCTTCTTTTAGATACTGAGGTAGAATTTTTTCTTCCTTTGGTAGTCCCCATGGTTCATCAGATGATATTACAAAATGTTGCATTCCTGTATGAATAGGGTATTTTCCAGTCATTAAGGCTGCACGTGATGGTGTACACATTGGTGGGACATAATGGCGATTTAGTGTTACTCCACATAATCCTAGGGAGTCAATATTCGGTGTTATAAATTGATCCGAGCCATGTAAACTGATATCATTCCAACCCTATAAATATGAAGAATACTAATTTTACTGAAGAAAAGCAAAACGATTTTAACTTACCAAGTCATCAGCCATTATGATAACGAAATTGGGTTTGGATGATTTTTCATTTCTACTATGTCTATGTGAACTTGAAAACTTAAGCCAAGGTGTAATTGTTAAAAGTATATAAACTATGGAATTGATGAGCGTATTTTTCATATTCTGGAAAAACAATTGGATTGAAATGCATGAAAAGTTACACTAAAGCAGTAACAATAAATTAATATTGCAAACTTTTTTATTAGAAGCGAAAAAAATGTAAAAATTAATTTTTTCTCCGAAAGACAGCAAATATAAATTTTGCAGACTTATTTCAGTCAGCAAAGTGGCACTTTTCCTGCCTAGGCAGCAAAGCAAGTACTTTGCTGCCTAGGCAGCAAAATAATTAGACTTCATAGAAATAAACAGATATTGCGATTAAAAAAAAATTTTTTTAATCGATTTTTTTTTTCATTTTTAAAATTTTGCTTTATTTTTAAAGTAATAATTATTGAATTACATATCATTGTAATTAATCGGAGAAAAAATTATATGTTCAACTCGGCAGCAAGGTAGATTGACTGCCTTGGCTGAATTCCTAGCCTCGCTCGCTCGGCTATGAACTATCAGCCGCGGCAGTCAATCTACTACTTTGCTGCCTAGTTAAACAAATAACTATTGTTTGGACAAGAAATTTTCCGTTTAAAAAAATTCTGTTTTGTTTTGCTTTTATTCACATTAGGCTGACATTTTAGTTTAGTATTTGATTATTCGTCTTCTTAAGATTACAAATTTTTTTAAGTAAACTGTCACACAAAATAAAATAACTGCGGATGGCGCAGTCTACATAAATAGATTTTCAACAAAATAATGTGTGCAAATATTCGGCGTATTTGTTAAATTACAAAACAAATTTGAAAAAAAAGTCAACAAAAAGTGAATATTAGCTAAATTAGGGTCTTTAAAGCCTAAAATACGCAAAATTAAGATTTATTTATTATACGACACATCAACTGTAATAATTTAAATAGAATTAGAATGTGTGTGTGTGTAATCATATTTAAATTTATTATTATACTAACACTCAGACTTGAGACTGCAAACTAAAATAACTTGTCTAGACCGATTCAGAAGGTATTGAAATGTAAAGATATCATTAAAATGTCAATATCAAAAATGATTTCCAACAGTCCAACACATAAACCTACCCTATCGGTAAGATAAAAGGTCAGCATTTGTTTGATGAACACCGACTACTATACACAAGACACCTCAAAGGCAAATTTGTTCTATCTCATGTTCACTGAAACATTTACTAAAGATTTGTCAAAAACACATCATAGCTGTGGCTGTTGTGATATATTTAAAAGAATAGGATAAAGCTATTTAACCAAAAGTGACAAACCGGAAGTTGCAAAATTACTATGAAGATTACAAAAACCTTATGCTCTAAGTTTCAACAAAATTGAATGTCAGGACTGAGTGTTATTGAAGTTTAAAAAACGGTTGTTTAACGATCCACAGACATCCTCCCGACCCCTTTGCCAAATTTTGAAAATAGCTCATTTTAATTCAAAAGTTTCATCAAGATCTCATGGATTTACGTAACGAAAATAACACATATTTTTCAAATTTTCTTAAAAAAATTAAAAAAGTTAGATAGCAATTGTTTATACAAATGTCATTATGAATTGTTGACATGATGACAAACAAAATGGGAGGTAAATGGTCTTGATAACGTTATTTATTCTCGGAATAGCTGCAAGATATAATTTTCAGTTTTTTGGAAACTACTAAAAAACACTAAATGAACTGATTTCGTTAGAAAAGGAGTGGACTGTAAGCTACGCCAGAATACATCGATTGTGACCATTGCCGTTGAAATTGCATCATCCGTTGTTGAGAAAGCGTTGGACAAATATTTGTTCACATACGACGATACACAAACACATACATACTGCCAGTTAAAAATAGCCTAAACAGCTTCAGGAGGTCTTGAAACGTAAAGATATCATAAAAATTCCGATTTCGAAAATCGACCCAAAACAATAACTTCCCATATCGGGATGTTAATAAACACTTGACCAAGCGATCCGCTCACAAACCTCTGACCTTTTTGTCAAATTTAGAAAATAACTCAGATCTTCGCTATTCAAGTAAACCCGGATGCGTTTGCAGCTCATTTACATACAGAGGCGTAGCTAGGGGGGGGGGGGGGCGGTCCGCCCCGGGTGTCACCCGTTTTGGGGTGACACCCGAACGTAAAAAACTTAAACAAACCATCACAATGTTTTCAACGATAAATCACTTCGAAACCGTTTTGGGGTGACACCCGAACGTAAACAACTTAAACAAACCATCACGATGTTTTCAATGATAAATCACTTCGAAACCGTTTTGGGGTGACACCCGAACGTAAAAAACATAAACAAACCATCACAATGTTTTCAACGATAAATCACTTCGAAACCGTTTTGGGGTGACACCCGAACGTAAACAACTTAAACAAACCATCACAATGTTTTCAATGATAAATCACTTCGAAACCGTTTTGGGGTGACACCCGAACGTAAACAACTTAAACAAACCATCACAATGTTTTCAATGATAAATCACTTCGAAACCGTTTTGGGGTGACACCCGAACGTAAAAAACATAAACAAACCATCACAATGTTTTCAACGATAAATCACTTCGAAACCGTTTTGGGGTGACACCCGAACGTAAACAACTTAAACAAACCATCACAATGTTTTCAATGATAAATCACTTCGAAACCGTTTTGGGGTGACACTCGAATGTAAAAAACTTAAACAAACCATCACAATGTTTTCAACGATAAATCACTTCGAAACCGTTTTGGGGTGACACCCGAACGTAAACAACTTAAACAAACCATCACAATGTTTTCAACGATAAATCACTTCGAAACCGTTTTGGGGTGACACCCGAACGTAAAAAACTTAAACAAACCATCACATGTTTTCAACGATAAATCACTTCGAAACCGTTTTGGGGTGACACCCGAACGTAAAAAACTTAAACAAACCATCACATGTTTTCAACGATAAATCACTTAGAAACCATTTTAACCAGGTTATCCATATAATTTTAATTTATAAATTGTGATAACTTATAAATGTGTCCTTTAAATGTGTTATTGGTTCAAAAAGAATCTATTCTACTTTTTAAAATTTTTGAGTTATTACGTGAAATAAAATTTTAACAATATTAATCGAATCAACATGTTGAGCATTGAATCCCATCACCACAATTACTCAATAGCTTTGAATATTCCTATAAATACCATATTGACCGTTTTTTACGATATATTATTTAGTATGCAAGCATGATTATTTAATGACCAGGTCTGAAAACACATATGCTGAATAATGTATAGGAAAAGTGGTTTACGTCGAAATTGTGGCACCCTTTGTCGATAGGGTGGCACCCTTGAGTTACAATGTCTCTATTCCAAATTTATTTCTAAAATATCCGCTTAACCTTACTACCTAATATATGTTTTACATTTCAAACAAATTAATTGCAAACACCTAAGGAAACTAAAAAACAATCAAATTACCGTGTTTGTAAATGATCTCAAAATAATTTTTTTTCCTTTATCTTGAAACTCAAAGAATAAATTGAAATAGATCGTTTTTCAATGGACACAAAAATAATTACTGTAGAGTAAAATGGCAGTTATGCAATTACTGCAGTTTTGCAAATTTTTGTAGGTTGATACATACTCATACTGTTTGTTTTCAGTTTTATATATTTATATATTTGAATTAAATGAAAGTTTATCATTTAATAGTAGTTTAATCAATGAGTGAATAATGAAGTAGTTTATTCTCAAGCAAAAGTTTAAAATTCGAGCGAGGCACGAGCGAGAATTTTAATTTGCGAGAGAATAAAATTCATTATTCACGAATCGATTACAATACTTTATTCTCTGACAAAGATTTTATTATAAAAAAGAATTGTGTATTATAAAAAATAAAAATATTTTCTTCAATTAAAACAATAAATCTTTATTGTTTTAATTGATAAATCAAATTTCTTAATAAAAAAACCCTGATGATAAAAAACGCCCTTCTCATACAATCAACCAAGTTCAACTAAACGAAATAAGAGAATTACTCAAAATTTGATTTTTGAACAAAACTTATCAAAGCAAATGTGATTATAATTTGAAAATAATTTTAATGAAATCAAAATAATTTGACCAATTGGAATCATACCAATTGAATAAAAGTTTCATTAGGCAATAGGTTAAGTTCATTAGGCTATAGGTTAAAAAACAATACAATAATACATACTATTATTATCGAAAAAACATACAAATAAAGCTGATATAATTAAATGGAAGAGAATAAAAGTACATTTTGTTGGGTTTTAAATACCTTGGAAATTTCAAACTCATCAAGTGATTCTTTTAAAGATCCTTGGCTACATAAATGTAAAGCCTTCAATTTTTTTTAAAAAGTGGTGTAGCTATTGTTATTAACTATGTAAATGGTTTGCAAAAATAAACTTTAAATTTTGTTTATTTTTCTTCTTAGGCAGGTATTCCTTAAATCAGTCTTTAAAACGTTTTTCCGGTTTTCCCGATGTAAAATTTTTCACAAAAATCACATTCAATTTTGTAAATTATTGAGCATGATTCTAATTGGATATTTAATTTTGGTTTCAATTCTTTATATAAAATATCTTTTAGGATTTCATACTTATATTTTTTTAAATAGTTCCTTATAATATTAGGCTATGATTTGTATATTCCATTTTATCAAATATTATTTAATATAAGTTGTTACAAGGAAATTTAAATAAATTAATTTTCTTGGCGGTGTATTTAGTCGTTAACACAGTGTACTTATTATGAACTATGTACCTATTATGTATCCTACAAATATATTTAGAATTAATGCTTTGCTGATACCTATACTATAATTAAAAATATTTTTTTAGATTTCGTTTAGCAAATATCCCAAAAAATAAATATGCCACGAGGAGTTCATACTTTTTAAAGAAAAAGTATGAACTCCTAGCAGAGAAAGACCAAGGTTCTAGCAGAGAAAGACCAAATCTATAAAAATGTTACAAAACCCGATGATATCCAAGGTTCATCAAAAGAAACTGATTATCACGTTGATGCAACGAATGTTTCAGAGAATATTGGCTCATCTTCGGCAAGTAACAGCAACAATACAGAATTAATAATGATAACCTATGATGACGAATTAGAAAGGAATAATGAAAATGACAGTGATAATGCCGCTAATGCTTCTACTATCGAAGACAGTATTTGCATGGGTGAATCACTTCAGGACTTAAGAGATGTATCACATTGGAATATACTCGTCTCTGGTAATGTTCGCATTGAAATCATAAAAAAAGAAAGTGAACATTTTCAAAATAGAGAAGGGTCGTTTGTTACTGTATCTAGACACGGGTTAGACATAAAAGGTGATGTTCGCCATCTTTCTAAAGAATGGTTTTATAAAATGATGAATAATGGTGAAAAAATTCTACGGCCATGGATTGTTTATTCTCCTGTAAATAATAACTTGCGTCCTGTATTGCTTCTGTTGTCGTGTATTTGCTGTCACCAATAATAATAATACAAAATCAACATTTACTACTGGATATCAGAAGCGGTGGAAACTAAATCCCAAAGTGGCTGAGCATGAAACTTCAAATGAACCTCTGGAGAATTTTGAAAAGTGGAAAACTTTGGAAATGAGGTTAAAAATTCATAAAACGATACGAGACGCAGCCTTGCAATTAATATACAATAAAAAACAGAAGTGGAAACATCTTTTATCAAGATTATTGGATATAACTTTGTTTTTATCTAAACAAAACCCAGCATTTCATGGACATGATGAAGGACAAAGTTCTTCAAATAAAGGCAATTTCTTAGAACTAACCAAACTATTGTCAAAGTATGATGTAGTGTTAAAAGAACTTTTGAATTTGGAGCATGGTAAATCACCAAAAGTATCATATTTGTCACCAGATATACAAAATGAGTTCATAAATGTTTTAGCGATCCACGTAAAGTTTAAGCTTGTCAACGAAATTAAATCGGTTAAATATTTTGGAATTATGTTTGATAGCACACCTGACATTTCACATATTGATCAAATGTCAGAAGTGATTCGTTATATGTGAAAATTGATGGTAGTAAAGTGGAAATCAAGGAAGTATTCCTTGGATTTTTTCCTTTACGTGGAAAAAAGCCGCTGCTTTAAGCGATGAAATTCTTACACTGAAAAAAAAATTGAAGTAATGATAACCTCATCTCGAAGATGGCAGTTTATTATTCATGCAAAGAAAAGATATTTACAAACAATTTCACCGTGATTGGGACAACTACTCAGTACCCGTACTCAGTAACATTTTCCTGATAACAGAATGAGGTGTAATTAAAATATAAAGTGCTATCCAATATAACAGTAGTTGAATAAAGTTAATAACTATTTCCATGAAAACATATTTCTTTAGCCTTATATCATGAATTTTTCATTTTAAAATTTAAGTATTTGAGATTAATTGAACTATATTTTATTTTCACATAAATATTTCATTTGATTGTCTCAACTGCATCGGCTTATCATTGTACGGTTGTTGAATCAATCTCGTATTTCGATTCGCCATATCTGCCCGCCCGGTGAGGTTGAGACAACTGCATTTCGATTGGGAAATGTTTTTTAATAGGACATGTTTAACATGTCCGAAATAGGACATGTTTTTTTCAGTGTAAAAATCTTGAGAATGATGGTATAGATGTTATGAATTGTCACTCCCAAAGGTTATGATAATGCAGCTGTTATGAGTAGTATACATGAAGAAGTGCAAGCTATTATTAAAGCAAAAAATAACAAAGCAATTTTTGTGGGCTGCAAAGATCATTCAATTAATTTATACGGCCAACACTCGTCAGTGGAAGCCATTTTTACATGTTTTTCTGCTTCGACTAGCCGCTGGGAAGTACTTGCTAAACACAACAAAGCAACTGTTAAAATACTCTTAACAGCGCATTGGAGTGCTCATTATGCTGCAGTAAAAGTATTGGCCGAAAATTTTGAAATTGTGGCTGAAATTGAGAAGTTAAGTGATCAACGAGAAAATGTAGACACTAGAGGTGCTGCACAGAACCTTAACAATGCAACATGTGATTTTTCGTTTCTTTGCTTTCTTTTGTTTTGGAATGATATTCTAAGGAAAATAATATCTGTGCTCAGATTGGATTGCAAAGCACGGGCTTGAATATTGATCAATTAGCTACAAAAATAGAGTCAATTCATAACGAAGTCTCATTGTAGAAGAGGCAATAGATCTTGCTGCGAAAAAATCGGAGGACTATGACATTCCAATGGAAAGCCGAATTCGTCATAAAAACGCAAAAAACGAACGGGTGGTGAGTTTGCACCTGATGTTGGACTGACACTGAGAGCTCAACTTAAAAAGGACATGTTGGAATGTCTTGACCGATTCATTGTTGAACTCCGAACTAGACTGAAGTCAGTTCAAGATTTAGCTTCATTGTTCGAGGTTGTGCAGACAAACACTTAGCTTTTGGCGAACAGTGAAGAGCTAAAATTATCGGTATCAAAATTTACTGGTTTTTATGATGCGGTATTGGCAACAGAACTCCTCATAGAGATACAAAGGGTGAGGAGGGATTTAAAAGCGGCCAATTTTACAGTTTCTAACTGGGTGTACCTAGACTTTTTGAAATTCATCGTAGAATGGGATTTTTTAGAATTTCTTCCGATTCTTACGGTCGCACTAAAGTTATTTATGACTATTTGCGTATTAGTGGCTTCGTGTGAGAGGAGTTTCAGCAAATTAAAATTAGTTAAAAATTACTTGCGGGCTTATAATAATAATGCTCATTTGTATTAATTAAAAAAAATTATAAATTACGTTTATCGGCTTTTTATTATTATTGACAGTTTTTATTTTTGGGGTGACACCACAATATCCGCCCCGGGTGCCACCCATGCTAGCTACGCCACTGTTTACATACCAACATTTCATCCAGATATCATGCGTTTGCGTAACGAAAATAACACGTATGTAGGTTTTTCACATTTTCAAAAAACTCAAAAACAAGATAGCAATTGTTTATACAAATCTCATTATAAATAGCTGACATGATGACAAACAATATGGAAGCTTCATGACCTTGATAGCATTATTTAATCTCATTATATGTACAAGAGATAATTTTCAGTTTTCTGGAAACCACTAAAAAGGACTGGGCTCCAAGTTACGCTACAATACATCGATTGCAACCATTTGCGTAAAATCGAGTCATCCGTTGTTGAGAAAGCGTTGGGCAAAAATTAATCCTCACACAGCGATACATACACACACACACATACAAACTGCTAGCTAAAAATAGTCTAAACAGCTTCAGGAGGTCATGAAACGTAAAGGTATCATAAAAATTCCGATTTCGAAAATCGACCCAAAATCAATATCCCACGATATGGGAATATCGGGAAGTTTATAAAATAAATATGGAGAGACTGAAATCTCAAGCTCTGAGATATCAAGACTTCGGTCTGGGTTAAGGATTTTGATATAGTTTTCGGCAAAAAACTTTTATGAGGACATGGTTTTTAGTTTTGGGCAGCGATGTATATCAAACATATTTTTTTGTTAAAGTACATTTATTTTTTATTCCTGTTTAGATATGTATTACAATTTACAAAACTAACACGAAACATCAATACGTTGTCGGAAAATTATAACACATAATAAATTAAAATAATTTAGTGAAAAGATTATACAATCAGCAAACTACTCAAAACCTCTCCATTTAGCGTTTCGAGAAAATATTTCAAAATCACAAATTCATATTTCTTTCAAAATTCCAAAAATATTGTAAAAATTAAATAAAATAAAAAATTCAAACTTTTTTCAAACAAAATTCTAAACATATTTCAAAAATTATTACAAAATCAAAGATTAAAACTTTTTTCAAAAATTCTAAAAATATTGCATGAATTATAACAAAATCAAAAATTGTAACTTTTACCGAAATCATAAAAATTATAATAAAATCAAAAATTTAAAATTTTTCAAAATTCTAAAAATATTCCAAAAATTCTTACAAAATCAAAAATTGAAACTTTTTTCAAAATTCTAAAAATATATATAGAATTCAAAAATTTTTTTTCAAAATTCTAAAAATATTCCAAACATTAGAATAAAATCAAATATTTAAACTTTTTCTAAATTCTAATAATATTGAAAAAAAACTTAAAAAATCAAAAATTCAAACTTTTTCCAAAATTCTAAAAATATTGCAAAAATTATAACAATATCAAAAATTGAAGGCATTCCTTCAATTAAGGCATTCCTTCGCAGGGTAGGGGTTGAGTGTAGTACTCTCTCGATTATTATGTGTTGTCGTGGTTTTGCTGTGTAGTGTTGAGCATGGCTGCTCTTCGTTCGTCTTGTCTCAGTCGTTTCATCATACTTGTGATGATCTCATTCGCTATGTCTCACTTGTCTTTTGAGCCCAGCATAAATTGCATGAGGCTATGCGGAGTGATTGACTCTCCCATATGCTGCTCAATAAGTCTACGTGCGTTTGCAAACCTTCCGCATTCGATTAGCACGTGCTCAGCGTTCTCGGTCTTATCCTCACAGTAGAGGCAGTTTGGATCCGTTACGTGCTTATACTTGGATAAGTACTCACGGAAACATTCATGGCCTGAGATCATCTGCGTCAAATGATGGTTGACATCAGCGTGTTTTCTTGATGTCCATGCTTTTATGTCAGAGATCATCACAAAGGTGCATCGTCCGTTGGTTGAAGCTTCCCATTTCGCTTGCCATACTATATGACTGTCCATGTTGAAGTCTTCGCGTGTTCGACGGTCCCTATCATTTAGCGTTGCTATACGCAGACCCGATACCTCTTTTGCTGCAATATCGATCGGCATCCTACTCGCAATAACATTTACAGCTTCGTCAGACACCGTGCGAAATGCACAGCAAATGCGCAACGATGTCAGTCGGTAAGCCGTTTTGATAGGTCTAACATAAGATGGCGTTTCCACCGCTGAGGCCCATATGGGTGCCGCATACATTAATATTGATGTGCTAACGCTACCGAGAAGCTTTCTGATCGGTTGTCTAGGGCAGCCAATGTTTGGCATAAGCCTTGCAAGAGCAACCTCCACTCGTTTGGCTTTGTCACCATACCAGCGTACATCAAGTGGTCTTTAAAGTTGAGTCTGTGGTCTAGAACGACTCCAATGTACTTCAGGTGCTGGCTAGATTTTATGATCTCTCCACCAACCTGGATATCGATACTTTCCACCACCTTTCTGCTACTCATTAGTACGACTTCCGTTTTTTGATCGGCCAACTCTAGTCCTGTGCTGTTCAGCCATGCTCTAACGCTGGTTATGGTCTAGTTACAGTTGCTCGTAATGTCCGTGAGGCTCTTGGCTACAACAACTATGGCAATGTCATCTACATAGCCAATAACCGTTGTTTGTTCCGGCACACGTACTCTGAGAACACCATCGTACATGATGTTCCATAGTGGTCCAAATACCGATCCCTCGGATACTCCTCCTGTTATATTGTACTTCTTAGGACCTGCTTTGGTATCATAGACCCGAGTTCTTCTCGTGAAGTAACTGGCTATTATACGTAACAGGTAGTCAGGTACGTGCAGTTTGTCTAGGGCTCTCATGATTTGGTTCCAGTTGACAGAGTTAAAGGCATTGTTAACATCCAGAGTGACAACAGCACAATATTGTTTATCACCCTCTAGCCTTCTTTTCCCACTCAAAGTTTTATGCGCTATCTCACATACTGCAGAGATTGCATCAACGGTAGAGCGCTTCTTTCTGAAACCAAACTGCCGGTCAGAAAGGTCCCAATAGCCTTCAGTATGTTGCTCAAGTCGAGTACCAATAATTCTTTCAAAGATCTTTCAAGTTGTGTCCAGCATGCACAGTGGGCGGTACGACGAGGGTTCTTCTGGTGGCTTGTCACCTTTCGGTATAAGCAAAAGGCGTTGGCACTTCCATTCCTCAGGAAATATCCCTTTTAGGCAGTGTAGATGTTTTCGAATACCGTCGGCTTCTTCTTTATCGCTGTTTTTAAGACGATATTTGTTATGCCGTCTAGACCGGGCGTGCTATTAACGGATAATCTGAGAAACGCGCTTAGGACCTCTTCGGTGGTGATAGCCAAAATTGAATTATCGTCAATTTTCAGCTCACGAGGTAGAGAGAAGTGACCGTGGTGTGGAAAAGGGCCGGAAACAATTTCAGCCATTATATCTGGGCACACTGGTACAGCTGATTGAACACCCTTAAGTTTAGTAAGCACAATTTTGTACGCACTTCCCCATGGGTTATTCTGAACTTCATCTATAAGACACTGGAATGATCTGCTCTTACTATTAGCAATTGCTTTCCGCAAATCTTTCCGCTTTCGCGGAAATCCTTTTGGAACTGCTCATAGTGCTCATGATTTCTCCTTCGGGTACATTTCCGCCGGAGTTTGAGGCACTCTTTTCTCAAACGGGCAATGTTTTCAGTCCACCAGAATACTGGGCACCGTCCATTACCGTTGCTTGTACTCGGCATAGATGCATCACAGGTGCTTTTAAGATATCTCGCAATAAATTCTGCTCCTATCTTAGCACCACTCTCCGGTATTCGCATGCATTCAACCATGTAGTCCAACATCTCCGTGTCCAACTCTTTGATTTTCCACCCATTTTGCTGCGCCTTTCGCTTGACTTGGTGCCTTTCAAACCGCTGTAATGGTTGGGTTTCAAATATAATAGCACGATGATCGCTATGCGTATACAAGTCAGACACCCTCCATTGTGCTCCTCTCGAGAGTGTCCCACTTGTAAAAATGATATCGATAATTGAACTTGCTTCTCTTTTACTATATGTCTCCATAATACCATAGTTGAGCAGTACCAGATCAAGTCTGGAAAATGCCTCAAGTAATGCCCTACCTCTAGGGTTAGTATGTTTGCTTCCCCATTCAACGGCCCAAGCGTTAAAATCACCCGCAATTACGATGGGTGACTTACCTCTGTAAGTCTGTTATTAGTCGGTCATGTGCTTTGTGTGTTTTTATGTATGTGTGATTATCAGTCACAAATCTCTGCGAATGATTTATAAACTGACATAGGAGACTTGAGTAATGTTGGGACTTGTAGAAATGCTTGGGTTTTATCGATTAATGGCCTTTTTTATCAGTTTTCTCGCAAACATTAAAAAAATTTGAGGCAAACACGGTTTGTATATGAACGTGTTCTCAGGGTGGAATTTGATTCTTTTTTCAAATTTGTGTTTTGAATAATTGCAAAAACCAAAAATATTAAATAAAACAAAGTACAAATCTTGCTTGAAATATATTTAATCGGATTTTTGAAATATGTTTTATCGAATTCCCAAATGGGAAGTTATTGTTTTAAGTTGATTCTTGAAATCGGAACTTTTTTGATATCTTTATACATTTCAAGACCTCGTGAAGCTATAGGCTATTTTTAGCTGGCAGAAAACTGAAAATCATCTTCTGCAAATATCAAGAGATGAGAATGAATATTTCTATCATACTACTGTGTAATGTTAAAAATAATTTTGCACCTTTCAGACTTCTGGTTAAATAGCTGTTTTTAATTCTTTTAAGGATATCACAGTTATGAAGTGTTTTTGACGAATCTTTGTTAAAACTTTTCAGTTAACATGGGCAAAAACTAATTAACTTTCGGGGTGTCTTATACAAAGTGGTCGGTTTCTATCAAACAAAAGCTAATTTTTCAACTGACGGATATCGGTCAGTTAAAATATTGTTAGGTTGTGGTGTTTGGGATGATTTTGGATATCGACAACTTATTTAGTTCGCAGTTTGTAGGTGTGTGTAATGTTTATTTTGTATGTGTTATCCTATTTAAATGTAAGTTACAATTGACGTATCGTATAAAAAATAAAACCTAACAATACATATTTTTGGGTTTAATAATTCCGATTGAGCAAATATTGAGCCTCTTTGTTCCAAAGAGGTGGGAAGCGGTTCTGTGGGATGTTGCAAATGCGAAAGTTTGTACCATCAAGCGTGTGTAGTGCTTAGTGCTAAACAACTGAATGAGATTTCTCAAGATAAAGGTTGCAACGAATTGGAACTATTTTCGAAAAATCGTAAGTAGTTTCTCGAAGGCAAGACATAATTATTTCGGGAATTTCTGATACTGTGATCGACATAAAGGAATTTGTGTTAAAATCATCTTCTGTCCTACAAAACCAAATTCACACAACCGATATTATTTATTGCAAGCGCTTGGTTGAACTCAAAAACATAGCTATAGTCAAGCTTCCAAATTTCGCAATCCGTTACTGTTTTATCTCTTCATACTTCAAGGTACTAAATTTAAAGCTTAATTAAATCATTAAAACTGACGTTGCATTCAGAGTATACTTCAATTATAACCTAACTCAATTAGTTGCGGTTTTGAAAAAAAGCTGGATTGCTCAATTAAGCGTGCAAATAAGATTAAAGAATTTTCTAGCTTTCGTGGTCAGTTACAAATCAAAATAAATGGGAAAATTGTTAAAGTTTCATCTCATAAAGACGTAGCCAGAGTAGTATGCGAAATGCTTGCTGAGAATAACAGATTACAAACCTCATCAATACCTAATCAAACAACTACACCACAGGATGCTTGATTGAAACTCTTAAGATCTCCAGTAACGATCACGTTTATTTCTAGTCACCATTTCATAATCATCTAATGTTATTTATTTTGAATTTTCATCCTTTCCTATTAACTTGAGTGATATTGTGAAAGTTATTCAATTAAAAGATATTTCTATTATTTTCTATTTATATGTTTCGCGAATGTGCTGCTAGTACTGTTCCATGATAGTGCTTGATTGCAGTGAACCAGTGGGTAAGAGAAATTCGATGCCAAACTTGCACACAATAACAAATCAACGCACTTCCATGTACATTATGGCTGCCGTTCCTTGCTTGATTTTTTTTGTTGTCAATAAAGGTATTCCCTTACTCCTGACTCCTGAGCGAACAATTTTGGGTTCCAGGAATTTCTGAACATGCATTTATCTATCATTGCTTTGGTTTCTTTTCTCCTAAACCACCAGTAACTATCTATCTTAGAGACTGCAAAGCTGTGAATAATTCCAATCGTATGATTAATGTCGGTAACATGGATATCAGTGATTTATACTTGACTAACGCTGTACACTGAAAAAAAAAAATTAAAGTAATGACAACCTCATCTTGAAGTTGGCAGTTTATTATTCATGCAAAGAAAAATTATTTGCAAACAATTTCACCGTGATTGGGACAGCTACACGATAACATTTTCCTAACGACCGAATGAGGTTTATATAAAATATAAAGTGTTATATCCAATATAACAGTAGTTAAATAAAGTTAATAACTATTTAACTGAAAAAAAATTTCTTTTCTTATAAGTATCAAGAATTTTTCATTTTAAAATTTAAGTATTTGAGATTAATTGAACTATATTTTATTTTCACATAAATATTTCGTGTGATTGTCTCAACTACATCGGTTTATAATTGTACAGTTGTTGAAGCAATTTCGTGGTTCGATTCGCCGTATCTGACCGCACGGTGAGAAATAACACATGTTTTTTCAGTGTAAATGCGCAAATATACATAAACAGTTAAATACTTCATTCTCAGCCGATGACAATCCCTAGCATACTCCTTCTGTTGTGAACGCTAAATCTACTAGACACCTGGAATAGAGCCTGTAAAGAAGACCCAACTCCAAATAACTGAAAAATCGTCTGCAAATATATAAATCGTGAGACGTTTGGGAATGCTTATGTAGACTGTAGAACAACTTGTTAAACAACTGTGGAACAAGCTTAAACGAACGGGCGTCTTAGGAGACCAAAGTACTGATTTTAATGGATTCACAACTGCGAGATATTCAACTCCCATTGAAGTATTACTGAAAATGAATTGTCGTTTTCCTTTCGCAACGTTTCGTTGGTCGAAGTAGGGTTGAATAATCTACCAGTAAAATTCATGACTGGTAATGCATGTTCTCCCCGAAACATCTTACATCTGATAAACATAATAATTACAACTTCATCTGCTCCTTTGGAGTGGAAAGTGGCTAAGGTTCTGCCTGTGCTGGTGTCATCTTCTCTGACAAAACTTACGGACTATAGACCTATTAGTCTTCTTCCAGCAGTATCGAAAGTTTGGGAAATACTACTGATTAAGCAGCAAATGTTTGAATTCTTAATTGATCGTAACTGTTTGTTAGGTAACCAATTTGGGTTTAGTTAGATCTTCCGTGTTATGGGAACGAAAGTGACGGAACGTGATTACTGCTGTTATGGATAGTATACTGAGTTTGCTAGAGGAAATATTGATAAACGTAAAGCTACCATACTTCTCCTGCTTGATTACAGTAAGGCATTTGATTCTATTGACCACACCGCATACTGCGTCAGGAATTAAGTTTTTGGAAATTTTTTTTTTCTGTTCCTCTGCATGCAATTTCATGTTCTCTTACTTAACAAATAGAAGTCAGTGCGTCTCAATTAACAATGCTAACTCCACTTTCAAAGATCTTATAAGGCAACTTCCACAAGGGTCGGTGTTGGATCCATCTCTTTTCTCCCTGTACATAAATGATTTGCTTTCCTGGATGAAATATTGTCTAGTGCATATATTTGCGGATGATGTACAAATAGTATGTATGGTTGATATTAATAACCTTGCCCAAAACATTTCAAACATGAAATTTGATCTTGATGGAATTTGAAATTGGTCAGCTCTAAATTACATATCTCTCAACACATTGAAATCTCAAGCGATAATTATTTACATCAGCTACTTGTAGGAAATATAAGTCCCCTCATTATCAATGGGACAGTAACTCCTTATGTAGTGAATAGCCTAGGAATGATTGCAAATGAAACCATGACTGGGGTGATTATGTATCTAGTACACCCAGCAAAGTTTGCTTTGCACTAAGAAAGCTATATCCAATAAATGATTATTTCTCCCATTGAACCGTTTTTTTTAAAAGTGGTATAAATTCATTTTTTCATATATATCAAGATATTTACGGGTTTGCGTTTCAATTAATTTAAAAATATAGGCAAAAGTAACTATAGAATTTTGTGGTTTTTAACACTTTAAAAATATTTAATTTTATTATGTAATAATAAATTATTTAAATTAAAAAGAAAATAATTGATTTTTTGGTTCCAAATGGACTTATACCACTTTCAATAATAACATATTCTAAAAAATAAGAACAAGAGGAAGTTTAAGTCCATATTTTTTTATAGATATTGACTTTAATGGAGCGAATTTTTTAATGTAAGCATTTTAAAAGAAAACATGTAAATACACGAATAATAATGTTTTTCGAGAATTTATTTCAGTTATATTGATAAAAAAAAGATATAAATAAACAAGTTTACAACTTCCCATTATGGGATTAGTCACAAATTTTGAAAACGAGTTTTTTTGAGCCTGTCTATACGCGTTTCTAAAAGTTTTAGAAAAAAAACTTAATAATTTAAAAAATATAAAATTCTTGTTGTATATAACTTATTAAAACATATAATTAAAAAGCTGTAAGCTTATGTATGTAATATAAATAAATGAATAAATATATAGATTACATAACTTCACAGAATTGAAAATTGTGGTGAAGTATAAAACGCCAATAAAAAAATTATATTTTTGAAAAGCCCAATTCTAAATTCTAAAAATAAAACAGAATAATAAAACTGAAAAAAATATATTCAATTTTTAAATAATTTTTTCTCCATCTATAAACGCTTCAACATTTACATGAAAATCAATACGTTCTGAATGACCCATTTCCCGCGTTGGAATTTCGCTAATACTGCTTATATCATTATATTCGAGGACATTACATCGTTTTTGACATTTAGCACATCTTAGCACAGATGCAAACATTAGATTTTTGACTATTACTATTTTTGACTTACAAAGTAGTAAAATAAAAATGTGTACGAAATGTGCATAGACTCATGCATCATGCACAGAAACTCTCTCGGGTTTTGTATCTCGAAACATGTAGTTAAGTTAAAAAAACAATTTTCCCTTCTCATTTTTTACATACAATATAGAAAAGGAAGAAATGTATGCAAAATGTGTGAATATCACTAAATTAATCTATACTATGAGATTACAAACTTTTTTTCCATTTCGATACTGACTGCGTCACCCACTTCTATTTCATGTAAAAAATTAAATATTCTAGTGTATATTTTAAATTAAGTTGAAGTTTAAAAGTATTCCAGTGCTAACGTCATACCTATTTGTTTTAATTTAGCATTTTTAAATCATGTAAACATGCATACAAAATGTGCATAGAACTTTCAGGCATAAATACATTAATATTTGATGTATGATTTTTATGTCTGGGATTTTCTAATGCGTTATGAATCCTTCCTAGACGAATATTTTTGGTTACGTCATTGCAGCAAATGCAGATTTCGGTCGTATTTTGTAGTTGTAAAATGAAAATGTATGTGTGTGATTACATTTGTAAATGAGGCGTCCATTTTTCGCCATTTCTTTACGATACAATTTAAATGAAAAACAAATCAGATTTTAAAAAATTCCACAATTTTATGAATAATATTAATAAATAAATTTAAATATTAGTAAACCGACATCAAAAAAAGGACAAACAAAAAGAAATAAAATAAATATAATAATTTTTTTGAATCACTAAAATTAATTATAGAAAGTGTCCATTTGTGTTTTTAATGTTCTTATTAATCTTCACAAAAAAATTTCTTTCACACATTTAATTATTTTTGAATTTGTAATGAAACTAAGTCTTTATGACTTCAATATTTTGATTTTATATTTCCAAATATATTTTCGATGTCTAGGAGATCTTCTTCAGGGAAGAAGTTTCTATAAACTGATTAAATTTAAATTACACTTTAAAAAGTAAAAATTATAATTAACACATAAGTTTAGATGAATTTAAATCATTTTAGAAAATATTAAACTACTTTTTCACGCTTCATTCTATTCTATTTTTTATTCTATGTTCATTATTCTTTTCATTAAATAAATTTCGTTTCGCTTCGTTTTTTATTATTCGTGAAACATCCGGCTAATAGCTGTGTGTGCATATATGTGCTAAGGCGTTTGACGACATCTGCATGGTATGGTGCACATAATGTGCATTACATGTGTTATGCACAATTTTGTGCATTAAAGTTTTGTAACATGCACATTACAAGAACTTTTTTCAAAATTGTTTTATGGAAAAATGAATCTCATCGACAGGTTGTTTGTACAATTTATTGTTGATTGAAAATTGTTTGTCTATCAAAAATACTAATAGTCTAAAACCTAATGTTTGCATCTGTGCTAAGATGTATTAATTACTATTACTCCGCTTATCGAATACATATAGTCATTCTTCTTCAAAAATTTTTTTTCCGAAATGCCGAGATGAAGCATATTGCAATAAAAACAAACAAACAAGAAAACTGGCCAAAGAATACTATAAACAGAATCAATCAATACCGTTATCTTGCTAACAATGTGGTTTTTAAGACACTAACTAATATCTGCTAAAAGGCAGGGCACACCGAAATCGTAATAATTAATAATAGTTGCAATTAGAAAGGTATCTTGAATATGAACATTAGAAATGGACTTATTCCAGTTTCAAAAAAATACTTTTGCGATTGCATTTTATACCTAACTAGCAGACCCGGTGAACTTCGTACCACCTACAATTAATTTGTAGATAACTTTTGATCAGCGATTGTCAATCGTAATCGACATTCTACCTCCAATTCATGCAGATTAATAATAGTGGCTGCATAGTTGGGTTGGAATTTTATTTGGCTATTAAACGAAACTATTATTTATTATCATATACATTTATTATTAAACAGGAATACAACTTTTTTTTTTTATCTTAATGCGATATGATGAACAATATTTTTTGCTAATTCCTGCGGAATACACGAACAAACTTGAAGGTTTTCCAACTTTCAAACACGCAACATATAATTGACTATACGAAAAGCACGGGGTTTCTAGATCCAGCTCACAAATTCACATTGTTTGACGTTGTTACTTTATTAATAGTCATTACAAATACCAATCGAATTGGAAATTATAAACGTTTAAATAGGATGGGCGAGTCTAAAAGGATCATTGGCAAAATTACAATTAAAATAACAATTTCACCTTGAAACTTGCCGTTTAAAATGGTATTGAAATTTCTAAGCAAAATAATTGGTGAACCAATCTTCAATCAGAAATAATGTGGTGGCATTCTAGTTAAATCCCATGAATTCAAGAGTTTAACAGGATAGATGAACATTCCTTAGGATTGACAACAGAGTCAATCGGTTTGAATGATATTTCATTGCCAGGCAATAACTGTTGTATTTTAAAATTGATTACGTCGACATCTATAGTTTTTGCGGCCCAAATAGTTCGTCGCTCACGTAGCCACGCATGATTAGTGTAATTAGCTTGTAAATTTGGAAATATATACTTTCAAAAATGCAAAACATTTACAAATCATGCTGCAATATATTAGCATATATACCAAGTTTCGTCAAAATCCATTATCAGAAACTGATAAATAATTGAAGTTACAAATCAACAGATCCTCAAGAGGCCCCTTGACGATTTATTCCAATATCGTATCTTATTTTTAAAAATAATAAATAAATGTATATGCTTTAAACAAAATCTGAAAATAATATTTATAAATTTAACTTCAAACACTTCAGATTCTTGTGAATTAACTTTGCGCGATTTTGTGTTTTTGGATGTCAATCAGAAGCTCGAAAACTAGTTTGAATTCTTGATGAAATTGAAAATTCGTTCTTTTGTTGATGCTAATCTCGCAAGGATTGAAAGGAATAAGAGTTGACATATCAATATATCTATGGTTTTTGAAAAAATATCGATATTTATCAACGATATAATTTTACTTGATACATCGATATTAAATTCGAAGTTACTTAAACGATATTTATGTATTTATATTATATTTTTGTTTACATATTCAATATATCCGAACTAGGACTGCGTTGATTAATCCGTTTTGGACAAGATCGATTACCCGATTAATCTGTTCAATTTTACACTGGTTATATCGATTAATCGAGTTTTAAAAAATATATATAATTTTAAAAAAGAATATGCAATTATTCATCCATATAGATAGATTTTTAATGCAACGAAAGCAATAAAGTGGTTACCATTATCTGGTTGATAATTGTAATTCACTAGACTAGAATTTAATAAACTGAATAGAATAAGTTAGGATTTTTATGAGCAATTACGGTCATTAATCTAAAGTAACTAATAGAATCAATTGAATTGTTTCAATTAAAATCATGTTTGGTTTTCTCTCAATGATCAAATACAATTCTGCGTGTTAGATCCAACATGTAACACAAGAAGAGGAGTTTTAGGTTTGACAGAAAAGTTTATTAAGAGAAACCTAACAAGCTCTCAAATTGAAAAACAATCGAATGATTCTGTGTTCCTTGTGTTTAATTGTTCACAAAAGAATAGTTAATTTAAAGAAACTATTCAATTTTAGTCTAGTCAATTATAATTCGCAATATTTTATAAGAACTTCACTAAAATATAAGCATAAAACTTTCGAAGCAACTTAGAATTTATTTCTATTATGTACTTATGAAGCACAGTGAATCTATAATAATCCCATTTAAAGGCATTCTCAATTTTCGCAACAAAAAACTAGCTGCATTGAAACATCTTTCAGATATAACAGAAAATGCGATATAAATTTTCTCAAATATGTTGTAACGTTTGTTCATATTTTGAGAATTATTATTTATTTTTCAATATCGGTTAATTTATTTAGGAAAAAAGTATTAGTAATAATACCAGAATTACAAGAAAAAGAGAATAATTTTACTTCGGTCTGAAAGACCTAAGTATTACATTCATGAGCTAAAATTGAAATTCTTACCCCCACTTTTTTGGCATTTCTCGACGTTTTAGGACCTACTGATTCTAAAAAAGCAAAAAAAAAATGTATGTCTGTGTCTGCCGGCCGGCCGTCCGTCACAATTAACGAAATCTAGAAAACGGCTGAAGGGTCCATGTCCCGGACATTGTAATAATTTTTGCAATATTTTTAGAATTTTGGAAAAAGTTTTAATTTTGTAAGAATTGTAAGAATTTTTGGAATTTTGAAAAATTTTAAATTTTTGATTTTATTTATTTATTTATATTATTTTCCAAAAATTATGGAATTTTGAAAAAAGTTTCAGTTTTTGATTTTGTAATAATTTTTGGAATATTTTTAGAATTTTGAAAGAAGTTTGATTTTATTATAGTTGGAACAATATTTTTGGAATTTTGAAAGAATTGAATTGAGTCGAATATGAATTTGTGATTTTGTAATATTTTCTCTAATCGCTAAATGGAAGGTTTTTGAGTAGTTTGCTGAAAATGTAATTGAAAATGAAATTGGACATGGAAATTTTTGAATTTATTAGTTTTTGAAATGCTTTTGGAATTTTGAAAAAGTTTTAATTTTTGATTTTGTAAGAATTTTTAGAATATTAAATTTTAAATTTTTGATTTTATTACAATTTTTATAATTTTGGAAAAAGTTTCAATTTTTGATATTGTTATAATTTTTGCAATATTTTTAGTTTTGGAAAAAGTTTGAATTTTTGAATTTATAAGAATTTTTGGAATATTATTAGAATTTAGAAAAAGTTTAAATATTTGATTTTATTCTAATTTTTGGAATATTTTTAGAATTTGAAAAAAAAATAGAACTTTTGAATTTTATATATATTTTTAGAATTTTGAAAAAAGTTTCAATTTTTGGTTTTGTAAGAATTTTTGAAATATTTTTAGAATTTTGAAAAATTTAAAATTTTTGATTCTATTATAATTTTTATAATTTTAAAAAAAGTTACAATTTTTGATTTTGTTATAATTCATGAAAAAAGTTTGAATTTTTGATTTTATTTAATTTTTACAATATTTGTAGAATTTGAAAAGAAATATGAGTTTGTGATTTTGAAATATTTTCTCGAAACGCTAAATGGAGAGGTTTTGAGTAGTTTGCTGATTGTATAATCTTTTCACTAAATTATGTTAATTTATGATCTGTTATAATTTTCCGACAACGTATTGATGTTTCGTGTTAGTTTTGTAATACATATCTAAACAGAGATAAAAAATACATGTACTTTAACAAAAAAATATGTTTGATATACATCGCTGCCCAAAACTAAAAACCATGTCCTCATAAAAGTTTTTTGCCGAAAACTATATCAAAATCCTTAACCCAGACCGAAGTCTTGATATCTCAGAGCTGTGAGATTTCAGCCCCTTCATATCTTATTGTTTGTAAACTGAAGTTTATATATCTTTAACGTAACAAATTTTTGCTCAGAAAAATATTTATTAAAACAATGACCAGTTTTACTTTTCGATTAATCGATTAATTGCTTACTTCAAATAAGAAAATGATTAATCGATTAATCAACCCACCCTTAATCGGAACTATTGATTGTTTGGCCTTTAGAATTAAGCAACGATAGAAAGCTTTTGCTACCTGATTTATTATGAACTATGTTACAACCCTTCCTTCATTGTGCAATATGATCAAAAATATCGCGATATTTTACATATTACGTCACACTGGACCGGAAAAATAATTGATTATACGCAAAACTTTATAGATTCCAATATGTAATCATAGATGAAAGATTCAACTTAAGTAAATATGAAAAACGATGAAGTTTCAATTTAGAAATTGAACATCAAAATTAAAACATGGTTCGTCATCGCCGCTGTGGCTAAGTTGTGTAAGACACACGGGATTTGAACATGTATCTCTGATGAATGTGAGTTCGAATCCTGGCACGAAACACCAAAAAAAAAATTTTTTTTAGAGAAAATGAAAAGTTATTTCGAATTGCAAAATTCAAGTGATTTCCAATATGTACTTAAGCTTAATTGTTCACGAAGAGTGAAGTTCACTAGAAATTTAATACAAAAAATCCCAAAGAAATGCAATTTCCAATATGTAATCATGGATGAAAGATTCAACTTAAGTAAATATGAAAAATGATGAAGTTTCAATTTAGAAATTATCTGAATATCAAAATTAAAACATGGTTCGTCATCGCCGCTTTGGCTAAGTTATGTAAGACACACGGGATTTGACCATGTGTCTCTGATGAATGTGAGTTCGAATCCTGGCACGAAACACAAAAAAAAAAAAAATTTTTTTTTCTAAAGGAATTTTAGAGAAAATGAAAAGTTATTTCGAATTGCAAAATTCAAGTGATTTCCAGTATGTACTTAAGTTTAATTGTTCACAAAAAACCTATCCAAAATTAAAAATTCCTCCTCCTCATTCCTCCATTTCCCAACCAAAAAAATATAGCAATAAATTGACTTTACGTCAGATATTAAGTTTCGCATTAATCAATAATGACTTTACACTCGTGACTTAGTATGTTGATTAGAATGTTGACTTAGATGTTGACGAAATATTCTCTCATCCTATGAATTCATACATCGTAATATCTAGAAATTTAATACAAAAAAACCCAAAGAAAAAATTTATAGATCACTTTTATTTTATTATAATTATCCTATACGGGATTTCCCGGGAAATTAATCTAAATCCCGGGAATTAGGATTAGATAAAATAGTTAACATCTCGGAAATTCCCGCCCGGATACAAACTCTACCGTAAAGTAAGTTTGGTATCAGTATACCCTATCCAGCAGTCTTGCAAACTGGTTAGTTTTTAACTTTACGGGAAGTTTTAGGCGTGATCCCTAAGGTCACACTCCCATCACACTATAGTTTATTTTAAAGTTAGTATAAACTTTCCTGTTATTTCTCACACACACCGATGAACCAAAACGTACAGCGTGCACAACGCCAATATTTATTGACTCTGTGTTTTTGTTTTACGTCCCAAATATCTGTCGCTTCACAATAAATTGAACACACATGCAAAATTCTATTGATATATACTATATGTTTATTGTTATTATAAAAAAAACAAACATAGGTATGATGTTATTATTAATTTTATAATTAACTTTATTTTTGCTAAATATATGTATAAATGTTTTTGTAAATGGAATATTGGTTGATATATATTTATTTTGCACAGATGTTATTTTTCGGTAGGCAAATAATACCATTATTATTTATCGTTACATTCTAAAACCCCAATTTATATATTGCCTACGTTTGAAGTTTTGTTTAATCTAAAGATTGCGATTCCGAAACGGTTAACTTTGTATATTTTCGTTTAATTTATATTCATCTCATTATGGCATGAATCGCATTTGAATTTGTATTAACAAAAAAAGTACCTATCACATGTGAGCATTGACCTCTTTCATTTTGATTCCTATTGGATTAAGCATCTTTTTACAGTTTTACACACATTAACATATTTTAAACCTTGATAAGCTTTTAAGATTTTTTGTTTATTTTATTAATCACGTTTTTCACTTTTAATGTTTATATATTGATTACTATCAACGTCATTATACGAAACATTTGATTAAAACTGGTTTATGTAGTTCAATGTTAATAAACAATAGTACATTATGATGCTAGGACGTATAGCTAAAGATTTTGGACGTATGTGGAGTTTACAAATCGAGGCGCTAGCCGAGATTTGCACCCACATTAAGACCAAAATAGCTTACGTCCGTGCGTCATATACTATTTTTTATTCGAGCCTAGCAAAATATTTTTAAAAAAATTGTTTATTCTAAATCAAGTTATAATTTTGCATAAATTTTGAAATGAAAATATGTTAAACAAGTAACCTTTGACAAAATATTTGTTATTTTTTTCAAAATAATTGTATAACTATGACAACAAAATAATAACAATAATTTTATTTGGATTGTGAGATTTTGAATTTAAAGGTTGCTTTGATAAAAATTTCTATTTTTTATAGAATTTAAACAAATGCAAATGTTTTTTACTTTTTTGGACGTAACTATGACAACAAAATATATGGTTAAAAAGTGACACTTTACGGCCGCAAATCACAGTACTAAAGGACCACTTTAATATGTAGGCGAATAAAAAATATTTTTTATCTTTAAGCTTTTGTAATAGCTGAACTATTCAGTTACTGAGCTGGCGACTGACGATGCTTGGATAACATGAATTTCATTAATCCATGCTGATTACTAACACAATTTTAACCCAAATTTTTTATTTTATTTTTGTATATAATAATAAGTAATAACTCTTGCGCTATTTTAAACTATTTAAGTAAGCTAACTCTGAAAAGGTAATACCGACTGAACTATAGATAAAATCACAGTAGACCTCTTTTTCTTTTTGGATTTATACCACTCGAGACTATAAGTTCTGGTCCTCAATTCATCGATTTTGTTTTAGATTCATTATGATTGACGTAGTTCATTAAACTACTAAACGGTAAACGAAAAACTCCAAGTTAGGCAGGGCATTCACATACAACAGAATTTCATACAATTTTGACAGCAAAAAATTCTGTTGTAAAATTTGTATGGAATTCTGTTTCTGTTTTGTGATTTTCAGCCTTTAGCAGCCACATAAGATATTTAATTTGATGGATCACACATTTCAGACGTTTTATATAAATTTAAACTCTTTTATCATAAATTATATGATAAAACGCTGCCCGCATTTTTCAAAATTTCGATGTTTTTAATTGTAAACATTCTTTTAATTTTAAACCCACTTATTTTATGGGAATCATAGTTTTACATAAATTTAACTAAATATTTTTTGAATTCAAATCCAGGCAAATCCAGGGCACGAAAATTACAACAATAATAGTGAGATATCACTAACCCAGGTATCAAGGCCGAGATATATCAGGCGTGTTGACCGGTGAACTCTATGCAGTCAACGGAAGCACCCTCATACAAAGTTTTTCAATATTCCTTCATGATGGTACGCTATTGTTAGTTAAAAAAAATTAGCCTTGATATAACTGTATATCTAGACTTTAATCATTGAGGAAGACTGCAGGGCATCACATGATCAAGAAACATGTCACTAGCTAGATTATTGACAGCCCCAAGTATTGTTTCTGCAAATTTTTCAAACAAATTTGCTTTTTGCTTGTGTTTTCCTCCATCGTATCATAAAATATTGGCATTTATCATATGTATTTTTCATTATGTGATAGGATAAATTGTTTAGTTATCCATTCTTTTATAATAACAACAAAAAATGGATGTCCATCAACACCTCAGAACGCAAGTTGTTGCGCGATCTAGGTGATGTGAAACGTATTGTAATTCCTACTATTCAACATATTTTATTCAAAAAAAGAAAAACATTATGTAGCAAGCAAACCAATTACTGTTTTTGGGACAGACGGTTGACGAACAAGAGTTATTGAACTTTTGAGTATTAACAAAGAATGCCTGCAACATTCAAAATTAATGCAAATAAATTCATATGAAATATGCATATAGAAAGACAATAATCTTCTGTAGGCCACAAAACTGTTGAGTTTATGTGTGTTCGCAATTTAATTTGAATAAATCAGTTTGAAATCATGATGATAACAAATCAAATGTTGAAAAGAACATCGAACACATGGGTGAAGGAAGCGTTCTGACGTTCTGAAACGTACAGACTTAAGTTATTTTGACAATACTTTGGTGAAATTTAATTTGTTCACTAACAAAAATTCAAATATTTGTCTACCAACAACTTATATTTATAGATTTTTTAATTTACTAAATTTATTTTATTAAAATGCAATTATTTCATGTCATAACCTGCACTAAAACCCCATAACTATTATAAATATTATAACTTATAAATCCTATTTCTACATTATGAATTAATTTCAATCACATAATTATAGTAATAAATATTTTTATTGAACGAGAAAACTTATAAATATAACTCACGGCTAAATGGACAGGTTATTGTCAAATATGTATTGAGTCTAGTACTATTTACCGTAAAACAAAAATTTCTGCTTGCAACTTTGAAATATATTTAAGCACTAAAATTTTGATATGAGATGACCTTTTTACATAATAACAAAAACTTTTATCAAGTGTATTGCCCTGATGAGACAAATCTTTAAAAAATGAAATAAAGTTCGTTATTATATGGTAGTTGAATAAAGTTGACTATAGTCAAAGCTGAAAAAGCTAATTTGCTTCATTAATACTTGCGCTTATGGTTAACAAGTTGTTTCAAGGTTAAAATCGTTTGTTTTGTAATATTAATTTAAATGTTTTGCGAATTGGTTCAAACTTTTTGTTTTCGTAAATAAAATAATAAATTCATTACGATTAGTCTTATAAACTAGCCCCAACCGAATAGCTTCCAGCGTTACAATACCAAAAACACTAGCTTCAGATTTTGATGTATGAGTCAAGTAACTTGTTTTTTTTATATTTGCAAATCAAAATTTTATGCACGAGTTTAAACTGACAAGATAATTAGCGCTTTAGATTCTAATAAAACGTGATTATTTTGCATTTTTTTCTTCGATTCTTAAAAAAATATTGCTTTGAGGCAAATTATGATTTTACTCTCGATTTGTATGCAAGTTTCGCACTTTAAGCAACAGAATTTGATAATATGCTAAAGAAGATAAAGAAAGATATGATAAAGTGCTTCAATAGATTTTACTATATATATTTATTCGTTAATAAGAATACCCAGTGAACACATGATATAAATATGACATCACACGAAGGTCATACACACATATATGACCTTCGTGTGATGTCATATTTATGTCATGTGTTCACTGGGTACTAATTGATTAGTTTGAATTATTATATGGTCACGTTTTTCAACCTACCTTCGCATTGGCCTTAATCTCAATTCGATAAAAATGATTATCAAATTTCCTTCTGGTTTCGATTACTAATTCAATTATGCGCCCAATATTATTAATATTCAATATTTCAGAGTTAATCTTTAAGTCTTTTGATTTGTAACCATTATTTAAGTATGTACATGTTTATTTTAAAACATGCATTTAAGAGAATTTATTTTTTTCGCAAAGAAATTGCAAGAAGGCTACTGCCTTATTTGTAAGTTATATGAAATAGAAAATAATTCATTAAGCAAAAACACCAGGTTTTGCTCAGTATTAAACAAATTTATTAGGCACTCTCACGATCGCATTTCTTGACCTATAACGAAAATTTTTTCTGTATACGTTGCGGCAAAAAATCTCTTGGAAAAGTTCGCGAACTGGCCATATCCGGTTACAGGTTAAGTGGCTAGAACCAAAAAAGTAGAATAATCTAGGGCGTTATAACTTTCGTTTGAATCATTATATTTTAATAAAATTTATCAATATTGAATATTTGAACATATTTCTATCATTTTTTTCCAAATGACAACCTTGGCGTTCCAGGTTCCTGAAAAATCAGCTGTTTTAAAAATTTAAAAAACTTTGTTGTCCTTGATTTTGCTGAAAATGGCCAATCTCACTTCTGAAAATTTATGCACATGTTAACTAGAACATAAATCTTTCCAAAATTTAAAAAAAAATAGTTCAAGTCTAGAGGTTGAGACACCAGGGCTGTTAGAACAAAAACAAACGCAAACGGCCATGCCTTCCTCATTTTTGAGTTTATGTTGTTTAAACTCATACTAGCTTTTAGATAAATTTTTCAACTATAACCTCAGAGATTTTCAGCTTTCTAACCCAAGAGGTTTCAATGTAATTAGCATTAAACCTAATGCATACCATTCAATTACAACAACAACTTCCATAAAAATATAAAAATATCCCATAGAAATATTAAAAAAAATTTCTTTTGTTTTTTTTTTGTTCTTATTTTTTTCGCAAAAATTTAAAAAAAAATTAAAACAAAGCTGAATCATTATTGTTTTAAATTAAGGAATATTTTCTTATATGCATATTGATTACACATTTACAAAAGTCTTTCTAAGTTGTAGATATTTGAATTATTTGAGGTGTAAAGTTGTTTGACAATTTTAGATTATAAGTTATGTGTTGTGGTGTTGTAGGTGTGACGTTGTGAGAACGTTTATTTGCTTTTTGGTGGATTGAATATGTTATTAAAAGGAGTTTTAACCAAATTAAATAAAACTGTTCCGAAATCGCATAGATAAAGCAGTTTCCGTTAATGTATTTAGTTTGGTTTGATAAATTTTTTGGATTATTCTGGACTTTGACTATTCTACTTAAATTTTTTATCTAAACTAATCTGACACATCCAATTCTATTTGTACACAAAGCTGTCTGGTCCCGAAATCTACCTATTTCTAGCGGATATACGTGCCGCTTGGACTTTTTCATGAAAACAGTATCAAATGATGATGACAGTGATGTAAATGATTTTAGTTTTGTTATTGATACGTTGAATGCGGTCAATTGAGGTTGAATACAATTTTGTTTTGTATTTCGTTGCAATTAAATATACTCGTAACATTACCCACCTAAGCCTGTTCGCCCAAACAGCATCTAGCTCTCCCTTATATAAGACGAATCTTTCCAAATGAACATATTTTTCCTATGCAGGTTGCAATTTTAATGATAACTCTCGTTTTCACTGTGGGCCGTGTAGTCATACTAATTGTCCTTCATCAAATCCTTTATTGAGCAATTCCACGTCACCGCAACATCGATGTTCGCGACCCCCTCTGATTTTGATGAAATTTCATACACAGATAGCCAATGACAGAAAAAAATACCGTTTCTTTCGAAAAATGAAATTTCGCTCTGGGGATGACACAGGGTGGTGGCAAAGTTTTACGGGTTGGCGAAACATTAGCATCTTTGGCTACCGATTGCTAACGATTGACTAAACCGATTTAAGTCATTTATAGCTCATTAGAAAGGTAATTCATAGACCTTATAAAAAAAATTATTTAAAATTTTGTGGTAATTTTTTAAAACTGTCTTAAACTTAAATAATATTTTCAAAGATGGCCCTGTTAAGGGTATCCTCACTTTTACCACATTTTTTTCCAGAAAAAAATTGTTTAATTAATTCTTAATCTGAATCGAAAGTTTCCCAATGGCATAATTTCTCGTTTTGAAAATAAAATTCTTACAAAATTTTAATTTCCGTTTTTCAATTTTTTTTTTAAACAATGCAGTCTATTTAAAACCACCGGAATTCTTGCTTTATAGAAATTTAATTATTTCAAGGATACAAGTTAAGTATTTGAGGGTGTGAATGCTTTTCACATAATTTACCTTTTCTCCCATTTCTACCTGTCGGAAATTAATTATAAATGAATGTACCTGATATATATTAAAACTCATGCTGAGAAGTAAATAGTGAGAAAAATTATGTGAAATAAAATGCATGTTGCATAGAATTCAAATAATAAATAACTTTTTTTTTATTCTAAGTTGTTGTAACGTCCGAATATAGCCTAAACAATAATAAAACCAATTCATCTTCTTTTTCTAATTCAATAAAAATGTATTTCAATAGTTTCAGTTCATTTTTACATTAATAATAATTTTAAAATTTTCTAATACTTAACGGCTAGTTAAATTTCGAATATACTATAAAAACAAACGAATGTACCAATTTTATTTTCATTTCTAACGAACAGATGTCGTTACTAACCTTTGCTGAATCTTGGTGTTACACGATTTTAATTTCATTGGAAGATGAAAGAAAAATCACATTTTTTGCTTAATCAGTTTTTCGATGTTAAAAATCTGGGATAATAAAAATTCATTCCGTATGGAGATTTCAATTTGATTGCAAACAGTTTTTGAGATAACTACTAAAAAGAAAAATAGGAAAAAAATCCTAAATATATTTTAGTTTATTTAATTTTAAAATATAAAGTGTTGTAAATGTAAATAAAATGGTTTAAATATAACCATAAGTTGTTATAATTAAATAAATGAAAGAGAAATTGTGTTGATTTCTTTTGGTGATTTGGTAACGGAATTGAGAGCAGAAAATGTTAAAAGATAAAAATGAAATGAAATGTCAAACGTAGTACAGCAAATATCTATATTTTATAAAATATTCAGTCATGGATTATCAACTTTAAGTTGTAACAATTTAACACAACTTTTTGGAATATGCTTCAGAAGTTACAATTCAAGGATTAGCAAAGTTTTGGGAAGAAGGATTTGTGAAGAAAGCGGTAAAGGACATTGGCAAAAATTGTATGGTAGAAGTTACAAAGGGAATTTGGGGAAGGAGATCACAAGGGAACATTGCAGTCCAACTTTATTTAAGTTAAGTTACAATTTGTTGCTAGTATTCATGTACTATTTTCCATTCATATTTTCTAATTATTGAATTTTTCTGTTTCTTTGAAATGTTAGGTTGAGGGGAGAGATAGATAAGAGATTCTGGAAAACGGATTCGTCTGGATAACCGTAAGTTTCCCGTGCTATGATTTTATTTTATTTTACTATTACACATTTCGTATAAAAGTCCAAGCGCATAGAGGCATTTCTTAATATTGTGTAATAAAAACAATATACATTTATTAATAATAAAAAATAATATAAAAGAAATTAAAAATATAAAATAAATTTACGTTGCATATTAACGGTTTATCTTAAAAATCCTAGTTTTAGCTGAATTAGAATATATTTTTGTGAGCAATGTCTTTTCATCTTTGGGCATGAATTGATTGTGTACCTTTTATAGTTACACTCTCTCTGTGTCTTGCTTCTAGCTGTAACTTCATTGCTGTATAATAATTTTTACTATATATGGTATATATGGTATATGCAAAATTCATTGTTGATTGCCATTTTGTTGCCCATTCAAAAAGATCCATAGGGTTTTGAATAATATGCTTGTTAGACAAACTATATCGATGAGCCCCTCGTTTCAATGTACCTCCTATTCCATTACACGGTCCTTTTTCATCACTGGTAGCGTAAAAGTGCCACTCTGCGTCTATATTTAAATCTGATTTGTGGTAGCATAGGTTTATAAAATTATATTTATTTTTATATTGAGATCCCGCACCATCAGTCATATAGACTATTTTTTCAATAGGATGTTCTATTTTATCTTTTATAAAATCAATCATTTTTAATATGAATGGATACACTGCCACACTATCATGTTCAGTTATATCAGAGATAATGACAAAACTTAAGTGATCGATACCTTGACTAGTAGGTGAATTATAATATATTAAAAACGGATGGACAGAATCTTGAATGAAAAAGAGTAATTTTCCAAAAAATCGACAAGTACTAAGCACTCTCCCACTTTCAAGTTTGATTTTGTGTTTTCCAAATACATGAACTGTTGTTGTGCAACAAAATGGTATGGTATTAATACTTTTAGCCTGTGTGTTAATTTATGTATAAATTTATGTATTTTAATTGCACTTTTATTTCATCAGAAGAATCAAGAGTCGCACCAATTAAACTATTTTGTATTTTTCTACCCAGTTGCTCCGATTTATCCTTTCGATACTCAAAACTGCGACATAACCGCTTTCGATAAATATGAGAAATTTGATTAGCAACAAATGGCACAATATGTTCATTTATGCGATTAATTAGCTCATCACGTTCCATATTAACTATCGTTGGTGATGAAATAATATCTCGTAAAACGCTTGGTCCGCTGATAGGTTGTACCTCCAATATTTCATCACTCGAACTTGATTCTGCATCCCCTGTATTTTCAGCTTCAATACCTCCAGTCACCAGTGGAACTGATCATTAGGAGACGAATTCTACAAGACGAACAAATTCGCATATGAATATCAAACACATAATTTATCGAATGTAATTTATTCTGAATTTCAGGTGTAAGATTTCGTAAAGTTTTTGAACACTTGCCGATACCAAATGGTTTTATACAATGATATTTACTCATGTTCTTAAAATAAAATTATTTTAACTATAATATGCTTTAAAACTTCTTTGCTAACCCAACACTAATATTTTTTTAACAAGATTGACAAATTAATTTAGTAATGATGCTGTACGATCAAAATATCTCTAAAGACTATTCTTTTCATTACTGTGCTCTCATTTTACGACAGATATTATCATTAATAGAGTTAATTAAATTACAGTACTCGATTAGTTTGTGGCGAACGAACGCACCAACATGAGCATAAGTGTGAACGCGCCTTTAAATCTATTAAATCACCATCTTGATATATATATATATACAGTGAAACCTCCCGAAAGCGACCACTTATGGGACTGTAAATATCTGGTCATTTTACGGAGGTGGTCGGGATGAAGAAACTTCTCTGAATATTGGCCAAAATTAGATTTTCGGAGTTTGGTCGTTTTATAGAAGTTTTGACAAATGGTAAATAAAACAAACGTCTTTTTCTCAACTAAATATGACTGAAAAATATTTTCTGTTTGAAGAATTGATGTTACCATTTGAGGACACTTATCAATTTTTTTTTTACAAAAAGTGCTGTATAATAGGGTTTAGAATATGTGTCACAACAACACACAGGTCTTAAAAGCCTAGGTCCCACAACAACTGGCGTTCCAAGGTGTTGATGAACGCTTGTTTTAAAACTCTGCGGGTTGAAACCACCTGCACTGAAAGAAATTTCGTTATCAAATATGCAGAAGTGTGATCAATAAGACAAATTCATGATTAGTATACAGCCAAGCTCAATTTTATCAATATGATTATTAAATCTTTATCAACTTAGCAAATTATCAAATAGAATAAAAAAATTATCATCTTGATTTAATCATGATTCCTTTAATAAAAAAATTTTGTTCTATAGTAAAATATATTATTTTTATGAAAATATATATTTACTTTTCTATGTACATGTACTGTCAATTTGAATAAAAAAAATCAATATGAACAAAATTTATGTTAAATGATCATAAATATTTTCAAAATGAATTTTAATTGTTTTGAAAACAATATACTTTTTATTAATGTTGCAATTAATGTTCACATTTACAATTTATTGTTAGTTGAATTGAAGAATCTTTCAATTTTAAAATCTTTTATCGTTATAAACATGAAAAATCATTTGAACAAACATATAATTAATTAGAATATTAACAATTGTTAGTTTAACAAATTATATTTCAAGTTAAAAAGACCGTTATCTTATTGAAAATAAATAATCACAACGAATGAGTTAAATTTTCTATTTGATCATTATTATATTAATTATAAAATGTATTTTCAATATAAATGATATATTTTCCAATAGAACTAAATAACATAATCATTACTATTATGCTAGTTATCAATTTGAAAATGTTATTTTCATATTCCATGTAATATTTCTATAGTGTTGATATAAATTGTTCACCACTGTCAGTTCTAAAATTTATGTAGATTATTAGTTTTATGCAGTTAATTTAACTGGCAACTCAAATCTTAGTAATGATCTTGATTTCCTGCAGCACAGAATAAATGTTGCGGATTTGACGATTTTTTAAAAATATGTTATGGATCGACGGCGCTTCTGAAGAGATCAAATTGAGTGTACCTAAGTGTGCAAATATACCACGTAAGACCAGAGTTTCGATAGCGGTCTATCCTTTTACGATTAAAATAATAAAATATAAAACTGGAGATCTCCAGAGCGACTTTTTTAACAGAGTATATCATCTCTGGAATTCGTTTCCTATTACTATCGATCATAATCCATAGTTGGCATGGTATCACCGGATATTCAGAGACGTTAATTTATAATTTATTATATCAACACTAAAAATGCATAACTTTCAATAAGAAAAAAGAAAGACGATCTCCCCTTCGTCTTGTTAAAAAAGAATTTTTCTTTACCATTATCAATTTAGTAAAACCTTCAGTAAAATTTTATATTTCATACAAAACATACAAGCATAGCAAAAATTGTCGACAAAAGATTTTACTGAATAGACCTCATTATTAATGTGATGATCTATGATGTTTAAAAAACCAAAAAATACAAAAAAGTCAAGTTAAATAAAAGTGTGTAATAAATTAAAACAATTATTTAGATACTTTTTAAACAATTCATTTATTTTAAATATTTTAAAACATATAAATAAAAAATAAATAAAAAGAAATATATTTCAAAAACTATTTAAAAAAAAAATAAAACAGATATAATAAATTATAATAAATGTTATGAATCTATTAAGTCAACAATTTTTTTTTTAAAGCATTAATGGAAGGATGAAATTTATCAAACTCCGTCTCGATGCTATATATATGTTGTTGAACGAAATTCCAAACTAATTCACATTCTGTTGGAAACCCGATATTGAATGTCATGAAAATTTTAAAACACACATCCATTGTCGTTATGAACGACAAAAATGAGTATTTTATTTCATCATAATAAACCAAAAATTCTTTAGGATCAGCTATAGATCCTATTACTATAATAAAGGGTTGAATAGGTAGTCCCTTTTCTTTCATCTGTCGAAGTTTTTCCTCGGCCTCAATTACACTTTCGGATATTAGCATAAACGCATTTTGTGAATCGCGAATCGTGTATCTTCTACACACATTTTTGTTTGAATTTGATTCTTTGGAATATGATCTACTTACTGGCGGTAGAACACAATGAATTAAATAAAAAACGGTACAGTTTCGAACATCTGAGAAATAATTAAAATGGTAAAGATATTAATTATGAACTAGAAATTATTTTTATTTTATTAATCATACTTTCTAAAATTGAGGAGGAACCCGTTAAAACATCGAGATATTCTCTGAACTCACCCGTTTTAATTGTATTTTTAAATATTACAATTAATTTTGGAATAAGCAATTCTAAACCTTCTGTGAATATCTTTGCTTCTGGGTAAATATGGTTATAATCTATTTCAATCTGAAATTATGTTTTTAATAAACTGAAAACCAACTATAAAATGAATATTTTACCAATTTATAACCCAAAGATTTTTTATATTGGTACCACTTTGTAAAAATTGTTGTAGCAACATCAGTTTTCGAAGAATTTATGGATAAATTAGTGAGTTCACTAATTCGATAATTTTTCGTGCGCACCCAAAACATCTCTGTTTCAGCCCATGTGCAGTCAATACTTAAATTTTTCAATAACATTTCCGAATTATTTTCAATTTCTAAAATTTTAAAAATTGATTTCTTTAAAAACCACGAAGTGTTTAGATAAAAAACTTACCCAAATTCAAAGTGGAAGTTTTTCTTATTTGAGAAACATTATTTATATATGTCCTTTTCTCTTTTAAGCCACATCTCTTAAAAGCTCGTTGGGAATTAAAATATTTTGTGTAAATTTTCGATATTATTGGCTTCCCAGGTTGTTTAACGTAATATAAGCCCTAAAAGATATTTAAAGGTTATTGTTACAGTACACAAAATAATTAATATATTCTGCTTACCATATCTTCTGATGAAAAAACTTCACAAATTTTTTTAGAAACATCTTTTGCCAATTCGGATGTCATTTGAATATCATTTTTGATAAAGTAATTATTTAAAATCGTGAGTAGCACGTTTCTGGTTCCATCGTTCAATTTTTTTGTACTATTGTACTTAACAAGAATTAATTTCCCTTGGCTGCTTTCTTCTAAAATTTTTTTAATATCAAGATCATTGTTGATATGATCTATTTCTATTATTTCTTTTACAGCTATATCAGGTGGATTTATAGTTTTAGCGAGATTTTCTCTTTTTGATGTATCTTCGTTCCATTCTTTTAGTTTTCCTTCAAATTTAGCGCCAACTCCAAGTCCGATATGTCCTTTTTTACATGTTTCTATAATGTACTGGCTGTTTAAAAACTTCAAAGCTGCGATATCTATTTTTTCTTCTGGAATATTGTTTTTCATTAAATATAAATCTACCAAACATATCATTAAATATCATTCTTACTTATAAAAATGTTATAAAATACTCCAAACTGCCAGCTGTCTAATAAGAGTTTTAACTCTTCGTCTGAATTCATATTGTGTAAATTTAACTGTGTTATATCATCATTGGATATAAATTCATATTCGTTTAAATCGCCTAGGCTTATAATATTTGTTCGGTTTACTTCGGCAACAGTCGCATCTTTTTCATAATAAAATTCATTTGACGGAGTGTTCTTATTAGTTAGATTGTATCCATAGTTTTCAGACATTACAAATTTTTTCAATTTATATATATTTATATATTAATTACTATACTATATTGATTCCTATATTAATTTATATATATATATATATATATATATATATATATATATATATATATATATATATATATATATATATATATATATATATATATATATATATATATATATATATATATATATATATATATATATATATATATATTATAAATATATATATATAAATATATATATATATATATATATATATATATATATATATATATATATATATAATATATATATATATATATATATATATATATATATATATATATATATATATAT